>CM026404.1:75226157-75407755 GCA_014843695.1 Archivesica marissinica
TATAAGTGTATGAAAGACTTGTCCATCGTCAAGCAAATGGTGTGTAAATATAGCTATAATGTCACATTATGTACATACACACCGCGTGTGTAAATCATTTACCTAGTTCGTTAATATATTGTTTTTGGTTTTGTTTCTGGGCATAACAGTCGTACCAACTGCATGGTCATATGGCGATATGGCGATACTTTCCAGGTATTATTAGTTGCGGAAGACCCCTGATAATCCTTCGAGTAGTATTCCAGGCACAGACGGTCACTCGGTACAACCACCGACCACCTGTACGCCAGCTGAATAGTTTCTTCACATGAGACCCCCGGTACGATTCGAACATGCAGCGGTGAGGGGGAAGTGGTTTGACGTCAAAGATCCAAACCACTCTGCCACGGAGGCTCCCGTGTATATAGCCTTGCAGACATAGATGTATTGTAGATTGTGTGTGGGGGGAGGGTCGGTTTAGTTTAAGCTTTATTTATTTTACAACGATTTCGAAGCAAGTTGTAACAACTTATATTAATCACTCGTTGGCGCGGATGAAAGCGTAAATGTGGTCATTCGTGTGGGAGGAAACCGGAGTACCCGGAGAAAACCCACCTGTCCGATCTGGCAACAACCGTACCATCTCACATACTTCCCGGTCCGAGGATCGAACCCGGGTGCATTGGTTTGATTAGTTTTGACAGCAGATCGTTCCAAGTCGGTGTCATTCATTAATTCCTGTGTGTTATATGTGTCTATGAATTGTATCAAGTACGTCATCCGTGTTACGTGTACCCTCTCCGGAGTATCTGATCAGAATCAATGTTTCCCTTCACTGTCCTGTCATTAAACCCTGTCCAAAGACACACGATCAATGAATCTGATTTTAATTCCCCAAAATATGAACGTTTATAAGCAACCAGCGCTACAGTATACCTACCTATCATGTTGTTGGAACATTATTATTTCTGAGATATATCTACTAACGTATTAAAAGTTCATTGAGTGCTGTTAAAGCCGGGATACATTTTTATAACAGAACGTGGTAAAGTATTGAAAATTCACTGAGTGCATTTAAAATCCTGGATATATTTGTACGGTATTGAAAATTCACTGAGTGCATTTAAAATCCTGGATATATTTGTACGGTATTGAAAATTCACTGAGTGCATTTAAAATCCTGGATGATATATGTGTAAGGTATTCAAAATTCACGGAGTGCATTTAGAAATCCTCGATATATTTATTTTGGACCGTGGTAAAATCATTGTGTGACTTTAAAACAATGGACACGTTTGTTTTGTGTACATGGTAACGTATTGAATTGGGAACGTATGTTTGAGAGTCATTAATGAATACGTTTGAAATGTAACTTGGTAACGTAAAATTTAAACTTGTATAAGGGGCGCGTAATGCATTAATAGCTACCGAGGGAATTTGATGACGTTTTACGGTCTATATCATGCCTACACTCTATTGATACTTAGTATCGGACTACTTTACTATGGAAGCTCAAATCCGGATTACTTTTAATCGAACAAAACTACGCCCAAGTGTGTGCATAGGCTGTTTATGCCTTACCGCCATCCGAACACACATATATATTCAAATGCCCATTAAACATGTTATAACTTACTGGTGCTTGAAAATATCTCATAATGCCAGTAAAATATAAGTTAGTTTTAATTTGCATATCATTTCTGCTTACCTACAAACAAAGTACTTGGCGCAGACGACTACTTGAACACAGGCTATAAATTCTTAGTTTCCGAATTTTAACTGTTGTAAAAACATGAGCGCTCTCGTGCAAAGAATTATGCAATAGATTTATTTTAATACTCATTATCTTAAGATAAGAACTATTTTACTACGATCACACCTTGGCTAATTAAGATTTGTGTGCATTTGGATGTGGTTGATCCTTCAATTTACTAGGATCACACCTTGGCTAATTAAGATGTGTGTGCATTTAGATATGGATGATCCTTCAATTTACTAGGATCACACCTTGGCTAATTAAGATGTGTGTGCATTTGGATATGGTTGATCCTTCAATTTACTACGATCACACCTTGGCTAATTAAGATTTGTGTGCATTTAGATATGGATAATCCTTCAATTTACTAGGATCACACCTTGGCTAATTAAGATGTGTGTGCATTTGGATATGGTTGATCCTTCAATTTACTACGATCACACCTTGGCTAATTAAGATGTGTGTACATTTGGATATGGTTGATCCTTCAATTTACTAGGATCACACCTTGGCTAATTAAGATGTGTGTGCATTTGGATATGGTTGATCCTTCAATTTACTACGATCACACCTTGGCTAATTAAGATTTGTGTGCATTTAGATATGGATAATCCTTCAATTTACTAGGATCACACCTTGGCTAATTAAGATGTGTGTGCATTTGGATATGGTTGATCCTTCAATTTACTACGATCACACCTTGGCTAATTAAGATTTGTGTGCATTGGGATATGGATAATCCTTCAATTTACTACGATCACACCTTGGCTGATTAAGATGTGTGTGCATTGGTATATGGATAATCCTTCAATTTACTACGACCACACCATGGCTAATTAAGGTTTGTGTGCATTGGGATATGGATAATCCTTCAATTTACTACGATCACACCTTGGCTAATTAAGATGTGTGTGCATTGGGATATGGTTGATCCTTCAATTTACTACGACCACACCTTGGCTAATTAAGATTTGTGTGCATTTGGATATGGTTGATCCTTCAATTTACTACGATCACACCTTGGCTAATTAAGATTTGTGTGCATTTAGATATGGATAATCCTTCAATTTACTAGGATCACACATTGGCTAATTAAGATGTGTGTGCATTTGGATATGGTTGATCCTTCAATTTACTACGATCACACCTTGGCTAATTAAGATTTGTGTGCATTTAGATATGGATAATCCTTCAATTTACTACGATCACACCTTGGCTAATTAAGATTTGTGTGCATTGGGATATGGTTGATCCTTCAATTTACTACGATCACACCTTGGCTAATTAAGATTTGTGTGCATTTAGATATGGATAATCCTTCAATTTACTACGATCACACCTTGGCTAATTAAGATGTGTGTGCATTTGGATATGGTTGATCCTTCAATTTACTACGACCACATCTTGGCTAATTAAGATTTGTGTGCATTGGGATATAGTTGATCCTTCAAATTTCAGAAATAATCCAATGGCATATCGCAGGGCAGCACGTAATTTCATTGCACGTCACACACGCAACATTAATTAATGATGTGTACCCATCTCTTGTTAATAAGCGATATACTTTGATCTGAGATAAACATCTTTCTTATGTGTTTGGGGGGGGATTTATTTATCGTCGATACCAGTTGCCGACATAAGCGACACCTGCTGGAGATATTAGTCGTATGCAGTTTTTAAGGAGTGTTCAATGATACCGAGTCACGTTTCAGTGGGTCCTGGTTCTAGTGCGTGCACGGTGTAAAGCACCTAACCGAGCCCTCGGTTCACTAGAAGTGTATATTATCTACAATACTATGCTGTCAATCATTGTAATATTGTATAGCCGGGGCTCGATCTGGGTTACGAGCGTACATACGTACTATATATACAACGGTGTAGTCCTATTGTTCCCACTTATATAAAATTAGGTAAAAACGGGTGTGGGAATAAGAGGATTTGTGTTGCAGTGTGTTTAAGAGTGTTTAAGATCAAATACAATCAAACGGACGGACAGACACGCAGACAGACAGCAACTATATATATACATACCATGAACCTGTAACCACCAACAACAAGACTTTGTCCACCGCGTTTGTTGTGGACAAACTCAATTTGAACTTGTGCATTCGCCAACAATTTGGAATGGTCATTTACCTAGTGGGAATAAGAGTACTACTGGACAACAGCAAGTGGGAATAAAAGGATTAAACCTATGCAACATCCCATAATGGTTGTGCATAGATAAGTGGATTAGATTGAGCATAATGAATTTCGGCGCTGGATATTGATTTGGCGTAGTCCGTGCGTGCGTTCGTCCGTCCGTCCGGAGCCAGTTCTCAGTAACCGATTGTTTTATGAAACTTAAAATAAATATGCATCACACTATGATGGTGGTACATTTGCACTTTGCGTGGGGATCGGCTCATCAATGTGTGTTTACGTGTATTTATCGTCGCTACCAGTTGCCCATATGAGCGATGCCTCATGAAGAGATTAGTCATTTTAGATGTTTGGAGGATAGTGCAATGATACAGACAGAGACCCATTCCAGAGTCTCTTCTGGTTCTTTTACGTGCACGATGTAAAGCACCGACACGAGACCTCGGTTTAATGTCCCATCTGAAAGACTGTTAATAGTTATTGCCCTTTGATTGACTAAAAATCCACGAATTTGACTGTGTAGATATCTCAACAGTACTAATGATACTTCGATGAAACTTGCACTATAGATGGATGAGAGTGAGGAAGTACAGTGCACTATAGATGGAGGAGAGTGCGGAAGTACAGTGCACTATATATGTATGAGAGTGAGGAAGTACAGTGTACAATATATGGATGAGAGTGCGGAAGTACAGTGCACTATAGATGGGTGATAGTGAGGAAGTACAGTGTACAATATATGGATGATAGTGCGGAAGTACAGTGCACTATAGATGGAGGGGATTGAGGAAGTACATTGTACTATAGATGGAGGAGAGTGAGGAAGTACAGTGTACTATAGATGGAGGGGATTGAGGAAGTACAGTGTACTATAGATGGATGATAGTGAGGAAGTACAGTGCACTATAGATGGATGATAGGGAGGAAGTACAGTGTACACTATATGGATGAGAGTGCGGAAGTACAGTGCACTATATATGGATGAGAGTGAGGAAGTACATTGTACTATAGATGAGGAAGAATGAAGAAGTACAGTGTACTATAGATGGAGGAGAATGAGGAAGTACAGTGTACTATAGATGGAGGAGAATGAGGAAGTACAGTGTACTATAGATGAGGAAGAATGAAGAAGTACAGTGTACTATAGATGAGGAAGAATGAAGAAGTACAGTGTACTATAGATGAGGAAGAATGAAGAAGTACAGTGTACTATAGCTGGAGGGGAATGAGGAAGTACAGTGCACTATAGATGGATGAGAGTGAGGAAGTACAGTGTACTATAGATGGGTGAGAGTGAGGAAGTACAGTGTACTATATATGGATGAGAGTGAGGAAGTACAGTGTACTATATATGGATGAGAGTGAGGAAGTACAGTGTACTATAGATGAGGAAGAATGACGAAGTACAGTGTACTATAGCTGGAGGGGACTGAGGAAGTACAGTGCACTATAGATGGATGAGAGTGAGGAAGTACAGTGTACTATAGATGGGTGAGAGTGAGGAAGTACAGTGTACTATAGATGGAGGAGAGTGAGGAAGTACAGTGCACTATAGATGGGTGAAAGTGAGGAAGTACAGTGTACTATAGATGGAGGAGAGTGAGGAAGTACAGTGCACTATAGATGGGTGAGAGTGAGGAAGTACAGTGTACTATAGATGGGTGAGAGCGAGGAAGTACAATGTACTATAGATGGAGGACTATTATTATTAGATGTCGGAATGAGGACGTATATTGCGCTTTCTAGATGGAGGGGAATGAGTAAGTACAGTGTACTGATGGATGGAGGGGAATGAGGAAGTACAGTGCACTGATGGATGGAGGGGACTGATGAAGTACAGTGTACTGATGGATGGAAGGGAATGAGGAAGTACAGTGCACTGATGGATGGAGGGGAATGAGGAAGTACAGTGCACTGATGGATGGAAGGGAATGAGGAAGTACAGTGCACTGATGGATGGAAGGGAATGAGGAAGTACAGTACACTGATGGATGGAAGGGAATGAGAAAGTACAGTGCACTGATGGATGAAAACAACTGATGGATGGAAGGGAATGAGGAAGTACAATGCACTAAGATGGATGGAAGGTAATGAGGAAGTACAATGCACTGATGGATGGATGGATGGGAATGGGGAGTACAATGCACTGATGGATGGAAGGGAATGAGGAAGTACAGTACACTGATGGATGGATGGAAGGGAATGAGGAAGTACAATGCACTGATGGATGGATGGGAATGGGGAGTACAATGCACTGATGGATGGATGGAAGGGAATGAGGAAGTACAGTGCACTGATGGGTGGAAGGGAATGAGGAAGTACAATGCACTGATGGATGGAAGGGAATGAGGAAGTACAGTGCGCAAGAAACTTATTTCCACCTCAAGCAATAACTGAATTATCTCACATTTACTCTATTTTAGAAAGTATTTTTGTCCGGACAATATCTCAAAAAGTAAGAAAGAGATTACAATGTAACTTGGTCTATAAATAAAGTATATTGGGCGGGAGTGAAATGTGCAATAAATAATCATGCTCCTAACTTCAGTAATTAATGGATTATAAGACATTTATACATAAATTATGCTATAAAAGTATTTTTGTCCAACGAATATTTCAAAATGTACTGAACAGATTTCATGTTGTGTGTTTTACGTTTATTTATCGTCGCTACCGGTTGCCCATATGAGTGATTAGTCATTTTAGATTATTGGAGGATAGTGCAATGATACAGTGAGAGACCCATTCCAGAGTCTCCTCTGGGTGTTTTTTTACGTGCACGGTGTAAAGCACCGAAACGAGAACTCGGTTTAAAGTCCCATCTGAAAGACTGTTTATTTTATTATGGTCAGACGGGGATCGAACCTGAGATCCCTGGATTACCATTCCAGCGTGTTACCACTGGACTACATATCCGTATGTAGACATATTTCATTGTAACTTGTATTATACTTCCCATCATCGAGAAAGTTAAGCTTGTTTGATTCTCTTGTCGCACCAATTTTAAACTATTCAGCAGAATTATGGGGCTACCATGATGCACCCGATGTTGAATTAATACTTTCAACATTTTGCAGAAAAATAGTATGCGTAAGGCGCTCAACAAACCTAAATGCACTATATGGAGAACTTGGTTGTCTTCCCATGTCGATACGCAGACAACTACTAATGGTCAAATATTGGTTAAAATTATTGACTTTACCAGAAGATTCCTTACTTTATAAAACTTACCAACTGTTGAAAACTGATGTTGAAAACAAAAATTATCACAACAAAATGAACTGGGCTTATCAGTTAAAAAATATTATCGATACATGCGGACTGTCCTATTTGTGGCAAAACCAGTCAAGAATGCTTATTAATTACAATACTATAAAATCACGCATATTAGACATATATTATCAACGCTGGTATACTGCTATCAATAACTCTGCACGTCTAGAGACATACAGTTTGTTTAAAAATGAATTTATCTTTGAAACTTACCTTGATTTTATTAAAGAAAACAAATACAGAATTGCCCTTACACGATTTAAAACATCATCGCATGATTTAGCTATTGAGCGTGGTCGTTACCTACACCTGCCACGAAACGAAAGATTATGTATTTATTGTAATTCGAGAATTTTGGAAAATGAATATCATTTCATACTAATCTGCCCACATTATGCAACTTTAAGATCGAAATTTATTAAAAGATATTACCATACCTGGCCGACTATACAGAAATTTATTAATCTCTTGTCATGCAAATCCCAAAAAATCACTATCGATCTTTCCAAATTTATATATTTTGGAAATAAACAACGAACCTAACACCTTTTTATATCATATACATGTATTTGAATACTAATAACCTATAATTATGCTCTTTTGTAAAATTCCATGTCACTGCCTGTTTCTACTGTTTAATTGCTATAAACATGTGTCTGTTTTATGCAATAAACTTATTGTATTGTATTGTATATATAAAGGACAATAACAAAGATGGGCACTGCGCATGCTCCATAATCTTACCCCGGAGTAATTGCTGAAGTATTAATCTTTGAAGTGGCATGCATATGATATAAGCGTTATTGTACGGAGACTATCTGAACAAGTACGGAACGCATGTCGGCAGATCGAAGTATTATGCTCTGCCAAAATGCGAGTGCGCATGCGTGTGCGTTTGTACAAACAACGATGGCTAACCGATTCGAAATTAGCACCGAATGAAGAACTAAATTTACTTGTCGAGCAAAGTCATAATCAACCAAAAGTGGTGTCAAACTAATGTCTAAAAAAGCGAAATAAAGTGTTCGTTGTGTTTATTTAACCCTTTCAACCCCAAGTAACTGACATGTACTGGTCCATGATATTTTTAGACCAATAAATTAATAACAAAATTACATTTGGATCAGTTCATTTATCAAAATGGGTAATTTTATCTAAAAATAGTAATAATTATTACTGGCAAAAAAGTGCAGATCCTGATGAGACGGCTCGTTACGAGCCGGCTCATCTGGATCTACACTTTTCATAAGCCTATTTAGAGGTATGTGGGGTTGAGACGGATGTATTCCATATAATAATAAAACAAGTATTCGCTTCTCTTGAGGTCAACTGCTCAAATTATTCTTCTGAAGAGAATAAATAATTGTATAATATTGCGCCGTTGACATAAGTTCGTTCCACTTGTGTTTAATAAAACTATTTACACAATAGAATATTGATAAGACGTTGCAGTGTCTTTAACGTCGCTCAACAACAGTTCTTAGATAATTCTTATCAGAAACAATAACACATTAAATATGAAAACATGTTTGCTTTTTCAGCACATTTAGTATGCATGAAACCATCATCGGCTTATCGAAACATGCAACGTTTGCGTCCATCATAGTCTAGTAACGTTTCTGACACGCTATGGCAGGCGCCGTTATTTTTTGCATGATGTCTTGATTTTGTCTTTGAGTACTGATAGCAATGGTGATCAACAAAGCACGGTAATTGCTTACTTTCCAATTTGCATCAAGAAGCGGACGCTTACAACGCGACAGACGGGTTTACGTGATATTAATCATGACCGGATATAGTAGACTGGTAGCGCCCCCTGCCGA
This sequence comes from Archivesica marissinica, assembly GCA_014843695.1. Classification (NCBI taxonomy): domain Eukaryota; kingdom Metazoa; phylum Mollusca; class Bivalvia; order Venerida; family Vesicomyidae; genus Archivesica; species Archivesica marissinica. Next base: position 75,235,131 of record CM026404.1, read on the forward strand.
TAATAACTTGCGTCAGAACGTGCAGTAGGCACTTGGACTTTGGACTAGGGAACAAGCTACGTATATACCTGTATATACCTGTAGTCCCGGTTCATACCGCACACATCGTTGTCGTCTACGTGTCCACTCCATACTGCAGTGCTGTCGATATTTCACCATTGGGCTGTATATATTATGTACATTCCATTTTGGATGAGTGCGTATTCGAACTATGTACACCATATGCCCTTGTTGTTTCTACGACCTCTCGGTACTGCAGTGAAGGAAACTACGCACTGAATGGATCTCTGTGGTGGAATGGTTAAGGTCATTGACATCAAATCAATTGGCCACCACTGCTACAGGTTAGAATCCCATATATGCTGTCTAATTATTTCGTATCAGGAAGCTATCCAGCTTGTTGTCACGTTGTCGGTTGAACGAGATGCGCATGCGGTGGTTAGCATGTTCGCTTCTCATCAATGCAACCCGACCCTCGGTCTCAGGAATATGTGAGATGCTAATGTGGTAGCCAGATCGGGAATTCGTGTTTTTTCCGGGTACTTCGGTTTCCTTGCACACGAAGGACCACGTAGTTATACGCTTTCATCGGCTCTAACGAAAGTTGTTAATATAAATAAATACAGATTAAGCATGCGAATGTTATTTATATTAGTTGCTGGAATTAAAACCTGAGAACGAGTTTACTTAGAAAGTGCTGTATATTGTGATATACAAGGAAGACATATGTTCACAACTCATTTGTTTGTTGTTATTTTTGTTGCATAGACGTTTATGAACTATAAAAATTCTATTTAAAAACAATTATTTAGAGAATCAGAAAATCCCGGTATCTCTTAAATTGTTCGTTAGCGCTCTACCACCTGAGCTAATTCAGTAATTCTCCATGATTTAACAGGCCCGTAGCCACAGCGAGGCACACATTTCCAAAGCAATAAAAAAGTAAATGAAAACTTAAATAAATAAAATGCAAAAAATATCTCATTGCTGTATAAAATGTTGACTGCTAGAGAGATGAAAGGTCAGTACATAATTATACATCTAAACTCTGAAAACGCAGTAAATCACTTCGATAACACAAACACTTTTAAGGGGGGACATGCCCCAGGACCCCCTAGATTGCCTCGGTTATGACGTGTAGCGGTGCTACGAAGTTTAGCGGTCTTATGACGTTTAGCTGTCTTATGAAGTTTAGTGGTCTTATGACGTTTAGCTGTCTTATGACGTTTAGCTGTCTTATGACGTTTAGCTGTCTTATGACATTTAGCTGTCTTATGGTGTTTAGCTGTCTTATGGCGTTTAGTGGTCTTATGGCGTTTAGCGGTCTTATGACGTTTAGCTGTCTTATGGCGTTTAGCTGTCTTATGGCGTTTAGCGGTCTTATGACGTTTAGCTGTCTTATGACGTTTAGCGGTCTTATGAAGTTTAGCTGTCTTATGACGTTTAGCGGTCTATGACGTTTAGCGGTCTTATGATGTTTAGCGGTCTTATGATGTTTAGCGGTCTTATGACGTTTAGAGGTCTTATGATGTTTTGCAGTCATATGGCGTTTAGCGGTCTTATGATGTTTAGCGGTCTTATGATGTTTAGCGGTCTTATGATGTTTATAGGGTCTTATGACGTTTAGCGGTCTTATGATGTTTAGTGGTCTTATGATGTTTATAGGGTCTTATGATGTTTAGCGGTCTTATGGCGTTTAGCGGTCTTATGACGTTTAGCGGTCTTATGATGTTTATAGGGTCTTATGATGTTTAGCGGTCTTATGGCGTTTAGCAGTCTTATGATGTTTAGCAGTCTTATGACGTTTAGCAGTCTTATGATGTTTAGCGGTCTTATGATGTTTAGCGGTCTTATGATGTTTAGCGGTCTTATGATGTTTAGCGGTCTTATGGCGTTTAGTGGTCTTATGACGTGATGTTTAGCGGTCTTATGATGTTTAGTGGTCTTATGATGTTTAGCGGTCTTATGATGTTTAGCGGTCTTATGGTGTTTAGCGGTCTTATGACGTGATGTTTAGCGGTCTTATGATGTTTAGCGGTCTTATGACATTTAGCGGTCTTATGGCGTTTAGCGGTCTTATGATGTTTAGCGGTCTTATGACGTTTAGCGGTCTTATGACGTTTAGCGGTCTTATGGTGCTTAGCGGTCTTATGACGTGATGTTTAGCGGTCTTATGATGTTTAGCGGTCTTATGATGTTTAGCGGTCTTATGATGTTTAGCGGTCTTATGACGTTTAGCGGTATTATGATGTTTAGCGGTCTTATGATGTTTAGCGGTCTTATGGCGTTTAGCAGTCTTATGATGTTTAGCGGTCTTATGGCGTTTAGCGGTCTTATGGCGCTTAGCGGAGTTGTTATGTTTAACGGTGCTACAACACTATAGCGAGTTACAATTCCAAAGTCATATTGGGTGTTAGAAATCAAACTGCGCCTGTCTAACTTGTGGACATAACCGCATCATCATTCACAGTTATAGTTCACAACTCATGATGTGACCAAACATCATGCCATTAACGTTTTCTAATTGGAAACAGTGTTCCTATTGGCAACAGTTTCTAAATTGTTACACTATTTGATATAGAAATTTAAACTAATAATCCATTGAGGTGGGGGAAATGTGCAATTTTAGTCTAATTTAAACATTTGATTCCCAAATGTCCGAGTGCACATGTTTAGTCCAATTAGGAAAACTACCAGGTATCACAAATGAAGCTGGACGTATTGTTTTATAGGCCTATGGCCTGTCTATAGTTTCACCTAAACTATATTGTGTATTGTTAATCTTGTTGCTTAGGCCCATGGCCTGGGTATAGTTTCACCTATATTATAGTGTGTATTGTTATCTTGTTGCTTAGGCCTATGGCCTGTGTATAGTTTCACCTAAACTATAGTGTGTATTGTTATCTTGTTGCTTAGGCCTATGGCCTGTGTATAGTTTCACCTAAACTATAGTGTGTATTGTTATATTGTTGCTTAGGCCTATGGCCTGTGTATAGTTTCACCTAAACTATAGTGTGTATTGTTATCTTGTTGCTTAGGCCTATGGCCTGTGTATAGTTTCACCTAAACTATAGTGTGTATTGTTATCTTGTTGCTTAGGCCTATGGCCTGGGTATAGTTTCACCTAAATTATAGTGTGTATTGTTATCTTGTTGCTTAGGCCTATGACCTGGGTATAGTTTCACCTAAATTATAGTGTGTATTGTTATCTTGTTGCTTAGGCCCATGGCCTGGGTATAGTTTCACCTAAATTATATTGTGTATTGTTATCTTGTTGTTTAGGCCTATGGCCTGGGTATCGTTTCACCTAAATTATATTGTGTATTGTTATCTTGTTGTTTAGGCCTATGGCCTGGGTATAGTTTCACCTAAATTATATTGTGTATTGTTAATCTTGTTGCTTAGGCCCATGGCCTGGGTATAGTTTCACCTAAATTATATTGTGTATTGTCAAGTTGTATTTCTTGAATAGTATGGTTCGTTCGATTACACACATTGACTTATTTTATACGAATTTATTTTAGCTCGATTACTGAAACGTTCTTGCCACATTAGTTTACTCGCTCTCGAGACCTCATCCCTCATCCCTCATCAAATCCATCGCCATGAGCGAAAAAGAAGATGCTATCTAACATTGAAGTTCCTTGACTAAGATCACAATCGTAGCGGCTTCAGCTGGGTGCGAACTGCGGGCATTCCGCACGTGAAACGAACGCTCTATTACAACTGCGCTATCACGATTTCCACAAGCTATAACTATATTAGAGAGAACAAATTTCATATGCATTGTACAAATAATTAATGATCGTTAGCTATTTCTAGTTAATCGTTGTTTAATTTATTACTATAAGTTCCAATGATTGATAACAAATAAACATAAATAAACTAGTTTCCTGTTTTGCAAGATAGCAGGTATTGCACGTACAGCCAAAAAACGCATGCATGAAATTGTCGATGCATATGTTGCGTCTGTTGACGTCATTAGGAAAAATATCGGTAAGATTTATGTATCGACTGTACCGTTTATTCATTGGCGCTAACTAGTACCGAATCATTGGAAGTAATCCAACATGTAGCGAATCAGAGGTCCAGTGGTTTAAACGCTGGACTTGTAATCCAGGGATCGCAGGTTCGACCCCCCGCTATACCAATGACTCATACCACAGTCTTTCGGATGAGAATTTAAACCGAGGTCTCGTGACGGTGCTTTACACCGTGTACGTAAAAGAACCAGAGGAGATTCTGGAATGGGTCTCTATCTGTATCATTGCACTATCCTCCAAAACTCTAAAATGACTAATCTCTTCAGGAGGCGTCGCTCATATTGGGCAACCGGTAGTGCAGATAAATATACGTACAACACATACTAATCCAACATTACGAATCCAGTGATCAATGTTCGATCCCCCGTCTGACCATACTACTAATAACAGTATTTCAGATGGGATTATAACTCGGGGTACCAGCATGACATATATCAGTACTAAATACATGGCAAGTAATATAACCAGTGATGTTTCTGAATTTTGAGCGTCCTCAGTATCTTGCAGGAATGTTTCTGAATTTTGAGCGTCCTCAGTATCTTGCAGGGATGTTTCTGAATTTTGAGCATCCTCGGTATCTTGCAGGGATATTTCTGAATTTTGAGCGTCCTCGGTATCTTGCACTATCCTCCAAATAATAAAATGACTAATATGCATCTGGAGACTTTGACCCAAGATTAACCAGGGTGTGGCGATAAATAAACGCATGACAATGGGGAAAAACTGTTACTTAAGAAATACTATTTGTCTTCCCGTTGCTTATTGCCGAGTACAACATGGTTTGGAGTTCTGACGAGTAGGAATTACCTACGCAGGCCGTAAGCCTAAGTGGTTAATGCAGATGCGCAACACGACAAACCATGTTTTATTCGACTATTAATAACGCAAATACAAATAGTATTTCGATTCTAACATGACCAAAATATCTAAAAAGAACCAAAATAGTTTCTACAGGGATATAGAAATTGGGATACAGTCAACCCTAGTTTTTTTAGTGCGTAGATGACGACACAAAACTACATACACGACTTCACGTTTGACATCAAGCGCTACGCCAGGTTTTATTGCAGATCTAACAACGGTAAATTCCTTTTTTATGTATACAGACAAAATGCTGAACCCGTGTTAGAAATAGAAATATGTAACAGAATGACCGTTGTATAATAAACACTTACCTAGTGTATTGGGTGAATGTATATAAACTTTATAAAGTGCATACTTAGTAGAACATAGTGAAACATACAGACATGTGAAACCCAACATATGATTATATACCACATCCCTTCTGGAACATAGCAATACATACAGACATGTTGACAATAACATGGAACCTTGGCCTACATAATAGTATATACCACATCCCTTCTGGAACATAGCAATACATACAGACATGTTGACAATAACATGGAACCCTGGCCTACATAATAGTATATACCACATCCCTTCTGGAACATAGCAATACATACAGACATGTTGACAATAACATGAAACCCTGGCCTACATAATAGTATATACCACATCCCTTCTGGAACATAGCAATACATACAGACATGTTGACAATAACATGAAACCCTGGCCTACATAATAGTATATACCACATCCCTTCTGGAACATAGCAATACACCATTAATGAAACGGATTGAACACAAAGACATGACAATATGTCCATAGATATAAACAAGAAATATTATTACATATGAAATTGTAATAGGGCGATTGAAAACTCAGATAGTATATTGAGTGAATATATATATATACATATAAAGTGCGTAATTTAGTAATTAAATTCAAACATGTTGACAATAACATGAAACCCTAGTCAACATAGTATTATATACCACATCCATTCGTCTAACATATCAATACATCATTAATGAAGCGGATTCAGGAATCATCTGGACATATGTAACTGAATCGTCTTCATGTATCTACGTCATACGAATCAGCAGAGAAACTGGGCACGTTTGTGGCAATTAATTCGAAATCAGAACAAGGAATACATACATTTCTATAAATAACCACCTCCCAATGCTTGGAGATATCAATCTAAAATAGTACAAACACGTGCGGAGATTGAATAGCATTATGTCAAAATTATGTATTTTGTTTTATGCTGAATAGAAACAGACACAGCCGTAACACTTTCATGTCGGCACCAAAGCAGAACTCTCAGTATCACAGGGATACGACCATTATCAAAATAGATGCATATTTCTAAAAAGATAGTACTTACTCTTAGCGCCACGGTTGTCTAAATATATAAAATATACCCGGCGTTTTTTAAAGCGAAAGTAGGTGGTTGTAATCGATGACGCGTGACGATAAAACTACATGTCTTTAATCCTGTGACCATTACATGAAACATTCGATGTAGACTGTGTCCTTAGACAAGGATGTTCATTGTCTCCCTTGCTTTTTAACAGGTTTGTCAATGATTTATCTGTTGAAATTAAGGCCGCTGATTAACGTACTAGTATTGATAATGAAAATGTATGCATACTTCTTCACGCATATGACATTGCACTTCTAGTTGATCGTGCAGAAAAAGATTTACAAGATATGCTTGATATTCTGAATAATTGGTATACTGTTAATAACATGATAATAAATTCAGCTAAAAGTAATACTGTACACTTTGTGCGAACGTCGGTATGTAGAACCGCTTTCAGTTTCATGTGTAGCGATAAAGTTATACACGTTTCCAATAAGTATACAGTCATGTACTTACCTTGGTTTGTTGTTGGGTGAATATTTGGACTACAATGTAGTCAATACTGTTGCTCAGAGTGCTGGAAGGGAACTGGGTCTACTAATTGCAAAATGTAAAGAAATTGGTGGTGTAACTTACAATGTGTATACACAACTATATGACAATACTGTTAGGTCTATAATAGCCTATGGTGATTCTGTCTGTGGTTCCAGGTCATACTCCTGTATTAATGCTGTTCAACGTCGAGCAATGCCGTTCTTCCTGGACATTGGTAAAAATACACCCACTAATGCTCTTGATGGTGAGTTTGCAAGGCACCTCCCTCATGTGAAACAATTGAAGTATATCGCCCAACTGTGCATACAATTATTTTAAAATTCTAACACGACCCAGCTAATAACATACATACTTGTAGGGTAAAATCTACCTCGGGTTATTCTGCGATATACATACCTTGAACTATGCTGCGCGCGCACCATGTTTTGGCGATTCCATTTATACAATGCGTGTTAAATTTTATGAATGAAAGTCACGTGATGTTTGTAAATACTACCGTGGGAATTCGCGGAAGTGAGCTATTTTTAGAATAAGATAATCTCTTGTCTGTCTTGTTTTTCTGTTAAGTAACGTTTCAGTTACTATTCTGTACAGTTTTATTTGATAAAATAAATAAAATTATTGATCAGTTACAACTTTTGTTCATTTATGCACTAGATTGATATTATGCGGGAGGAATTTTCGAAAGCCAAATGCAGCGGAGTAGCACCGCGTTTGAAGAAAATACTCCTTTGATTATCGTTTAAAATTATTAGAAGTAAGTCGTGTTAGAATCGAAATAATAAGTATCAACCGTGATATATCGCAGAATAACCCGAGTTTGAAGTTCTTATGCGTAGAAATATATCACGAAGGCTTGATATATCGCAGAATAACCCGAGTTTGAAGTTCTTATGCGTAGAAATATATCACGAAGGCTTTCGGCCTTCGTGATATATTTCTACGCATAAGAACTTCAAACTCGGGTTATTCTGCGATATACCACGGTTGATACTTATTATTTCTTAAATATTTGGATGTGCACATATTGAATAATAAAATATATAATGAATAGATACTTCGCTAATAAAGTAACAATATATGTAAGTCATGGATGTATCAATTTACGAACCATGTGGCAAGTAGTAATTTATTACATTTATCAGAAACGTGTACAAATTTATCGTCTAAACATTTCTGTGATACATGAAGAACCAATGCTCAGAGTGATATTGGTCCATCTTAGACCATCTAGAAGAGGTCGTAATAAACTTCGTACCTACGATGCTTATGATTATGTTCACACAACCTAGAAATTGAATTTGGTAGATATAATGATATAGAAAGAAAAACGTGTTTATGTAAACTATGTAACCAGATGACTGTGCTATGTTGTACCAGATACAGAAGTTTAAGAACTAAATACCTTGGTAACATATCTTGGCCTTGTATACAGAAATACGATACCATCATGTCCTCTAAGAATAAAATGGAAATGCTAAGGATATCGAACTATATAAATGAATCTATGTTGCTAAGAAAACATACCGTAGATAATATCACTGCTTCTTAGAATGTGTATGTTTGTATTGTATAGTGGTTAGCGCGCTCGCTTCTCACCAATGCGACCCGGGTTCGATCCTCGAACAAGGAAGTATGTGAGATGGTACGATGGTCGCCAAATCGGACAGGTGGGTTTTCTCCGGGTACTCCGGTTTCCTCCCACATGAATGACCACATATACGCTTCCATCCGAGCCAACGAGAGTGATTAATATAAGTTGTTAAAACTTGCTTCGCAATCGTTGTAAAATAAGTATATGTTTGTATTTATGTATTTGTGTATGTCTTTTTGCCATAGTTTATGCTTGTATAAATGGCCAAAGGCAATGTATTGTTGATAATGCCAATAAACTTGAAACTTTAAACATGACTATCATACTGTGTTTTATGTTGAATTACGTTTACCTATTAAACACAGATCTGTATTTGCTAAATTTATATGTGGAGTTGCTCAACTGAGATTAGAGACTGGAAGGTATGAGAACCTTCCTGAGAACCAATATCTATGTCATATCTGTAATATATCTATTGAAAATGAAATACATATATTTGTTTGAATGCAAGGCGTACCGAGGGCTCAGAACTGTATTAAATGCAAACGCAAAGGAGCTATGTTAAGTGTGCTGTTCAGGAGAAATAAAAGTGTGTGCTCTCCAACAAGGATATGGTAACCACTTCTGCCAAAACCTCCTGCTGCCTTAAGCTCTACAAACAACTTGTTGTAGAGATAATAGTTACACGATATTATTATTGAAATCAGTATACCATATTGTGCTCATTATATATTCATGCGTACTAGACCTACGAGGTGAAAGTAAATGTATACGATAATGCAAATGTGCATGTAAGTAAGCACGTACGGTCGATCCAATCCGGTGGGAGGATGTACTCAAAACACTGCAAACAGAAGATGTAAATACAACTGGAAATATATTAGCATAATGGGCGTCGGTCAAAATCGGGAAACGTGTGGATGTTCTCAAGACTACGCTACATTCCCACAGAGATCTGTAAATTTAATCAAAATATTAAATATAATCTTCTTCTTCTAATAATCATTGCACAGCACAGCTTTACAACTCTAGGAGGACTGATCTCTCTTGGCGCCAAACAGAATCTACACATTTATATATCTTCAGTTCGGCTATGGAATGTTCCACAATCACAGCTATATTTCTGTATAAGCCTCTTCAGCTGTATGTGTGTTTCTTTGTTCTAGTCTGTTTCGTCGGTTTATCTGCCGTGCGGTATATGGCGTAATTAAAAGGGTGTCTATGTTGAGTAAATGTTGTCTACTAACAAAGCACATTCATCCGGCAATGGCAATTCAACACCGCCGATGTTTGTTAGCAGATTGTATTGTTGTGCATCATTTAAATGACCCAACAATCCAGATTCTATGTAGCAAAATAAGCCCTCATTGTCGACAATAACATGACTATGAACACAATGATACTGTCTATGCCCTGAGTCATACTGCTCTTTGGGAGGGGGGGGCATTTATCGGAGGCTGTGTCTCATGTGATGTTCCATCAACTACACCTACTTCATTAATACGCCCGCCATACCGTCCTGTTCTCAAGTACCACGCTTCTATGAATGGCCATTGTAGAATTAACTCATCCAAATACGGTAAACCCCTTATCAATTCCTCTATAACAGTTGCTACGCTTACACCGAATATAATGGGCAGACTGGGAAATGTGTGATACTGCCTAATCCACGTGCAAAATAACAGTATCCTGTTTATATTACTAAGCGTTTGCTTTGTACGAGGTTGTAGTCCAGAGTCTACTAGTATGGTTTCCGGCGCTTTACCTGTATAGTAGAAAAACTGATATATGCTGTCTATAAACGACGTGACGACATCACGTCCCTATTACACGTTGTTATCGTTATTCGTAACATGGATATAAGTCTAATACCAGCATCCACAGCTGCGGCTCATCGACCTATCAACTACATGCTGCAAGCTCTGGACCACGTCATAAGGCCTGCAAACCTTCCGGCTCAGGCACAGGCGCATCACCAATCAGGAGCAGCACAAGAAATGGATACTGTCTCTCATTTACGACCAGAACTCGCTCCTAGTCCGGCGCATGCTCGAGCTCCACAGGTTGGTCGTCGAGAACAGCTGCTTCACCCGGCATCAAATCACAGGTCAGATTAGGAGCCTGACACAGGTTCGAACCAATAACTTTATCGAAGGTCCATGACTAAGACAAGTCCTAAAATACGTGCTGCGCTCCAAGTTAGCAGTGACAGTGATGGCAATTATTATTAGTAACCATAGTTACGCTTGTTTGCAGGTTTAATACAATAATATAACATGATTGACGTAGCTTGAAACTTGCTGTGTTCTGTGAACGCTCTGCTATATTTATAAGGAGCTTTCCGGAATGTGCTGTTTAATGAGGCTGTCTGAATATTGAGATGAAACAAAGCAGGAAAGCAGAGAATTACTGAAAACGTTGGTCTTGTTTGTGCAATGATGGTATTAATGCAATTGAAACATCTTCTGTTTACAGTGTTTTGAGAACACCCCATCCCCCCATCCATCCACCTCGGATTGGATTGAACTACGTGTACATTTACATTATCACATTTGCTTTCACATCGTAGAGGTCTAATATCTGTCAATTCCAATGTAATGGTCACTGCTCTTTGATGCTGCTTATAATTTAATCATATGATCTTCCAGTCTCTTAAATATTAGATTATAACGGATGTAGATAGTGCAAACCTGTCTTAAGTATCGATTGTTGACATGTTTTCGATACGTACATGTTCTTGGTCTCTTTGTTCTCGCGCATTTAGATTGGACCGGAAGTACAATGACGTCATGTATTGTTTATGTAAGGTATTCGCACCCTGCATCACTCGCTCTGCTGATGTAGTAATATGTGAATAATCCTTCTTTTTATAACTACTATAAAACACAAGAATTAATGTATGTCTTGGATTACGTTCCATTCTATTTCCCGTTAATAACAGAGAAATAGTATTTATGGTATCGAAAACCGTGCAATCAATGATATTATATAACAATAGATGGTTTAACTTAAACTAAAACACGTTTGTGAATCAAGCTGCATGTGATCTGATCAATATGTGTATACTTTATTAGTTTATATAAATTTATGTTTGCTCGATTGCGAAACAAGTTCTTGCAACTTATAGTAATCACTATCGATATCTCATGCCTGATGGAATCCATCGCCACGAGGGAGAGAGAAGAGGCAATGTGGAATTTAAATGTGGAATCGTAACGGCTCCAGTGGGGCTCGAACTCCGGACCTTTCGCAGCGGAAGCGAACACGCTACCACTGCGCTATCGTGACTTCATTAATTTTATTTTATATTATTTTATACCTAGTTACTAATGTGTGCAATAGCACCATATTGACCTTTGAGTTTCTTAAATTAATGTTGTTTTATGGCAGTTATTAGAACGTATTAAGAAAGGTGTTTTAGAGTTTAGGTTCTATAGTGCATACGTTCTATGATATTGTATACAAATGCATGTGATATAAACCTATTGTAGCTATATATAGAGTGGTATTGTATGATACACATTGTAACATTGCACACTTTAATCTGTATGTATAAATAGATGTCTGCTGCTCTCGTGGTCAAACAATGATTCTTCTTCTTCTTCTTTCTTCCCAGGGTGACAAGTCCTGTATCGGTGTTCCTTTCTTTCGAAAAAACTGTCCCCTTTTAGGGCCATATCCTCCACCATGTGTCAGCTCGCAGAAGCAAGAATGGTTCCGGTTTCTTAGCTAGGGTCCTGGTCGTTACCGGATCGGGGTAGAAGCCGCATCCCTCCCCGTCTCCATCGAGGATCAGGCTAAAAACATCCGCCAGCTATCCGCCATCCTACAACACCGAGCATTGCAGTCTCGTCAAGTAGGGAAGTTACTTTGAGGCTACTCATACTGAGTCACACGGCTTCTTCTGTTCCGATAACGAGGCTGGCGTCAGCGAAGTCCTTGACACATTTCCATGCTGTAAGCTGTCCTAGGTCAGGACGTACACGTTGTGGAGGAGAGACCTGGAACCAGAATGACCGATCGGAAGTATATTCCAGTCAGACAAAGTACATTCCAGCCAGACAAAGTACATTCCAGTCTGACAAAGTACATTCCAGACTGACAAAGTACATTCCAGTCTGACAAAGTACATTCCAGTCTGACAAAGTACATTCCAGTCTGACAAAGTACATTCCAGTCTCATTCCAGTCTGACAAAGTACATTCCAAAGTACATTCCAGTCTGACAAAGTACATTCCAGTCTGACAAAGTTACATTCCAGTCTGACAAAGTACATTCCAGTCTGACAAAGTACATTCCAGTCAGATAAAGTACATTCCAGTCAGACAAAGTACATTCCAGTCAGACAAAGTACATTCCAGTCTGACAAAGTACATTCCAGTCAGAAAAAGTACATTCCAGTCTGACAAAGTACATTCCAGTCAGACAAAGTGCATTCCAGTCAGACAAAGTACATTCCAGTCTGACAAAGTACATTCCAAAGTACATTCCAGTCTGACAAAGTACATTCCAGTCATGGATTTCTGTCCTTAAACGAAAAGAAGAAAAAGAAAGGTATTTACTTTATATATCTAAGAAGAAGTAGTTGAGCATTCAAACATAGTTGTGTCTCATATATGTATGATATATACTTATAATAAGTATTGATATTTTTTATTATTAATAATGATGATGCAAACATAACGTATTTGTATCATCTTTGTGTGTTCTTTTAATAAGATGCAAAACACAGACACATGCTTTGGCTGTCTTCACACTGTGTGTCATCCGTGGTCCAGTGGTAGAGCATCGGATTTGGAATCGATCGGTCCCGGGTTCGATACTTGGTCAGGCCACGTATGTAGTGTCATTGAGCAAGGCACCTCACACACATTGCTTAGTACTGGTTAACTACTTAGGTCGGATAAGCTTGCCCAGGAAAACATGTCTAGGTCCCCGCAAGGGGTTTGACATTAATGGAACTTACATCTTTGAATTTCATGTATGTATCAATTTTGTACATAACCACGATTTTATAATAGGTGACATATAGGTCCACTGGGCCGGGTGCTTGTTTGTATATTTATTATCTGTAGTATATATAATGTCGGATGCACATGTCACTATAATAAAATATTTACTTACTTACTTACTTACTTACTTACTTACTTACTTACTTACTTACTTACTTACTTACTTACTTACTTACTGCATACATACTGGTCAATTCTTTATTATTGTTTGTAAGACACACTGGGAAGTTAACAACGCATCAAAAATGTGTCAATTTGTATTGAAGGAATGGAATGCAGCCAGAACTGCTTCATTACATACAACTATTTACCTAATGACTCCTTTAATGATCCATTAAACACTTTTATTACTAAGGAAAAATGAGCTCTACGCACAACATAACTGTACGGTGCGCCTTTGGCATTCACTGAAATAATTACAAAACATAATACGTTCCAATGCAATAAATATGTGCACTTTGAAAAGCATTTCAGCATATTATAGTTTGCCTCTGGTATAGACAGGATTCTGCAAATTATTGATCACCGATAAACTAGAACGTAATCAGCAATTTATATCTTACATTTATTTGTACAAACATACGATATCCAGTTATAGGCAGAATTATTGTCCCCGCTTGACCTTGTAATATTGTTTCTATAGATTGTCCAGTTATCTTATCGATGCTGTTATTTTCTTTTCTAGTTGGTCTATAACGCTCTGATTAGTTCAGCTCGTATATCGCTTCTGGTTTACCTGCTTACTCCCCATTCTACTTGCTTGTCCAGTTGGCGTAGCCTGGCAACATGCGTCGATATAGTTTGCCTGGACAGTCAAATAAATATATTTTAACACCGGCCGTAATTGGGCCGTATGAGTTTCTGATCATGTCATTTTGCCAGAAGTTAAAAAAGTGAAAAATCGACAGACTGGAACCCATGCTACAGTTGGCGCTTTGATCCTATAATCTGCAGTTGTATTCCATGTCCGCATGGTAACCGAGAGGTTGTGTGTGCGAGCCCCCGTCAGACAGAACCACGGTGGTGGTGTTCGAGCCCCGTCAGACAGAACCACGGTGGTGGTGTTCGAGCCCCGTCAGACAGAACCACGGTGGTGGTGTTCTAAGGGGAGGATACTTAAATCTGTCTTGTCTCTTCAGTTTACCTGATGGCGATCGATTCCCATCACGAAAGAGATATCCAAAGCGATTCAATTAATGTTTTAGGAACTTGTTTGAACCTTATGACAGATAGGTAACATGTATTGTATATATGTTGAGGACCTTATGCCAGATTACGGATGTTTGTTCACCAAATACTCGTTAACCACTGGAGCCTGTCCAGGAAAGGTGTTGTTAGGTAAGCTGCCCGTCGCTCATATGGGTAACCGGTAGCGACGTTAAATAAACTTTAAAAAATAAGTATAAACTGTAAGACACGCCTTTTCTCGTGCCATTTTCTCTTTAAGGGTGCCCGTAACTTCGAGTGCGCATGTCAGTTGGATATCATTAGTGAACAAATTCATACGAAAATCGATGCAATCAGGACATATACGTTCATCGAAGGAAATACTATTACGATATATAGATGTCGAGGGCCTTATGACAGAACGGTCCCGGGTTCGATACTCGGTCAGGCCACGTATGTAGTGTCATTGAGCAAGGCACATAACATACATTGCTTAGTACTGGTTAACCGCTTAGATCGGCTAAGCCTGCCCAGGATAACATGTCTAGGTCCCCGCAAGGGGTTTGACATTAATGGAACATACATATATACAGAATTATCAAAATAGACGTTATTGTCACGAGGAACATAATGGGTGTTTGTTTGGCCTATAGTAGCTTTAATGATTTGCTATGATCGTTTAACGATTACGAGGACTTGTATGCATGGGGGTTGTGGTAATCCCAGGGATAAGCGGAGGTCAATCCTTGGGAAGTTCACCAGATTAATGCTATAATCGCCTATCAAACCCGTATGTTGAATTGCTGGCGATCGATTGTATGGTGTATCGTATGGGCTGAAAGTATCAGTGTACATAGGTACCGGCATTCGTGGTATACCAACACGTTTAGCATGTCAACTTTGCACGACAAACCCGTTAACTATATGATACCTACGACGTGTAGAATGTACGTGCACATGTATAGAGAGATAGCGACGCACCAGTATGCAATATTCGACCCGAACGGTACACCATTTGGGTCGAAACTTAGTTAGGACGAAAGCCAGATTTTAGTACTACTCCGAGTGGCAGTTGATATCATTCCGCCCCATTACATATCGTCTATACCCAGAGGTTGTATCGAGTGTCTTTTGTTAATTTGATTCGATTTAGATAAAGATTAGGGATTAATTGATCGTAACACACTGATTATTGTACGCTTGTGTCTTAGATACACGCGATCACATTTACAACAACACACTCATGTATACGTGTAGATCGTTATTATGTCTTCATTAAAGAAACGCGATGTCAGATGTCAAAACGAGGCGAAATTACTAAGAGTATCTGACATGCGTATTGAGTGTAGATGTAACTATTTTCTTCTAAGATGATCTAGTTTTAAAACTGACTAATTAAGGGACACACATACAACGTACTGTCATCCACATTAAAAATGCATTAAACAAATATAGACGGTTTAGATTATCTACAAGACATTGGGGGTACGCACTAGATAATGTTGGTAACACGTGTTGCCCAAACCATTTGCTTCTAGACTTTTATTATCAGTGTTCAAGCATAAGCATAAGACATTTGTCAGTATCGACAAGTAACTGCCCCATGTCTTCTCGTAATTGGTTTCCTTTTTTTTTATCGTTATTTCCTTTGCACCATATGCTATTAAATTTGATCCGTTTTGTCATCTTATGGTTATTAATTCTCGACATAATTCATACAGTATGTCCAATGGTTAATTGACTGCTTGTTATCAATTATTTAAGATGATGTTGATACAATCACATGCATCATACCGTAACATCTGGTTAGCGAACAACAATAAAAACAAAGGATTCCAACTAAATGAACAATATTCATTGCGGGATAAATTGGACTCTATCTGCCAAGGGAGGTAATAGAAAAGCCAGCGTTGTTGCTCATTAGGCAATGAACTATCGTCACCCAATCATTATTGCAAGTATATGCTTGTGTTATAGGCCTACTAACATGTACATGTATTATCATAGCGCAGTATGTACAGCCATGTTATAAGCACTTCAGTATACAGCCTACATCCGTTATGTCGAATTCCGTCGGACAGAACAAAATACTTCGACATACCCGAAGTTTGACTTAACGAAATTCGATGTAAACGGAGCCAGTTATATGTACAATGATATTATCTGAAACGGGACTTTGATCCGACTTCGAGATAACCGGATAATTCGACATAACCGACTTTGACATAACGGTTGTAGAGTGTATATACCTGGCTATCATCCGAACATCATTACAATCCCGTTTGAATGTTGATTATCTTTACGAATAAGATAATGCTGTGATGTCACAGATCAGTTAGAAACATTGTGAAATTATGTGTACATATTAACTAGTTAGATGATATGAGCACCCCCCCCCCACGCCGCCTTTAATGTCGGACAAATTGAACGAGGTGATGAAATTCAGTTGCCGTTAGTCCCCCACCCGCCATTAATGCCGGACAAATTGAACGAGGTGATGAAATTCAGTTGCCGTTAGTCCTCCACCCGCCTTTAATACCGGACAAATTGAACGAGGTGATGAAATTCAGTTGCCGTTTTGTTCGACACAAGCAACAGAAAGGGAGATGGAAAGTTGTTAAGTCGGATTGCAGAATCACTGAAGACTAACGTAAAATCTTTATCTCAACCAGCCGATCAGAATATAGTATCAACCACGCATAAAGAACGCCTTCATCACTTGCTCCGCTCAGGGTTAGGGTCAAAACGCGTGGTTGATGTCATTATTCAGTTGGGTGGTTGAGAAAAAAGGCTTACCGAAGACGAAGCACTACTCCAGTACAAGTAGTACTATAATCCAGTTGTTTGGCCACGTGTACGGAGAGACAGGTAGGCTACACACAGGCGGTTATCTATTAACATGGTGCGTACTTGGTTCCCAGGTTGGTGATGTGTATGGTGCATGTGGTATTGTCATGTAAGCTAGATACTGATGATAAATTAGCAGTATAGCCGCAACCAGACCATTAGACTGGTTCTCATATGTATTATCTAGTTCAAATTTGTTCTTTCGTGTAAGTTCCATTCTGATACTAAATTACTGATGTATGAAGGCAACCAGACCATTAGCTAGACCGGTTCTCATAGTGTTCCATTTGCTCTATCGGGTTAGCTCCATTACTGTAGAATGATGTCAACCAGACCATCAGACTAGTTCTCATATGTATAGCCGGGTTCCATTTGTTCTTTCGTATTAGCACCATCCTGATATTAAATTACTGTAGCATGGTGACAACCAGACCATTAGACTGGGTTCTCATCTGTGTCGTCTTGTTCCAGTTGTTCATTCGGGTTAGCTCCATTCTGTTATTAAATTACTGTAGCATGGTGACAACCAGACCATTAGACTGGGTTCTCATCTGTGTCGTCTTGTTCCAGTTGTTCATTCGGGTTAGCTCCATTCTGTTATTAAATTACTGTAGATTGACTGCAACCAGACCATTAGACTGGGTTCTCAGCTGTGTCTTCTTGTTCCAGTTGTTCATTCGGGTTAGCTCCATTCTGTTATTAAATTACTGTAGATTGACTGCAACTAGACCATTAGACTGATTCTCATATGTATGATCTGGTTCCAGTTGTTATGTCATACATGCTCCATACTGATGCAAAATTCCTGTAGCAATGCGGCATGCGGCAACCAGACCATTAGACTGGTTGTCATCTGTATTCTCTGGTTCGTATGGTCTAGTTCCAGTTGTTGTGTTATATAAGCTCCATTACTGTAGTATGGCAGCAACCAGACCACTAGACTTGTTCTCGTCTGTGTACCTAACACTAGATTTGGCTTGAGTCGTAAGATACGATAGTTTTACTAAGAATAGTTGTCAGAGCTTGGCATCTGACCCATTTACTAAGAATAGTTGTCCGAATTCGCATTTGACCCATTTACTAAGAATAGTTGTCAGAACCTGTCACCTAACCCATTTACAAAGAATAGTTGTCAGAACCTGGCACAAGAATAGTTGTCAGAACCTGGCACCTAACCCATTTACTAAGAATAGTTGTCAGAACCTGGCACCTGACTCATTTACTAAGAAGTGTTGTCAGAACCTGGCACATGACCCATTTACTAAGAATAGTTGTCAGAATCTGGCACCTAACCCATTTACTAAGAATAGTTGTCAGAATCTGACACCTAACCCATTTACTAAGAATATATGCCAGAACCTGGCGCCTGACCCATTTACTAAGAATATATGTCAGAACTTGGCCCCTGACCCATTTACTAAGAATATATGCCAGAACTTGGTACCTAACCCATTTACTAAGAATATATGCCAGAGCTTGGTACCTGGCCCATTTACTAAGAATATATGTCTGAACTTGCGACCTGATTCAATTACTAATCATAATTGCCAGAACTGTTCACCAGACCCATTACTAATGATGTATTTCTACTAATGAGTGCAGGGCCTCCGTAGCCGACTGGTTACGGTCGTGACTTCAAATCATTTACTCCTCACTGCTGTAGGTTAGAACCCTACTGGGTTGTCAAATTCTTTCAAGCGAGGAAGCTAGCATGGAAGGTCGATGGTTCTACCCCGATAACAACTCATGTCGGAAATACTGCTCGTAGGGTCCGGGGTCTTCCTCCACCAAAAATAGCTGGATGGTCGCCATATGTCTGTTGGACGTTAAGCTCCAAGAACAAACAAACCAATGAGTGCGCTTGTTATATACTAAAGCAGTGAAATAAACTAATGAGTGGGCTTGTTATATACTAAAGCAGTGAAATAAACTAATGAGTGCGCTTGTTATATACTAAAGCAGTGAAATAAACTAATGAGTGCAATTGTTATATACTAAATCAGTGAAATAAACTAATGAGTGCGATTGTTATATACTAAAGCAGTGAAATAAACTAATGAGTGCGATTGTTATATACTAAAGCAGTGAAATAAACTAATGAGTGCGATTGTTATATACTAAAGCAGTGAAATAAACTAATGAGTGCAATTGTTATATACCAAGGCAGTGAAATAAACTAATGAGTGCAATTGTTATATACTAAAGCAGTGAAATAAACTAATGAGTGCAATTGTTATATACTAAAGCAGTGAAATAAACTAATGAGTGCGATTGTTATATACCAAGGCAGTGAAATAAATTAATGAGTGCAATTGTTATATACTAAAGCAGTGAAATAAACTAATGAGTGCGCTTGTTATATACTAAAGCAGTGAAATAAACTAATGAGTGCGCTTGTTATATACTAAATCAGTGAAATAAACTAATGAGTGCGCTTGTTATATACTAAAGTAGTGAAATAAACTAAAGAGTGCGATTGTTATATACCAAGGCAGTGAAATAAACTAATGAGTGCGCTTGTTATATACTAAAGCAGTGAAATAAACTAATCTAATTCTAGAACTAAGAATTATTATACGAAATTAGGGTGGGAATCGCACAACCGCAACTAGTGTATTCTAATGGTATAGTTATATAGTATTCATGGAAATCTGGAGCGATTGTAAAATTTCGAAAAGTATCGCTGCATAAGCGTGTGTGTTTTACGTTTATTTATCGTCGATACCGGTTGCCCATATGAGCGACGCCTCCTGAAGAGATTAGTCATTTTAGATGTTGGAGGATAGTGCAATGATACAGACAGAGACCCATTCCAGGGTCTCCTCTTGTTCTTTTACGTGCACGATGTAAAGCACCGACACGAGACCTCGGTTTAACGTCCCATCTGAAAGACTGTTAATTTTATTAGGGTCAGACGGGGGATCGAACCTGCGATCTCTGGATTACATAAGCACATTTTAGTTTATGTTTTATAGCCTGGGGCTAGTTTTGTTTCTGATGAAAAATGTGGTCTATTATTGACTAGAAAGCGGTTGCAGAAATGTAGGTCATCATACGAGCTGGCGCCATATGGCACCGTTATAAATCCGACATTATTGGCAAAATATTTATAAGATGATAGTCTTTCCCGCGGCGAAAGTTGCTATAGGATTTGGGTGTGAACAGTAGGGTACTGAACATAGCTTTGAAATAGACACGCTTAGGCGCTGCTTAACCGTACCTGCCGCATATACAACAAATAGGCCGTTTATGATAAAGGCGTTTTGATTTCATGTTTTATATTATTTCTAATGATTCATGTTTATAGTTTTCTCATGTATATACTCGTGTATTATTCTATTTGTTCGACAATTCATTTTATATATGAACATCGTTCATCCGTCATTTATACAGGAAATAATCATAGGGTGAACTACAGTAGTACATCAGCCTTTTTTGCAGACACCCTGTACCTTACAGATGAACCACAATCTACGTTCTTCCATGCACCCCGTACCTTACAGATGAACCAGTCTACGTTATTCCGTACACCCCGTACCTTACAGATGAACCAGTCTACGTTATTCCATGTACCCCGTACCTTACAGATGAACCCGTCTAAGTTATTCCATGTACCCGTACCTTACAGATGAACCAGTCTACGGTCTTCAATGTACCCGTACCGTACATATGAACCACAAGCTACGTTCTGCCGTGCACCCGTACCTTACAGGTGAACCAGTCTACGTTATACCAGGTACCCGTACCTTACAGATGAACCACAATATACGTTCTTCCAGGTACCCTGTACCTTACAGATGAACCAGTCTACGTTATTCCGTGCACCCTGTAGCTTACAGATGAACCACAATCTACGTTATTCCATGCACCCCGTACCTTACAGATGAACCAGTCTACGTTATTCCGTGCACCCCGTACCCTACAGATGAACCAGTCTACGTTATTCCGTACACCCCGTACCTTACAGATGAACCAGTCTACGTTATTCCGTATACCCCGTATCTTACAGATGAACCCGTCTACGTTATTCCATGTACCCGTACCTTACAGATGAACCACAATCTACGTTCGTCCGTGCACCCCACCCCGTACCTTACAGATGAACCAGTCTACGTTATTCCATGTACCCCGTACCTTACAGATGAACCAGTCTACGTTTTCCGTGCACCCCGTACCTTACAGATGAACCAACACCCCGTACCTTACAGATGAACCAGTCTAGGTTATTCCGTGCACCCCGTACCTTACAGATGAACCAGTCTAGGTTATTCCGTACACCCCGTACCTTACAGATGAACCAGTCTACGTTATTCCGTACACCCCGTACCTTACAGATGAACCAGTCTACGTTATTCCACACCCCGTACCTTACAGATGAACCAGTCTACGTTATTCCATGTACCCCGTACCACACCGTACCTTACAGATGAACCAGTCTACGTTATTCCGTACACCCCGTACCTTACAGATGAACCAGTCTAGGTTATTCCGTGCACCCCGTACCTTACATATGAACCAGTCTAGGTTATTCCATACACCCCGTACCTTACAGATGAACCAATCTACGTTATTCCATGCACCCCGTACCTTACAGATGAACCACCACAAAACCAGTCTACGTTATTCCATGCACCACGTACCATACAGATGAACCACGATCTACGTTATTCCGTACACCCCGTACCTTACAGATGAACCACAATCTACGTTATTCCATGTACACTGTACCTTACAGACGAACCAGTCTACGTTATTCCGTACACCCCGTACCTTACAGATGAACCACAATCTACCTTATTCCATGTACACTGTACCTTACAGATGAACCAGTCTACGTTATTCCGTACACCCCGTACATTACAGATGAACCACGATCTACATTATTCCGTACACCCCGTACCTTACATATGAACCACGATCTACGTTATTCCATGCACCCCGTACATTACAGATGAACCAGTCTACGTTATTCCGTACACCCCGTACATTACAGATGAACCACGATCTATATTATTCCGTACACCCCGTACCTTACATATGAACCACGATCTACGTTATTCCATGCACCCCGTACCTTACATATGAACCACGATCTACGTTATTCCATGTACCCCGTACCTTGCAGATGAACCACAGTCTACGTTATTCCATGTACGCTGTACCTTACAGATGAACCACAGTCTACGTTATTCCACGCACTCCGTACCTTACAGATGAACCAGTCTACGTTATTGCATGTACCCCGTACCTTACAGATGAACCAGTCTACGTTAGTCCATGTACACCGTACCTTACATATGAACCAGTCTACGTTATTCCGTGCACCCCGTGCCTTACAGATGAACCAGTCTACGTTAGTCCATGTACACCGTACCTTACAGATGAACCAGTCTACGTTATTCCATGTACCCCGTACCTTACAGATGAACCACAGTCTACGTTATTCCATGCACCCCGTACCTAACAGATGAACCACAATCTACGTTCTTCCGTGCACCCCGTACCTTACAGATGAACCCGTCTAAGTTATTCCATGTACCCGTACCTTACAGATGAACCAGTCTACGGTCTTCAATGTACCCGTACCGTACATATGAACCACACGCTACGTTCTGCCGTGCACCCTTACCTTACAGGTGAACCAGTCTACGTTCTTCCAGGTACCCGTACCTTACAGATGAACCACAATATACGTTCTTCCAGGTACCCTGTACCTTACAGATGAACCAGTCTACGTTATTCCGTGCACCCCGTACCCTACAGATGAACCAGTCTACGTTATTCCGTACACCCCGTACCTTACAGATGAACCAGTCTACGTTATTCCGTATACCCCGTATCTTACAGATGAACCAGTCTACGTTATTCCATGTACCCGTACCTTACAGATGAACCACAATCTACGTTCTTCCGTGCACCCCACCCCGTACCTTACAGTTGAACCAGTCTACGTTATTCCATGTACCCCGTACCTTACAGATGAACCACGATCTACGTTCTTCCGTGCACCCCACCCCGTACCTTACAGATGAACCACAATATACGTTCTTCCGTGCACCCCACCCCGTACCTTACAGATGAACCAGTCTAGGTTATTCCGTGCACCCCGTACCTTACAGATGAACCAGTCTAGGTTATTCCGTACACCCCGTACCTTACAGATGAACCAGTCTACGTTATTCCGTACACCCCGTACCTTACAGATGAACCAGTCTATGTTATTCCATACACCCCGTACCTTACAGATGAACCAGTCTACGTTATTCCATGTACCCCGTACCTTACAGATGAACCACCATCTACTTTACCCTGTACCTTACAGATGAACCAGTCTACGTTATTCCGTGCACCCCGTACCTTACAGATGAACCAGTCTACGTTATTCCGTACACCCCGTACCTTACAGATGAACCAGTCTACGTTATCGTTATTCCATACACCCCGTACCTTACAGATGAACCAGTCTACGTTATTCCATGTACCCCGTACCTTACAGATGAACCACCATCTACTTTACCCTGTACCTTACAGATGAACCAGTCTACGTTATTCCGTGCACCCCGTACCTTACAGATGAACCAGTCTACGTTATTCCGTACACCCCGTACCTTACAGATGAACCAGTCTACGTTATTCCGTGCACCCCGTACCTTACAGATGAACCAGTCTACGTTATTCCGTACACCCCGTACCTTACAGATGAACCAGTCTACGTTATTCCATGTACCCCGTACCTTACAGATGAACCACCATCTACGTTACCCTGTACCTTACAGATGAACCAGTCTACGTTATTCCGTACACCCCGTACCTGACAGATGAACCAGTCTACGTTATTCCATGTACCCCGTACCTTACAGATGAACCAGTCTACGTTATTCCGTACACCCCGTACCTTACAGATGAACCAGTCTAGGTTATTCCGTGCACCCCGTACCTTACATATGAACCAGTCTAGGTTATTCCGTACACCCCGTACCTTACAGATGAACCACCATCTACGTTATTCCATGCACCCCGTACCTTACAGATGAACCACAGTCTACGTTATTCCATGCACCCTGTACCTTACAGATGAACCACAATCTACGATATTCCGTACACCCCGTACCTTACAGATGAACCACCATCTACGTTACCCTGTACCTTACAGATGAACCAGTCTACGTTATTCCATGTACCCCGTACCTTACAGATGAACCAGTCTACGTTAGTCCATGTACACCGTACCTTACATATGAACCAGTCTACGTTATTCCGTGCACACCGTGCCTTACAGATGAACCAGTCTACGTTAGTCCATGTACACCGTACCTTACAGATGAACCAGTCTACGTTATTCCATGCACCCCGTACCTTACAGATGAACCACAGTCTACGTTATTCCATGCTCCCCGTACCTAACAGATGAACCACAATCTACGTTATTCCGTGCACTCCGTACCTTACATATGAACCACAGTCTACGTTATTCCGTACACCATGTACCTTACAGATGAACCAGTCTACGTTATTCCGTGTACTCCGTACCTTACACATGAACCACAGTCTACGTTATCAGTGTTCATCACATTATTACCGGCTCCTATACTTTGTGCTACATACGTACTGAACTGTATGCTGGCAGTTGGCTGTGTTCATTCTGTTTTACTTTGTGCTACATATGAACTGTATGCTGGCAGTTGGCTGTGTTCATTCTGTTTTACTTTGTGTTACATTAGAACTGTATGCTGGCAGTTGGCTGTGTTCATTCTGTTTTACTTTGTGTTACATTAGAACTGTATGCTGGCAGTTGGCTGAGTTTATTCTGTTTTACTTTGTGCTACATACGAACTGTATGCTGGCAGTTGGCTGTGGTCATTCTGTTTTACTCTGTGCTACATACGAACTGTATGCTGGCAGTTGGCTGTGTTCATTCTGTTTTACTTTGTGTTACATTAGAACTGTATGCTGGCAGTTGGCTGTGTTCATTCTGTTTTACTTTGTGCTACATACGAACTGTATGCTGGCAGTTGGCTGTGGTCATTCTGTTTTACTTTGTGTTACATACGAACTGTATGCTGGCAGTTGGCTGTGTCATTCTGTTTTACTTTGTGTACATACGAACTGTATGCTGGCAGTTGGCTGTGTTCATTCTGTTTTACTTTGTGTTACAAACTGCATCAGTTTAACGTGTGTTAGAACTGCATCGCTAATGATTAAATAAACCCCGCTGCTAGGATGGAACAGGGGTGCGCTAGGAACAGGGGTTATTGGTTTTGACTGCGTCGGACCGTCTGTGGACAGTATAACTAAACCACTTATTGGTGGATTTTGATGAAACTTTGTTCATATTTTGGGAGACATTGGTCAAGATTTGAGATTGGGGCGGTCAGCGAAGTAGCCAGTGCTATCCTCTAGCTTTAACTGTTAAAGTCCCAACTATCCTCTAGCTTTAACTGTTAAAGTCCCATCCTTCCTCTAGCTTTAACTGTTAAAGTCCCAACTATCCTCTAGCTTTAACTGTTAAAGTCCCATCTATCCTCTAGCTTCAGTTGTTAAAGTCCCAATTTATCGTATGTATATCAAACATTAGTTTCATATTTTTCATTTGAAGAAAACAAACGCAAAAAGAGACTTTAATATCAGTTGTTTAAAAAAATGTGTGCACTTCCGGCCTTGTGAAACTACCGTTTATGTCGGTTTTAGATAGACATAGAGTTGGTGGAAATCTCGTGTATTTGAACCTCCGAAATGATCCCGATAGATGTTCCTCGCATACCAGCCACCAACACGAGTGTATCCTATTCTAGGACGGTCGCGTCTCATGACCGGATATAGTATTGCATGTTACATCATATCCGAGTATCATATTGCATGTTACATCATATCCGAGTATCATATTTTGCATGTTACATCATATCCGGATATTGTATTGCATGTTACATCATATCCGGATATTGTATTGCATGTTACATCATATCCGGATATTGTATTGCATGTTACATCATATCCGGATATTGTATTGCATGTTACATCATATCCGGATATAGTATTGCATGTTACATCATATCCGATTATCATATTGCATGTTACATCATATCCGGATATAGTATTGCATGTTACATCATATGGTACCTACACTCGATTAATAGAATTAATGGAACAATGCAACCAGTTTAGGTGACGGTCCTGCAGCCACAACAATATACACGTAAGTATATGTGCATGTTCCCATTGATCATGCTCAATATCAAGCAGTCACTCAGAGGTAATATATCAAACGATAACTGGTCTATTCGGCCCAGAACAACCCAACCAAGGCATACTGGTCCTTATACTCGACCGTAAATAGGGTGTGCAGCTTCTTAAGATACCAATCGAGAATGGTCAGTGTGAAATCAATTCAGCATCGTCTAATCAGATCATTCATTCAAGGCCAAAATCAATAAATTGTCAGTTTCTGATCTCGTGAATAACACAAATGTCCTAGATAGGCTTCATCGTCGAGAAGAGTCTGGGAAATAGCCACCGCGTCTGATCAGGATCTATATTGTTTGCTATTCAGACACGTGTTTTAGCTCAACCATCTGAATAGCACACAGCATAGAACCTGATCAGATGGCATATTCTGCTGTGCTGTCTAGGCAGAGTCTGGCTCTAGGCAGTTTACAAACACGACTTTAGTTGTGATTGGCAGGTTAAGAGTTTTAAAGAAAGAGGTATGGTCTGTTGACTAGAATCATCCATGTGTTTGTTTTGGCTTTGGATAGTTAGTATAAAAGACCAAGCAGGATATATTGAAAAAATAGTCACATGTGACTTATTTATTTAATCATGATATTGTGAAATACCAATAGTAATAATCATATAAACATTAATAACAGTTTATATACATCCTGGAACAAGATTCCTATACATCCTGGAACAAGATTTCTATAAATATACATAATATATACAAAGGACATCACAGGCGAAAAATGTAACAGTACTAAACTGCATAAACTCAGCGTCGAAGAAGAAATATCTTATTTTGGTGACGTTGTTTATTCCAAACAATAAAATAGGAAAAATAACTTCCCCTTGTCGAATGCCGTATTCATATCTATATCTTAATACATTCTTAACCAAATGAACCTAATAAATCCAAGAATTTATAGGCTAAAACACATACAGGTTCAAACGTTTTTCTATAAAATTTATATAAAATTATCGTTAACTGAAACAAACAAAACCTTAACATGTTACATATTTGTTTGTGTGTAAATAATTTGTTAAAAATGTCTTGAACTAACTGAGAAAAAGGAAACCATAACACTGTGCGCTCGTATAACCAACTTTAACAGTTTAGAATAATGTGTTAACAAAACAGCAGATGGCACAGTAGTATGCATAATGAATGAAAAAATGAGACATGCGTGTACCAGAACTCAATCTAGATATAATTTCTTTTGAGAATGATAGACAATATGAATAAATGACGGTTGATCCAGTGACAAGTGAGAATGAAAGTATGAAATAAACAACTATGACTAATTTTGTGACAAAATTACAAAAAATAGCAACACAAAACGCATTGTGGACGAAACTTTTAATGGGCTTTGCCCAATGAAAATGGAATGATGGGAGATCCGCCTGGTCACGTGTGTTCTAAAAATAGATTGTTAGGTTTGCATCAATGAGGCCAGATATTTTTACAACGTATTTTTATGCTAGAAAAGGTTTAAAATGGAAATATTATATCTGAATTTGTCCAAAAGGGCTTGAGAAATTCTGAAAACAAACGTGCATCAATTGATTCAGAAAGAATTTCAACGTGCAAAAAATAAATACAAATGTTCAAAATATACAAAAAAAAATTCAAATGCAACACTATAAATTCAAATGCATTACATGGGCACCAATTACTGAGTAAAGAATAAAACTAAAAAAGAAATTATATGTCTACGATATTTTTCGCTGGACTTTTTTCGTCGATTCAATGTGTCTTAATACAATGGAAGTGGACAATTTTGATACAATATTTGTATGCCCTATATATTTATACGTGTTTATCACATATGCTTGCATATTGTCAAAATGTCATACCACAAACAACGTTTCCATGTACAATAAATATATACGTACAACTGTCTTAGAAGTGTACAATAAATATATACGTACAACTGTCTTAGAAGTTTGATCACCCGGAATTTAATAGGGCAATATTTTAGAATTATTTACGATTTTGAGCAATTTTCAATATTTACTTTGTTGTAATTAAGTTAATATTTTCGAATATAACAATTCCCTATAATACATATGTTACAGTTTTCTTTCGGCATTGTTTACCATTCTGAGCAATGTTTCAATATTTGCTTTGCTGTAATTAAGTTAGCTATTTTATCGCTTATATTTCAGAAAGAGCAATATGCAAATATATATGATTCAACAAAAATACTGACAGAAGTATCATCAAGCATATTTAAGCACTCGTGGTCACAGATAAGCGAGTAGAATATCTTGGATGGATGGCAGAATCTGAGTTTTACAACCTTTCGTCTTGTCGTTAATCATTTATAATACATCTTTATAGCACACACCACCGGGACCAGATGAAACAACATTTCCTTTTATCGATAAGTTTGCTATATCCAT
This sequence comes from Archivesica marissinica, assembly GCA_014843695.1. NCBI lineage: Eukaryota > Metazoa > Mollusca > Bivalvia > Venerida > Vesicomyidae > Archivesica > Archivesica marissinica. Next base: position 75,264,177 of record CM026404.1, read on the forward strand.
AGAAAATATATACAGAAAGTTTATATGTGTAATGAATTGTCGGTTCTTTTTATCCATAGTTTGCTATATCCATGCAAACGATATTTCTAAATTATCATATGTCTTTATATCCAGTGTTTTACATGGTTTTACTGCAAATTCAATAAATTATGCATACTCGTATAACCTCCACATGTGGGGCAGAAAAACATGCACACCAGTATTGAATAATCAATCTCATATTGATCATGTGCAATGTTTCACTATACAGTTACTGCTCACAAAGTATCAAATAGAAGTGTGTAAGATCAGTAAATCATAAATAAATTGTTGGCATACAATACGAATTATTGAATAATTAAATATCGAATATATATAAATTAGAATAAATATGCATAGTTTTGCATTTTTGTGAGACGTATATTCCTATTCTGTTAAACTCGTGAACAAATTGACATAGTTATGGTAGTTAAGCAACATGGTGTGGTTCCTAACTGTGCAGGACCAAATTGAAAATCGATCCAATATGGCCGCCATATTCAAGATGGCCGATGGTGCGAACATTTCCAATCTTGACAATATAGATTCCATCAGTAATTCGCAAGGTCTTTCGGATTCTGTTACAAAGATACTCTACTCACATATAAATATGACCAAACAATTCTATACAATTATCATAATTATGTGGTACACTGTACGACACATAACATTACTTGTTACTGCTATGATGAATTGCACGAATCGGTGCATACAAGTGCAGCCACAGTTGCGAACAAGGTGTATGTACAAAATGTGTTTAACCCTTCCATCCCTACAATCTGGTTATGGACGACTCCATAATTTGAAGAGTGAAGAATCCATTTCAGAAATATACAGACAAAAGAGTTAATAAGACCAGAATTCACACAACAATATTTATAAAGCTATAAATTTTGTTAAGCAACAATACCTCAGTTCAAAACGTTCTAACTACTGCGGCAAATTGCACCCAAAAAGCACTAGTTTAGTTCACATAAGACTGCAAAGTCCAACCATCGTCGGCCCTGTTGTCTTCAATAACCAAGTTATTGAACAAAGCATTCAACAAGTCGCAGCTTAACGTGACCGCCTTCATATGCGCGGCCTAGGTCCCATCTTGAAAATTGAGCACTTGTGGATTTCTTAATGAATTATGACGTAGCATGTGACGTAATGTCTGTTGGTGCATGATGATTGGTTGATTTCCTACTCCAGTCAGCAAAAGGCATTTTTTTCGGATTGGATGGTTCTATGCATACCTATATTTGCATAATGATATGGCAATTGGTCTTGTAGAATAATCTCACATTCAGTGGTATCAGCGTATCAGTAAAAATATGATGATTCAGATGAATGTGGTAAATCATACAATCTAACTTCAAACCAAAATACACAACAACCGAAAATGCTGCAGAAACACATAATGAATTAGAATGCGAATGTGATTTTTTTTTCTCAACTGATATCAACGAATGTAAAAATACTTGGACGAATTTCAGTTCGTTTGACACTGACATGTGCCCAATACGACGTCATTTGATGACGCACAACACGTCTACCGCCACGTGCAGATGTAATCTCCCAGAGACAGTGTGTAAATCCACCCTTGCAAGATGATGGTTTTGTGTAGCACGATTATGCCATTTTTATTTCTTTGGAATTGTTCTTTTTCTGTCACACACACATATACAATCCAGCACACAAAGGCACTTGCAGTCTTCCATAACATGACTAAGTTAATAGATGAGCCGACATCCCCGGCCACAAGATATGTAACTCCACGAAAACAACGAGATCTGTGTCGTAATAAATATACGTTTTTAAATACACTTTGTTTCAACTCTTTTTTAAATAATAATTTAAATATATTGCAGTTCAAATCCGATTGTCTAACAAAGAGTATGACGTCACTAGACTTCCGTTGCGAGGACGTCATCACCATAGTAACTACTGTGACGATGTGGCTCCTGGTGAAGTTGTGGCTCGAGGATTAATAATGAGTTTCTATTGATGGTGTCTCTGTTAATGTGCTTATCAATGTAGTGGATGTCATGTGACCCTCGATAATCCCTGAAAATGGACAAAAAAATCAATAAATACAACATTTGAATCAAAAACATGCATAGAGACACTAGGTCGTTAAATGTAGCTACTAAAACGCCAGTTAACCTTTCGTACATATCGCCGACTACAAGCGGACATAATTCCCGTTTATTGTCAGCATACCATGCTGAGCCATATGCCCGTACGTATACCACGTGGTCCTCTATCCCGGATTAATATTACTTTGTCATGATAAAAGTTCAAAGTAATGTCGTGTAAATTGCCTTCCTCAATGAAGCACCTCGTACAGATCGGTCTCATCGGGCGTAAGACAAAGGTCCCAACCATTGGAGTATTCCGTTTCGACATTTGTTTTCTCAAAAAGACACTATATAAGTCATAAAAATGTGCTTAGTTAAGTGTTGCCCTTGAAACGTGTTCTATTAAGAATTTGTACTGCATTCGCGAAATCGGAAACAAAGGGTAAACAATGACACGCGTCTTTGTTTTGTTGCTGAACAAAGAGCTTACGTCACACATATACCTGTCTTCTCTTAATTGTTCCATATATCTCGTGAGTTGTAGATTACATAGCATCAATATGTGGCATGTCACAATTTCCCAGAAGTGATATAAAAACGCATGAATATTGCCATCTGTGAATCTCGTTAACCGCCGAGGTTTTACGAGAGTTGCCCTAGATATTAGTAATAATAGTACTACAGCGCGTAATTACAGTACTCGACGCCAACTAATTATATCTATATGACTCCATACGTTTTATAGAATCTCACATGCGAAGGCCAGCAAACCATATGCTATGTTTTGGAGAATTTTCCGTTTACAAAAAAAATGAAGATAACATATATTTGTTCTTTCATTTACACGAACCATGGAAGTTGGTGCAAACATGTTCAGCGTATAAACGTTATTGAAGACTGCAATTTCAAAACGTTGCCGGACTCGGGACTTCTATTCCCATATCTTTATGAAACCAATATCAAAACAGACAGTGCATGGGGGCAGACAGAAATGAGCTCGTGTACTCGGTAATGAACACAACCTGTGAGCCGACTTTATCTGCCTAGATCAAAAGACGATATACTTTATAATACGCTTTATTCCGTATGAAACTCCCGCCGCCATACATAGCGTACAATGTTATTAATTATAAGAGATTGGTATGGAATCCGTGTCAATAACAGTGCTTGTTGCCCGTTCTGCGATGGGAATCGGCTTCATTATATGAACAGATAGACACATTCATGTCCATTTCATTTGGCTTCAACGCTTGTGACAGTACCTGCCAGCATCAGTGCGTATAGCAGGGCAGTTTCCAGCCATTTGTATTATATTAAACACACAAATACCAGATTCCCAATAGACAAGCGCATGCCTTTAAAATATTAAACCAAAACCAGTCTGATTAATGTCCGCTAGGTTGCATCCAGAATATCAATTTCTAATAAGACCTATTTACAGAGTGAGATTTACGAACATAGGTATTAAAGTTATGATATATAAAACATGTATGACGTCACTGATCCAAACTGAGTGTATTTAATTTGTCATAAATCGCAATGATTGCCTCCGCGGTCGAGTGTTTATGGTTGCTGCCTTGTCTATCATCACTGATGGTCATGGGTTCGAGCCCCCAATCAGGCCCTGTCTCATGTATATGAAAACGTTGGCAGTTTCTTGCGGAGGTTGGTGCACCAAGTACTGGTTAACCGCTGTACTACACAGCACCACCCCACTTACACGTTATAACCAGACGTGTAGTCAATGCCATAAAGAGACTAGACACATGTAATATTAAAAATGTTCAAAATGCATGCTACAAAATAATTTTTAAAAATGCATCGACACTTACCGGACATCTAAATTTGAAGGGTCTATTGAATTTTTTTCCTTCTCTAGCGACTTTGTAGTCTGATTATAGTCTCTGTGCTTTGAATGCACGTGCAAGTCTGTTGTATAAAATAATTGTTTATTGTTAATAGGCTTCTCGCCTATATATATCTGTGAATTAGGTCTACTGCTGCGGTACGATTTCAATGTATTAAAATCCAAGTCTTCGTTTGATATCTTACTGGTTAAATTGGAAATGGTTGAACTGCTCTGTGGAATCGTCGTAAATATTTTTGACTCCCTCAATTTATTGTTTATGGAATTTTGCACGTTTTCTTCCTCTTCTTTGCTATTATGCGGCGGCCGTCTCTTTCGGCACAGTAAAATAGTCACTACAATTATTATTGATAACAGTGGAATTCCTACGCCTAAGCACACAATTAGTAACATCTGCATCGTCGTAAAGTCTTCACTATTTTCTTGTCCATGTTTCTTAGTAACAGTAATGTTATGTTCTTTACTCGTAACTATGCCTTCCTTCAGTGTGGTCGTCTCTCTGCTAATCACATCTGTTGTGTCTGCTGTCGTTTCGAGCTGCCCTGGTAAATACTGACAATTTTTGCCCGTGAATCCTGGCAAACACGCGCAATGATAGTTATCAACAGTTTGTCGACATTTAGCACCATTTCTGCATGGACTACTTTTACATTCGTCTACGTCAATCGTGCAAAATTTTCCAATAAATCCTGGTCGACACGTGCATTCAAAATCGTTTACTAGATCCTTACACGACCCTCCATTAGCACATGGTCGCATTTCACAATCGTCGACGTTGATTTGACAGAATTCGCCGACGAATCCAGGTACACATCGGCACTCGAAATCATTGACCTTGTCCATGCAAACGCCATTATTTTTGCACGGGTCATGCGTGCAGTCGTCTACGTTGACCTCGCAGTACGTGCCACTGAACCCGCTCTCACAAACGCATTTAAATCCGTTTACCTCGTCAATACAACGCCCATCTGAAAATAAATCAAAACTGTTATAAAACAACCATTTCAATTCATGCAAATTCATGTAATTGTCAATAAGCAAGGCTTGAATACACGATCAATTTAATAAGGTCGACATTTTAATATAAGCCAACGTTGTAAAGTGAGGGTGGAAAACAAGTCGCCAAATACGGGCGACCCCGGCTCTGGAAGCTATTATAATAAGTACATATAACTATGGAACACATAACAACCCAGACGAGTATAGCAACATATTCTTGTCATGGCTATTAGCTACTGCATTATACGGCATAGAGATCACCCACGTTCCTAGATCATGTCTAATCATAACGTTATCATATGTGTCGATGGGTCGAGTCTGATTCACTCATATCAAAGAAGATTTCCTAGCCATGTTTCGTGATTATGTTATTACTCGATTGTTTAGATGTATGAAAGTGGGAAGTGCTAGGTTCCACCGCTATTTTGATGTTTATAATAGTGTGTGGTGTAAAACCGCCATGTATCCTGTATTTATTTCGCACGCAGTATCTAGCCGTGCCCGAGTAACCGGTGTACCCAACAACAAACATCATCAATCAAAGTTACCTTTTATTGACCAGAAATGGAGCAGTAATAAATTGTATCATAAATGGTAATGAAATTATGGACAATCAATGTTCTAACCACAATTGTCATGCAGTGTGAAAGCTCCCTGCAGGTGGCGCTTTTCAACAGAACCTACTTCATTGTCGCTCTCAGACGTAACAACCCAGCTCAGTTTATTCAATATCAATAAAGGCATATGAAGTTATTAAATGAACCCGAGGTTCCTAATTAATCAATACAGCTTATAATGTTAAGTGTTTCACAATAACCGTTTTCTCATTTTTCCAGCCGGCGGAGTAATACCTTTGCGCATGCGTAATGAACAACAAGTTGGCAATGGTTCTGTTTAAATGCTGCAATGTTAAAATATAGTCCAACAGCAATAACAGCATGTGTGCTTTACAAACTGTTTGGAGCCAGCTGGCACAGAAGCACAAGTTTACCTGGGGGTTGAACATGTGACAACAACAATAAATAATACTACAGTGGCAGTTCTCACATATGAACCCTGCTAATTCTAAATTATGTTTACTTTTTATACATGCATTTAGTTCGTGATTAAATGGCTAATTTAGCTACTCAAACGAAACGGTAACATGGCACGCTGCTGTCTGCAGATCATTTCCATATTGATCACAGAGTTCCCGGGAGACAAGCGACGTTAATCAACTCGTCCACGCAGGACAATTAATAAACAATCAGTTTGTATTTAATTTGAGTATCAGGTATTTATGTCAAGCAAAGAATGAATATTTGTTTGTGTTGTTTTCCAGTCCTTGAAACGGAAATTCTGGAAAACTACAACATTAAATCCAGATAAATCGTGCATAGTATGCATTCTTCTAGGTGCCAATGGTGGACAATCAATACGAACAAACAGCTAACTATTATTACCATTATATTGTGTCACCCCATAGCAAAAGTGGCGCTGAACACGTTAAGCATTCAGGAATAGAGTAAACCCTGTGTTAGTAGTCACCTCGATTAAGCAGTCAACCTGTATTAAGCAGCCAGTTGCAATATTATTAATGTGGTAATTTCTTCAATAATTAACCTCTACTGAGCAGACACCGTGGTTAAACAGCCATTTTCCATCACTCCCATGGCTGGTTGCTTGCGACAGGGTTGACTATATGTTGATGAATATATTTTGTTTTGACTATGACGGCGCTCACTATACTGGCTAGGATCCGTAATTGATTTTGTAACCATACAGTCAAACCCGTCTTAAGCAGTCAGCCAATCGAATCACAGAAAGTGGCTGTTTAGCACAGGTGGCTGTTTAATAGAGGTCAAATGTATAATAAATCAACTGAATTGGAATCTTGAAACTGGCTGCTTAATACATGTTGGCTGCTTAATAGAGGTGACCACTAACATAGGTTTGACTGTATTTTCATATTCCACTAATACCATTATTCAGTATAAAAAATTAACTGCAGTGTTAATTTCACTCGTAAACACTGCCAATCGTCCGATCGATAGCGTATAGTAAGCAAAGTGAGCAATATATACATGTTAGCTTCATGCTGCACCCACATAAATCGTCTGCCGACTGCACAAAATGCCCTCTTTATCCGCATATATCAGCGACGTTTATTGTACCCATACAATGCCATGAATAAAACATTATATTGGGCCGCGCCGCGCGTAAGGAGCTAATGTAGATATTCCCAACAAATGTCATTTCCTAGCCCGAGCTTCAAGTCGCAACATGGTGAGCGGGACATTATATTAGCGGCAATGGAACATTCTAAGTTTCCGTTGAACGCATTTATATCAATTAGCTTACCAATACTTGGAAATATTGACGGTCTGGAAATTGAACTAGCTAACATATTTACACTCGCTTTACTTTGAACGACCATGCATTATTCCGTTCGGCCCCGTTCATCATTACATGACCCACGTGATCTCCAGCAATATCATTTACCGGTATACAGAAAACAAGTGTTTGAACTGGTGTAAACGGCATGCCTATTCAATCAAATTGAGCCACATAATTGGGATTAAGTGCACGGGATTAACCGCTAATTTTCAGGATATTACCGATTTCGATTTTTGGTTCCAGTTGCCAATATCAATAGGTCTGATTGAACTAATCCAGCAGATTTCGTCGATCGATTTCATTCACATATACTCGATATATTGATGTTAAGAGGTTTGAAAACTTTAGTTTAAAAGAGGAAATCGAACCTTGATCTAATGAAAAACGATTATATGTATGAATTTAGACATGTACCCAATGATATTGTATTGACCATGGCGCTTACGGAATTATCAAAGAGAGAGGGAACATAGATAGCTGTTGCATATACGCAAATATCTACTATAGAAAAATGAAACACATCCATCAAATACAACCACATCAGATATAGTAACTGCGAAGTGTTCATTATCACATGTTTTACACAGTCAATGGGGTTATTTTCATTTTGTCACGTCATTATATGGTTCGTGGTTGATTTCTACTGATTGCCAGTCTCTGTTGTTCACACGGTGTGTCCGTTATATATTCGCGCGTTTATTTTATTTATCAAAGGATTGGTAAGTTAGCAAGTCAATGCAAAATAAAAGGCGGGAGTATCAGAATTAAGAGGTATCAATTGTGTATAGTGTAACAGCCTATGCAATATTGGAGTGTATTTTAATAGCATTATTACTGTTCCCTTTGTGTTGGAAAATGGCTATATGATTTAGATAGTAGAGGCTTAGGTATAGGAAATGATTTTTGTTTAACCCATTCAACACCCAAGTAACTGACATGGACTGTTGCGCGATATTTTTAGACCAATAAATTAATAAGTAAATTTCAATTGGACCAGTTCATTTATCAAAATGGGTAATTTTGTCGAAAAATAGTAATATTACTGGCAAAAAGTGTAGATCCTGATGAGACGCCTATTGATCACCATCTAATCATGTTGTTTAGGACTAGCGTGTTATCACAGCAACATGTGGGCTACAAAATGTTCAGAATATTTCATCTCACAGAAATATTGCCCATGTTTAAGATCATTTCATCCGAACTATGCAGATGTTATTTCTAAAATATTTTAAATGTTATTTCACACTTACTATTTTCACAAGGGTTTGGTTCACACTCGTATATTTCCTGGTCACAGTTCCTGCCTGTGAACCCAGTTTTGCACTGGCATACGTATGAACCTTGGCCTTCAATACAGGTGGCGCCATTTTTGCAGGGATTCTTTTCGCAGCTTTCAGCGATGACGTCACAACGTTTGCCAGTGAAACCAATAGGACATCTGCACGTGTAACCAGCGCCGATATGCTCACAGGAACCCCCGTTCAAACACGGCTGATTGACGCATTCATCGATTTCCCGCTCGCAGTTTGTGCCAGAGAATCCGACTGGGCACGTGCATGAGTAACTTCCGCTTCCGGTATTCTGACATACGCCGCCATTTTGACATGGCGAATAATGCGTACAGTAATTCAAATCTGCAAATAAATAAAATTAAAAAAGAACGATTAACGATAGTTCAGAGAGAAACTGGACATCGCACAGGAAGTGGAAACGACAACAAGTTAAAGATATATTCCTGTTCAACCCGATTGTCACGCATTTCATTAGACTATCGCGTAGCTCCGCGCCTCCTTAACAAATCATAACAGCAATGAAATTAATGTGTGTATATCACTTTCAGCATGTTTATTAATATTGCTGGCATAAAATACGGGACACTCGCATACAACGCAATTTCGTATTATGACCAGGACTATATATCTTTAACGAGATATATAACCCAGTGGAAATCGATGGGAATGAAATTTTAACTGACGGATCTGTAGTCCAGTGGTTAACACGCTGGACTGGTAATCCAGGGATCGCAGGTTCGATCCCTCGTCTGACTCTAATACAATTATTTAGACGAGACTTTAAACCGAGGTCTCGTGTCTGTGCTTTACACCGTGCACGTAAAATAACAAGAGGATACTCTGGAATGGGTCTCTGTCTGTATCATTGCACTATCCTCCAACAATCTAAAAATGACTAATCTCTTCAGGAGGCGTCGCTCATATGGGCAACCGGTAGCGACGATAAATACATGTAAATCACACACACAGGAATTGAAACCACAAAATCACACCTAATATGTACCCATATCTATATTCATAGCGTCTAATCAGGAATAAATAGATTTATATGCAGACGCACGTATGCAATCGTGTGTTTAATTGAACTGCAAGGTTGGTTTAATTGATTTATTCATATATATATACCTCACCCATAGCTCTCAACACACCTTTGTACAAATTGCTTCATCCGAAACTGGCAAGAACATGACAAAAGACATTCTTGTGAACCACACGTGTTCCATACCAGTTAATTATTTATAGGAAATGTAATTAATGAATTCAAAAGACGACAAATATTCTATATCCCATATTGACCAATTGTTTCATATTTACGTTATTTGAGAAGTTGTTTTAGTTCATACAAATTTATTTTAGCTCGATTGCGAAACAAGTTCATATTAATATAATTAATCACTCTCGAGACCTCATTCCTTATGGAATCCATCGCCACGAGCGAGAGAAGATGCAATGTGGAACTTAATTGCCTTGCCTAAGGCAATGTGGAACTTAATTGCCTTGCCTAAGGGCACAATCGTAATGGCTACAGCTAGACGCGAAATCCATACCTTTCGCACCAGAATCGAATGCGTAGCTACCACTGCGCTATCACGACTTCCATATATTGTTTTTTAAGTCGAGGCACACAAACGATATACACCTTGGAACATGCAGACTAATAACAGTGGATATCGACGGAACATAAGGTTGTGGAATAAAACGACCAGGTATTATAAACCTTCCAATAAAATGATGTAAACCCTTTATGGGCGACGCGTCTTCATCATTTAGTAATGATATTCGCCTCTCTCGAAAGTAAATACCCAATATGGGTTCATTTTAGTTTTGGAACATGTTTTCATATGCAATGATTAAATAATAAGTTGCGTGCGAGAATAATTCCACGGGATGGATAAATATTCTGGTTTCTTGTATGGAGATTAATTCTAAGATATTGATTTTCTGGTGCCTAGTTTCCCGGGTAGAACATTAAACGCACATTTTATGATTTCACTGTCCGCCTGGGACACAAATAAACGGTGAGTTCTGCTTAAATATTCATTGACAATATAGAAATTGGGGTTTATGGCTGGCAATGTCTTTGAAGTTTATTGAAAGCACACATCTACTGTTAAACCCAAAAAGTATAACCCCATAGAAATCTTTATAAGTTGTATATATATACATGTACATAAATATTGCACAGACAACTATTCCAGAAACAAATAGAATATGCTACAAATATATCACGACAGTTAACTTAAAACTGGTAAGCATAAAATGCTGTAGTGGTATTTTGGTGGACAATTCTGCCAATTTAAGCGCAGCCACGTGATATTTACCTTGGTTACAGAAGAGTCCTCCCCACCCTTCGATGCAGTTGCATTGCCATGGTTTCGTGCACGTGCCATTTCTACACCCGGGGTACTTGATGCACTCCTTACACAGGGAACCTTCCCAACCCATTCGACACCTGAAAAGGATTAATGCAAAGGTAAAAACTATTCGTACATGTCATATGACCAAGACCGTAAATTCACGTATGCCTAAAAGTAAAACACGATTCGACGTTATATTGCATCTGTTCATCTACAACTTGAAAACTACACCTTTGCCTTTTGTTCGGAGATTATTTGTTACCTACAATTGTAAGCTGGATGGTGTCAAATTTAATGATGGCGGAATTCGAGTCACAACGGCAATTACGAGCGCCTTCATGCCTTCTACATACAAAACAAATCTGCTCTTATCATATTGTATGTGCTAGATCCTGCCCGAAATTAGAGACATTATCATGCGTTGTGTATTGGATGCCGTTAACAAAGGGAGTCTTGCATTTACTCTCACACTTTGTCGAATTTAGTCCGGCCGCATCACGCCCTAGTGTTCATTGTCGGCGAATTGAAAACTGTTGATTTTGATATAAATTACGATTGTACAGCTGTTCAAAAAAGTTCATAATGTCAATGCCTTTGTGCCCAGTTGTTACAAATTCGACTCTTTGAACAAGAGATTTGTGCGGTTTAACGTCAAAGACTCTCCTTTGTAAAAGGCGGCATAGTCGCGTGCCATTAGAGTAAATATGCGACCGGGGATTAATTCTCAACCGAAACAGTAAATATACAACAATTAAGTATCGCTTTATTACGTGTGTCTTCAACACCTTTAAGGTATATAATGTATTGAGGGCATATCGTTAGGTCTACAATCTTATCGTATGAGATCAGGACAGCGGCGGTAAAGCTATGCTCAAGGGGTTGAGAAAGTGTTTACTTTTGACATTTTATTTGTATTTGCAATGTCAATAAAATGTTGACGATGGGTATATCAAATATTACATGAAGATAGTTTGTTTTGACGTGAATTAGCCTACATTGTACTTCTACCAGTATGTGGAATCAGGCTCGCAAACAAGCATGTATGTCCGTCCGTCTGTGTCTAATTTAATCACAATTCTAACTGAGCTGTTGCAACTATTCCTATGTTATGTACCATTCTTGAATAAAATATTGTTTATTTAAGCTAATTTAATATATAAGTATATATATATATATATAGTCAAACGTGTATTAAGAGACCACCAAAGGAAGGTCAAAAAGCGGTCTCTAAACAGGAATGGTCTCTTAATACAGGCTAATTTGTTCTTTAACAACACAAACGGGAACTGAAGTTGTCTCTTAATGCAAGTGGTCTCTAAATAGAAGTGGTCTTTCAAGTATGTTTGACTGTATACAGAGTAAGTTTGACTGTATACGGTTACGTGGAATTTAGGTTAGTAACTATGGTGTTATATAATACTCACTTGCACTCGTCGGGCGAGTCGCAGTACCCGTGCTCTTCCTCGCAACCATCCCGACAGATTGCTGAAACAAAACATAAGGAACACATTGAGTGGAGTGCAATGACATATTTAAATTTGTCAATATAATCAAATAACGGAACGTTCGATTCACCAACTACGAGTTATTGATTCACCAATGAGAACAATTGCCAAAGGTTCTCAATCGCTCCACAAATACTAGTGTTCATTTACATTTACTCAAAATTCCAATTTATTCGAATTATTCCTAACAATCGCTTTTACTATAGATCAGAAGGAAACAGTAGGTCAATATTGGTTCAAGAGCGGTCAAATATTTGGTCATCCCCAGTGTTCGGCACGACACACGTTTTAGCCGATTGCTAGAATCACCAGCCCAAGTGTCCGGAATGTTACCAGTTGCTTTTAACATTTCATCTGTTTGAACGGCCTAGGGTATCTTATTAATACTTCCATGTTTATTTAATATGACGTGTTTCTTTACTATCATCTACACATTTATAATACTAATGACCCTCAATTGCCCCCCAAGTCAAACATTACATAGGAGCAGAAGCTTGACTTTACCCACACGCGATGATATCACCGACTTTGATATAAACATGTACACAGCGATTGTCTGGAGGCAACTGATAGCTCATTACCATAATTGTTGTTGAATCTATTGTTAACTTGTCAATTATGTCATTTAAATGTTCAGGAATCTCGCAACAGCTGCCCCTTCCCCTCACACGACAGGCGATACGTCGTCGATTTTTTATCACCAGTAAACTGCATTCAATGAAATGGCCTTGAAATGTTACCAGAGATTCAGTCAAAATATAGCAAAAACTGGCCTATTTCAGACACTGTGGGAGAGTGTTTTTCTTATTTTCGCGTACTCGTCGATGTTACATGTCATCATTTTTTAAATGGTCTTTGATTAAAGGTGCTATTTATAGAAACCGGACTCGTGCTATGCTTTTACAGACAGGATCTGGACGGGTGCAGCTATTTATTCCTGGTCACATGTTTTACCCATTGTCATTTTGTGCCGTATATCCTGCTTTTATCTCTCTCCCTATTTCACTAGCAGGTATTGCATGTTAAGAACGTTACTGCATATTATGCGCGTACGCATGACAGGTGAGAATCCACTTACTAGCAAAAAATACAAATTGCTGGGTTCGTTACCATGGAATCGTAATCACCAATATAAAGAACCGAGATGCTGTTTACTGTGCTTTCTCGGAATAGCATGTAGCACCCGTTTGTTTATTGCACCAGAAATCTATCTAGAACAACTGCAAACTAGTTCGCTAATCTTTTGTTATATTTAATCACTTATGAACTGACGATGATAAGGTTAACTATGTTCTACATAATATCTTCATGTAAGCTGTATTATTATATATGTTATGTTAGGTTATATTTCGGGTTTTACGCCTGCATCAGCACCATTTTGGGCTATATCGCCGGCGGGCAGTTTACCTAACAACACCTTTCCTGGGCAGGCTCCAGTTAACCAAACCAGTACTTGGGTGCACCAACCTCCGTAAGAAACTGCCAACCTTTTCATATAAAGAGACACGGTCTGAGCGGGGCTCGAACCCGTGACCATCAGTGATGATAGGTTACAGTGGTATACAAGTCAGCGACCTTAACCACTGGCTCGACCACAAGGGCGGACCTTCGTGTAAGCTTATGCCAGCAATCAGGGGGTGCATTGTGGCGTACCATACAACACTTTTAAACACAAAAGGTTCGGGTTGTGTCTATAATATCATAATGCATGTACGTGCGTATTAACTTTACCAATGGAGCAAAACACAGCTGTTACTCGTTTCTATGCCCTACGGGACATAACATCAATGTTTTGCGCGAACAAAACTACTTTTGTTTACAAATGTTATGCTTTAGTGACCCAGATTATTGTTGTAAAATATCATCAAAATTAGCATCGACAGACGACAGAACAAGCTGAACACCTGACATTACCCGCCAAAAAAAGTAGATAAATATAATCTGCTATATATTTTAATCTTGGTAATGGTTAAACCGCAACCTACAAATTATGAAAGCAAATGTCGTCTGCAACTGACTTTGGCTACTTGTTTACACATATATTGCACATTGCTGTGAATGGAAATTGAGTTTGCACTTTGGCTCGAACATTTACACAACTAGCGATCAATACACTGCTCCCATGAACAAAATCATTCGTTTGCTTACGTTTGTTTGTTTGTTTGTAATGCATGACCGAAGTATAATGTATTATTCCCCCCAACAATATATAAATTATGTACAGTAAGTTTTTGTAGCAGATTATGAAATCTGCAATATTGGCGTTCATCGAAATATTGTCGTCTGCAGCAATATTGGTAGGAGATAAACGCTGAGACGTTATCTGCAATACAACAGATGTTTTGTTTGGAGGGCAAAATACCTTGGTTACCCAAGAAAACTCCGTCCATACACGAATTTAATTACCGTCTGCTATACTGATGAACGTTATTGTGTGCTATCCAAGTTCTTTAATATCTTGGGAGTGATTAGAGAATAAGTTAGGTAAATCGCGAGATATGACAGCCCTTCAGGCACAATTCTGCATGTTAATGTTTTTGTACAATGCTATTGGCGCCAAGTTGTTGGTGTTTTAAAGGCCGTTAATAAGAAATAAAAATGTATACTATTATTGTCTAATAATAACGCGTAAAGTACAGCATTGTTCTATGTAGACCAATGCTTATGTATTCCATTATAGTATAATCATTGCATGTAAAGCACACCATTGTTCTTGGTAGACATTCTCGGCAGATATGCAGACGAGAAATGGGGGTTTAAGATTTTGCTTGGAATTTCGCGGTAAGAAAACTGTGAAAACTATAATCCTTTGCAAATGAACTTGTATTCTCACGTAGTCGGTGAATGTACGTACCGCGGCACGATTGCAAACTATTGTTTATAGCAGTGATTACAAACATGTATGCTATTTGATTGATCCACCGGTCAGGAATAGCAGTCGCCAAAACGTAGGTATAATTATGTAACAATGTGATCATTATTTTTGACCGAACAGACGGATCTGTAGTCTAGTGGTAACACGCTGGACTGGTAATTCAGGGATCGCAGGTTCGATCCCCCATCTGACCCTAATAAAATTAACACTCTTTCAGATGGGACTTTAAACCGAGGTCTCGTGTCGGTGCTATACACCGTGCACGTAAAAGAACCAGAGGAGACTCTGGAATGGTCTATGTCTGTATCATTGCACTATCCTCCAACTATCTAAAATGACTAACCTCTTCAGGAGGCGTCGCTCATATCAGCAACCGGTAGCGACTTTAAATAAACGTAAAACACACAATTTTTGAACGAAGATAGTTTCGAATACTAATGATTTGATAAGTTATACACTAAACAGTATTATACAGTGTGCTAACATGTGATGGTGTTGCGCTTATAGATGGTTGAGATTTTCTCCCTACCTTGGTCACAGTAAAGCCCTCTCCATCCAGGCATGCAGACTTTCGAACCATCATCGGCGCACGTGTAATGACCAAAATGGTCGTCACGTGGCTTACAAAGGGTTGAGCAGTCGGCTTCGTAGTAATCCTGACTGCACTGTACCCGGTATTTATATTCCAGCTCCGTCCTGTCCGTCTTGTGGATGAAGTTACTCCATTCGGGTCCAACATGTAGCTGGCGCTGTACAGCCATTCGGGATATCTTCTCCCTTGGGCTTCCTGCAAAACGGGAGACATGAATTAAATTGCGTTGTGTCTACAACAAACTAGTATATGATAAATGAACATGGTTAGCGAGAAGAATGTGTAGATAAAAGAACAGGAAATGTAGCAGACGACAGGTCGTCCGTCTGCTGCTGTCAACATACAGTACATTAACGCTGCAAGAAGCTGATGAACAAAAGCAAAACGGCTGTTTCAATGGGTTGCCTATTGGTCAGACTATTTGTCGTTTGGTTGGAGCGTGCATCATTCATCACCTTTCTTATTTAGTTAGTGTCATTGTCAACCGACTTGTAAGAATGACGCTTACCCAACAAAATAATCATTGAATTACATGTAATGGGCTAAGAAATACGACTATGTAAACCGGTATATGAAAAATCCTGCCACTATATATGTGAAGTAGACCAGTTTTAAATGACCCCCCCCCCCCCCACAGGTTCATCATAAACAACAATAAGTCAAAATCATTCATTTTCACTCCATGTGATGGTCAATTTAAAAGTAAACACACATTATAAAGAAAATCATTTTAACCGTGAGAAAATCTACTTGACATGAGCTGAATAGGTTTCGATTAGAGATTATTGTGGTGAATTGTGGGATGGTTGCGCGGGCTGGGTATAAGGTATGGGCAATTGAAGGTCGCGAGAGCAATTTAACATTGTCTTGGTTAGCGACTCTGCCTTTGACTCAAATGTGTTGCAGTGCCCTTGTGGCGGAGCTTGTATTACATCCTTCTATTGAAGAAGAACAGGTGACGATCAAACTGAAGAACACCATTCAAGAATCACAATGGAAAACGGTAATTAATGTTATACCACAAAATTGATCCATTGAACAGAATCATAATACGAGTTGGCTGAATAATAGAAATAAAGAGTACACACATTCAGATTGAACATCTTCATACTTGCAGCTTAGCATGGGAAAATTACGATAGAAGATGCGTACAATTTTTTTATCAGCATTGCGAAAATCTTGTCAGATATGCTCGTATAGATGGCCGGTTGCCAGTCTGGGAATAATGTTCCAGAAAGTTTGACCGGGATCAATGAGGCGATTGGCCGCATCAAAAGGTTGTTCTAACCGAAGTCGTCGTGAACATGACATTTCCTGGTAACAGAACATGTCGTAGAAAAACCACAGGTTCTCACTTGGAATGGAGACATAGTGGTAATAAAACAATATTATGTTATATATTATATGTTATATTTCGGGTTTTACGCCTGGATCAGCACCATTTCGGGTTATATCGCCGACGGGCAGTTTACTTAACAACACCTTTCCTGGGCATGCTCCAGCGTTTAACCAGTACTTGGGTGCACCAACCTCCGTAAGAAACTGCCAATTTTTTCATATAAATGAGACACGGTCTGAGCGGGGCTCGAACCTGTGACCATCAGTGATGATAGGTTACAGTGGTATACACGTCAGCGACCTTATCCACTCGACCACGGAGGCGAACTATAAAGCGATGTATATATTGTTTTGTTTGTTTTTACGTTTATTTATCGTCGCTACCGGTTGCCCATATGAGCGACGCCTCCTGAAGATATTATCATTTTAGATTTTGGAGGATAGTGCAATGATACAGAGAGAGACCCATTCCAGAGTCTCCTCTGGTTCGTTTACGTGCATGTATTGATCAAGTAGACGTTATGTACTTCTATGCTTGGTGTAAAATCCATCCGGATTTTGCAACTACATGCATGTGGATGAAACTTGAAATGATTAATTTGATCATTAACTGGCAGTCACCTGTCCATACATTATCTAACATGATCAGTGGGAGTCCCACAACGTTTTACTATTGAATAAGTCAGTCTCTCCATTGTGACCAAAGTAGTTGACTCCGGTGTGAATTAACGACAGGTGTACGGTACTTGGTTGCTTTTATTATCCGGTAAATGACGGTCTCCGTCTCAAACAACCACCAACAATGATTGCCAGGTTTGATTAAGATGCAACAGGTAATGGTCCAATCTAATTACGTACTGCTCATCCCTAGACCCGTAGTTAGGCATGCAGCGGTCATTAAAACGAAGAAAAGAGCCAATTTAAATCTCGTGAACATCGCATCGACAGTTGTCAATCTAGACATCTGTTTATTTTGGTGGATAATTCTCTTCATTAGTCAATTTTGAAGTTTAGGACACACTTTCTTCACTGACTTGGATTCCATTACGTAAAGACGTGCGTCAATGAAGGTCCCAGAGCAATTGTGAACTGTCTCGAAACCAGACGAGACTCACAAATTCCTAAAATATTTAAACTCGTGAACGACTTTTGAACACAAAAACAGGCATCAAGATAAGGTCGAACTTGATAACAGTTTCATAACCAATTGTGCTCGTATATCGGTGCATTGTCATACGTCTCATTTGGAGATGTATGCCAATGTAATGTAACCCCAATAACCATGTATTGTGCAATGTTCAATGTGTCCTTGACATTGTGAGTGTGCCCTTGAGCACTTTATCCATCATTGGATATACCGGATCGGAAAATAATAGATTATCTTCACTAAAGACCATGATGCGGGGACACAGTCATGTGGGGGAAACAGTCGTGCTGGCAACACATGTTAAGTTGCAATAAACAATGTTTGAAAAATGCAACTTGGGACAACTTGACCTTCTTTTATGACAAAAGTCCACTAATATCATGTAGTGTGTTTATTATATGCATATAGATATGCTGTATATAATTGTTTTCGTCTCGAGAGCCTTATGGGAGATTGAACTTAAGTTTCCAAAATGTCATCGTTAAATCAAGTCTTTGTTACTAAACGATATCGGAAGAGAATCATATACATGTACCTATTGTTATCTATTAAACTGAAGACATATGTAATAGTGTTATCGTCTGCTGTTATACCAAATCAAAAACACCACAAATGACACTAAAACAGCCATATAGTTTCATGGATGCCTTGCACATGGGAGAGCGATCTTTGGTCATATTGCTAGCAATTGTGTTGCGCTTAATAGTACATATAGTCTATATAGATTGTAAACAGACTTTACTTGTCACCTTCGATCTTGTCCATTTATGTTCGCTAGTGTCATGGAGATCATTAGGGATGTCATAAAGGTGTCCATGGAAAGTGATTTATGTTAGATGGGATGTCATTGTGTAGGTATTGTACAACTGTCAGATGTAATTTCTCTATTACCATGGATGTCTGAGTCATCGAAATCAACATTATTTGCTTTGTTTTTAACTGTGTATTACTGTACTACTATATGACGCGTTATCTGCATCTACTGCGTATCCGGTCTCTTAGGAACTCCCAGTTTTTTTGCATTATTGAAAGAAAGAAAGCGATATAAGTAAAGTTATTACAATGGTATAAATCATGCGTTGTACATGCTATTAAATGACGAGCCCTGGCGCGTTCCACTTGGAATAAAGACCTCTCAGTTTCTGAAGGGTCCATTTCACAATGAACCATATCATTCACGATATCTAAGAAACCACCGAGTGGGATTAAAACGGTTTCTGCCATTTGAAATTGTTGAAACTGTATCAAATTGCACCGGGAACATGCTCCAACTATGCAGTTTATGATAAATATCTTGTGTTTTGCATGTAGTGTTTCTGTTTGATAGTAATCGCACACGCCGGCTAGACATTCGTACGGATTCAAAATTGACCATTGTTGATTCATAAAGTACAAGCAATTAGTTAATGATAGAAAACCATTGGACGTGTTCGTTCATTTTCTTCTCATATTAATTTAATTAAGGACGTGTTGAATCAAGAAGCAAAAAAACTTCATTCAGCAATTTTGTACAATGATCTGATATGGCAGCACACCATTTGTTTTGTATGCAAACAATGTACGTTTTCCAAACTATTGTTTATATCTGCCAGTTGGAACATGGTCGTCTTGGGTGATATGAGAAACCCACCAACCCAACCCATAAGTTCTGAAATGATTAATTAATGTATACTTGTTGATTTGTCAGCATGCTATTGTTTACCAGCATTACATGATTTGCATATTATACATCTGAAGTGCACGTAAAACTACAATAGTAATTCTCGGAAACGGTCTAGTTCTTAGAAAAACCTGTTCAAATTGTTTATGATCATCATTTAATGGCAATTCCTGGTGAGAAAACAATTTGCATGCAACATTTCTAAAGTAAATCTAAAAGCATATTTAATTAAAGACGCAACATTGATCTACGATCGATGGGAGCCTGCCAATCAATGACCCATGTTCAGCAGCCGAAACATACAAAGCGTGAGCTCGTGACCTACTTTCGTGCTGTCGTCTGCATACGAGATCGACATTTTCATCTGCGTTTTCTCACGGTCCTTATTGTTGTTGTGGACGAAATTACGTATAATATTTCGCTGTTTTAATCTATTCAAAGCGACGAATATGTGGACACTTCAGGGGTCCTCGCTTTATGATTTACACCTTGTTTATGGTACAATTATGTGGTATCTTACGTTTGAGTGGTATTAGAGTTGTCAATGCTACCAGGTTTTGCACTTCAAACTTTGGCGAGGTACTTGTATTTACACATTTTTAAACCATGTGACCTTTCATGGGGGAGCATTGCATCTGTCACAGAAGTTGTCGTCTGCTTAACAATGCTTTAGGTGATAAGATAAGCCCGTATCTCTGTTTAAGTACAAATCTACTCGCGTACACTTAGCGTAGCACCAGGTCTGTATATATGACACAAATGGAAGAGTTCCGTGTTCGAATAGTTCACGTCGCGAACCAGAAGTTTCGTCATTGTTTCAGGTGGTCATATAAGAGTTATTTGTTTCAGATGGTGGGTCATAGGCTTTTCAAAATTCAGATTGTCATACAGTTTTCAATATTGCTGCAGATGGTCATAGAGTTTTCAAAATTAATTCGGATGGTTATTTTAGTTTTCAAAGTAAAGTGAACAACAGTCGTTTCGTCATAAATGTAGAGATTATCACGATCATACATCAGTGACTAGTGTGTATCTCTGAGACTTACTAGCACACTATGAGAAACATATTTTAATTTCACATGCTCGTTTTTAGATAAAGACATGTTTTACAAGCGATAAACTAAGGTCAGATTTCAACCACTGCGAACATGTTCACATATTGAAGGCAATCACCTGTTACAACAATAGTGATAACATTTTTTTATTTGATACATTTCAACAGCTCAAACGTACAACCCATCACCTTTATAAGTGTAAATCTAAAGACTTTAAAGGGTCGATAAAAACCCTGAATCGGTTTTAAATTCCATAAGATCTTGTGTGGTTTTCATCGGTTAATTGAACCTTCCGGTACGGCGTGCATATGGCGTTTTCCACGTTCATAAACCTGAGCTTGTGAAATATTAAAATATAAAATCTGTTTAACGCTTCAGATATTTCACCACTGGCGCACTTCACGTCTAGAGAACGGCAGATGGTATGGAAGATTTAGCTACTGGTAAAATAATTACACACGAAAAACTGTTTCTCAACCCCAAAATGTTCCCTTTGTAGTATTGATGTGTATCGGGTACCCGTATGCACAAAGGAGGTTGAAAATTGTCAATCTTAACTTTTGTGAAAACTACAGTTGTCGGCATGTAGTGAAATCTGTTCGGAAACTGTTGCACGTTCCAAAATTTTCACATTTTCGTTGGGGTTAACCGGGGCTTAAATCCAGAAAATAGATGTTGAATACAATAACATTTTTATCACCCTTTCTTTGTTTTTATTAAACTCGAGTGTTCAAATTCACACTTTGCTAGGGTTAAGACTATTTGCTTGCCTTCTAATTGAAGTTTTCATACATAAAACAGATATGACACAACACACCAATCAAATTCCACTGTATCTACATTACAGTGTACATAACATTTCGCAGACTTCCGTCTTTGTTCTGAAACTATATCCGGTTTGGTAATATGTGTTTTCTTTAATTCCATATTTCGTTGTAATCACACAGACTAGAATAGTAGATCATCTGAATTTTTCAGGTCAACTTTTATCCATTGTCTACCGATTTAAGTATGGACACGTTGCACGCTTTGGTTTAATTTTTAATCGAATCACCATACAGGCATTTTATATTCTACACTTCTTTGAACATTCTGTGAAACATTCATAAAAATCCACACAGTCCTGGCTTCAGCTAATTCACTTTGACATCTATTTACTCTACACAGGCCGTCTGTTTACATAGGGAGCTACATTTCCGAACACTCACGCGCTTCAGATTCTTCACGTGCACGTGTGCTCTGTGTTAGAAAGCACAATCAATATTCCAGAACGCTAAAGTATAACCGCCACGGGGACTCTTGTTCATTTGGTTATTGTTTGTAGACACAACGCAATAAATCCGAACTTTGCTATCTGTTTAACAAAGACAGCGTTTTCACTTTTTGTACAAACTACTATTTGTAATCCAGAAATGTATTAATCCATTTGAATCGCGTTCTCTCGGTTTCACCATCACTGAACTGGTCCACTTTCTCAGAAGCTCAGTTTCACCATCACTGAAACTGGTCCACTTTCTCAGAAGCTCAGTTTCACCATCACTGAAACTGGTCCACTTTCTCAGAAGCTCAGTTTCACCATCACTGAAACTGGTCCACTTTCTCAGACGCTCAGTTTCACCATCACTGAAACTGGTCGACTTTCTCACTGATGAATTAAGAATCCAATTGTATTAACACAGTTCACTACCGACACCTACACCATCTCAAGATACAATTACAAACTTTTTTACAACTTTTCATTCCATACCTTATTTGTGCATACTATGTACCTCCCCCAGACCACACCCCATCCCATTCCGTTTCGTCATGTTAACCGTTTCATAGCCAAAAAAAAACCTGCCTCAAACATTGACGTCTCGACAAGGCTCCCCGATTCAAAAACAAGAACTTACCAGTTACAGGGTTCGATAAGGTACCATCATGCCACGCCTCAATAATGATAGAGAAGGTACCCTGAAAGAGGAGAGATCAAACACCTTTAAGAAACAGAACACATAGAAGCTGCATACGACAATAAAGTTATTCTGTGACTTGGTACCATGACAAAAACACGGATTTTATAGACACATGCACCATTCTATTGTTCTCCTACCAGTTGATTTAATTACTTGAGATGCAAGCAGAAACGCACTTCTTCTAATCATAATGCATTTGTCATCAGAAGTAAATCTTACGAGAATACCATATATAACACCGCTGTCATACAACACTTGGCGCAAGCTGTCTCCAAGTTCATTGTGGTACCCAGTTTAAATCAATAGAGCGTTTGTATCCAGAAAAATAGGGGATTAATTAATATATATAGTATATAGTATATTAGATTAGTGACCGAAAATTAGTTTTGATGTATGCATTTATTTTAGATGCGTAAAAATACGAAGTTAGACATGGAAACTACGATAAGAGGTTACTTACCGGCCAAGAAATATTGAAGTGGAATGAGAACACATTGTTAAATCCTTCAAGGGTTTCAAAATTCACATTATTTCTTCCAAGAACGTTCGTCATCACATATCCAAATAGGCATTTCTCTTTACTTAAATCCGGTGGAATGTCGTTCATATAATTAGTTAAACATATGATATAGAACGTGTGACAGGGTTCCGTGCACACGCGCACATTAGGTGAGCTGCTCGAATCTACTCCATTGCAACAATTCCCGTCGTAATCCACACCATGTTCATTTGTAAAAGAAGTTAGTCGTAATTCAAACACACCTGAGCACAGTACCTGTAAAATAATAAGAAGAGTAATTCCAGGAATTGTAACTGTTCCAAGAATTGTACCAATAACGCTTGACATTTCAGTTTTATATTAAAGCGTTTATGATAAGAAGTAACATAGAACATGGGTGTCATGAACAATTAAACAAAGACTGAAAAGTCATTCTTACCTTTGGTAACATAATCAGAATGTGTAAACTCCCTAGAATAATTAGTGTTGCAGCTTTTCGTAACTTCATTTTGTCTGTTTACCGTACACTTGGCACCAGTACAGTAGTCTGATATTGGCTTTAATCCGCAGCCTCGCTCCCGTGTTTAGCTCCGCCTACCACATTGATTGGCAAGCTGTAATGGGAAGACATTAATGGGTTATCGTAAAATTTAATAGTATTTGATAAACGTAAATCCAGTTTCTAAAGGTCTGCATTTGCACAATAACATTAAAACAAACACACACGTAGGTACGAAACAGTTGAAAACGAAAAATCAGAATTAATCCGAAGAGCTTAATAACTGGTTTTGTAAATGTGAAATTGTTCCCACTGACTTAAAACAGAACTAATTGACAACAAAACATGTCGTACATTGTGATGCCCGACAACCACAACTGTTACTCTACTGGTTCTTCATTTCTGTGTTAAACCAGAAGTTGTTCGGTTATCAGAGAACATTTCTAGTCCGTATAGATAAGGCAATCGTTGGCACGCGCGCGCTCGCGATCTCCTCGCGTCAAACACAGTTCGTAAACTGAACTGAGTTCTCTCTTATACTGCAATTTTATTAAAAACAGACATTGAAATGTATTGGAGAGAAAATATTGTTGATGTTTAAAGAGGCGTGAGACCGGCAAATAGTCAACAGAGAATAACGCTTGAATATTGGCTGTAGCAAACAAAGCATTGCCGTACGCTCACAGGTAAAAATATACACATGACTGGTCAAATTTACTCTTTGACTTCGTTAACTGAATCGAAGCGATGTCACATCTGTCCGTCACGGGGTCATCCGCCGTATATAGTCAACAAGAAGCAGAAGACGAGTCCCTTTAAACCTAAGATTGTGTTTGATTATTAAAATATTATAGATGTAAATGCTCATCGAACGTCTAGTGTCATTTATATTTGATAAGTTATCTCGCTACCTTTCCTATGAATTCCGATATTACATGTAAAGGCGCGTGGCCACGTACCTTTATTTTATAATGAATTGGGGCCATATAATATCCTTTGTATCGTCAGCTGTCGTATCATAAAGCACCTGCCTCTTTTGTGAATGCTTATTCATATTTAAATTGGTTCCTTATATGGCGAATGAAGTCGCGTGGCTCCTAGGCAACGGGGCATATAATTTCACCTGGTCGTGTGCCGTAAATGTAATCAAGGTACGTAGTAATAAAAAACCCAGATCTAGACGCTTTGACAGCAGTAACAAGCTTTATACGGTTTGTGATCAGGTTTAAATATCTATATAAAACATTAATAGTGTATTTTTATTTAACAGACGGTTGGGGTTTCTGTCGTCTGCCACATACGAAAATTTGGCGGGACTTTGTGTATTGTAGTACCACGTGGGACGACATATGGAAGGTCCACCTGTTGTTGTTTTGATAAGCTGTGCAAAGTTATTGAAATCTGTCGGAAAGATGCACTTCCATTTTCTAGTGTTTACACTGATCCATATAACGATGTTTGTTTTCCGATTACATAAGATACAATCGATATTGAACGAAGAGCTATCAGGCACGATTGGTGAAGGTGCTGAACATGATTTAGAGTACACTGTTGTGCTGTGATATATCGCGTTGGGCAGACAATGCGTACAGGTGCTTGGTGATGATGGTGTTAATTATGACGTGCTACTGTATTTAACTCCGTGGTATTATCAGAACATAACAATATATGGATAGGTATTATCTATCATACCTATCTAAATAAATGAGGGCATAAATGATTCGACAATAGTTAGAATCAACACGTGCCGTGTCTGTTTCTATAAATACTAATTGGTCAATTACCGCCACCATTCAAGATTGTGCTGATGGTGTAGTAGACAAAACTGCTCAACACAGTGCACGGATACGTAGGTGACATTGACAAATCGGATAGTAGAAGATCTAGTAAAAAGAGACAACCATGTGTCTATGGTTATCACTTCGCTCGCCCACATGGTTCGCCGGCGGCGAGGGTAAATAGGCTCAATAATCACATAGGGTTATCACTGGACTCGTAATTCAGCTATCATATATGGGTTCGATCCCCGCTCAGCCACAATATATGGGTATGGGTTCGATCCCCGCTCAGCCACACTATATGGGTTCGATCCCGCTCAGCCACAATTGAAATAACATAGTTCTTTGGAGCAGAGACTCGATCAAATCTCGTGTCGGTGCTTTACACAATAAGCTATTTCAAGTTATGTATGTTTCATTGTTTTATGTGTCAGTCATTCTTAGTAATACTGTTAAGTGGTGGTTACTAAATATGTTCCTTTCTAGTCTGGTTAGAAATGATACTGTTATTTTAAAACATTTCTTAATTAACGCGCTTTAGGGCTTATATTCAAGCTCAGTTTTTTACTCATGGTCTTTTGTTTTAACACAATCTTACGTCATGATTAGCAGACTCCGAAATATTGTTCATAATCATATATAAATCATGTATTGTTGTTTTGAGAGAATACATGTTAATATTGTATTTTATTTAATATTGACTATATTCCCCAAAATGGTACTATATATGCAGTGTATTTCTGTGCGCGTGCATACATTCCTGATACTAAATGTTATGCCACCACAAGTTATTAAAAACGTTTCAGAGAGCATTAAATTTCTATGACGGTTTACGTTGCATTCAATAATTGAGAACATGTCACGTGTATGAGAAATGTCACGGTCAAAGGGGAACAAATCCTACCTGTCGCGTGTCTTCGTGAATTGAGGTTGTGATTATGTGCGTAACACACGTTGTGCCTATAATTAATAATACTTAATAGCTATTACACTCAACCAAATGCAACCTGATACAACAAGGTGCGTTTACTATTCACAGTTGACACAAACACGATTACCAACTTAAAACAAATGCAACTGGTCTCACCGTCTGTAGATATTTCAAAGGGATTGTCGTCCCCGTTTTATAAACGTGTTCATAGTAAATGTAATTTGTTGTACCGGGTTACATACAGCATGTGTTTAATATTTAATTCATGTATACAGCCACGTGCTACAAGAACGAATCACCGATTAAATAGTATAACTTGCATTGATAGTATCCGTAGAATGATCTTAAATTTGTCTTATGCGATAAGATAAGATAAGATAAGATAAGAAATTGTGTGCGTTCATATATACAATATTACAATAAATATATAATTTTACTATAGCACCGGCCCAGTGGACCTATATAAGTCACCTTAAACTTTAAATTATAATTATTAACCACCGTTAACGGTATACAAATATGCGTTTAATTAGTACTTATAGAAATGAGTGTACATGTATGCTAGCCAATCGAGTAACTGCAAAGTATAACACACTTTACATATATTCATATAATTGTCATCCATTATCAAACACTAAGAATGTAACTATGTTCTATGACTTGCGTACAGTTTTTAGTTTTCATTATCTCTTGTATATGGTATCTTGTATCTAATATAATAGTAATATTACAGTTATGCTGCTGTTATGTGATTTAGGATGATACGTATGTAACATGATCATGCTCAATATGTTTGCTTTGTGTAAACATTATGCATGTACGAACAGTTGAAAAGTTGAAAGACATACATACAAAAAAAAAATCCAGTCGCGTATATAAGTACATAACAGCAACTATATTGACAACGTTCATAGTCATCAATATAGACTGCTCACAGCTACCGATATCATTACATGCAATCAACGCATTATATACATGGTAAAACTGAGGAGCAATCGCTAATCAATGCTAGTATTAAATGTTACTGTATTGTTTTGCTAAAAAAAACAATAAAAAGCTAAACTCACTGTCTCTTCGTGGTATATTCCGAATTATGCTTGAATATAAGGCACAACAGGTTACTTCAAACACAATTAAAGTTGTCCAGTGTTGTTTAGGTTAAAATTACAGTTATTATGTAGTCCAATTATTTAATAATTTGTACACATGTCGTGTGCCATTATACATGCAATTTAGGAGATACCTGTCAAGATTGACAGGTATCTCAATTAGGGGCGTGGCATAGTGTGTACAACAACCAATCGATACCGTCATGCCTCAAGTGTCAGCCGTGTTCGCGTGCCGATACATACATGAGTAATTCGCGCCAATATTTTTTACTTACGAAGCAGGTGAAATAATAATTTATTAGGCAATTACGTTAAAACATATCATTTCATACATTATCATAATAAATAAAAAGATCGTTTTTATATACGCGCGTCATACTGGTCTTTTGTGTATGGGTACAATATTTTGAATAGAAGGGGATATCAGTCACACCCGCGGGAATCGTGAAAATTAAATGCACCACTGCAGACATCCCCTTCTCAGAAGACAGGTGGATGATATCACCTGACCGAAAATTGGAAGTATTTGTACCAGCAGTATTGCATTTTAATTTTTCCACACGACTGTCGCGCGAATTTAACAGGTTGATTTATAAAGAGAGATACTAAAACGAGATTATCATAGGTATCATTGAATAGCTAGACAATAGAACAAATATGAAGGACACATCATTATTTGCATCGATGTGAATCTGCATTGTGCTTCCGGCAAGACGACTGCAGCAAACAGGTGAATATTCAATGGAGGTAGAGTCTGCTGATTTGGGGCAACAGGCGACAAGGGGATTCAGTGAAAAACACAAAACCCCTTATTGGACACTTACGCTGCACTCTACAGCAACACGAGGACTACGCGTTTAGTTGTTAATGGTTAACATCAATAGAAGATTTACGATGACGTAGGTGAAACGGCAGGTGCACGCCCGAATTTTGAATTAATATGAATTTAAATGTATGCTTAACCTTAATTTGAGGTCATGGTGGTATTTCATTTTTTTTTTTTTTGGTATTACAGGGGGTATCCGCGTATAAAATTTAAATACATTTAATTTATATTATAATTATATATAAACAATTCGTCATACAAACCTGTTTAAATATAGTACAGCGTCGATACTTTTACCTTTGTAAATAATGTCCTCTATTTTTATTATTATGTATGATTTTTACATACTACAAGAAGCAGCTGCTTATTAGGTCAATCTCGATATTTCTTAATAGCGCATTAATGTCCGTTTTTCAATTCAGTTTTATATACCATTTTGTTTTAGCTAATTTATCTTTGCTCGATTGCGAAACAAGTCCTTACAACTTATATTAATCACTCTCTCGAGACCTCATTCCTGATGGAATCCATCGCCACAAGGGAGAGAGAAGAGGCAACGTAGAATGTAAATGCCTTGCATAAGGGTACAATCGTAACGGCTCCACCGGGGCTCGAACTCGGGGCCTTTCGCGTCTGACGCGAATGCTCTACTACTGCGCTATCACGACTTCCATAGTAGTAGCATGTGATGTTTATAATGTGATGCATGTTGCAATATGTCTCTTATAATTCAGAATGGCTGTGTACTTTCTATTTAATATGTTTTCTATGACATTGTATATATGTTGAGGGCCTTATTTGTATTAGCCATGTGTTATGTACGCTCCCTCGTAAAATAAAGTCTTTATTATTACTATTATTTATTTATTTATTATTACTTTAATATGATGGTCTTTGCGTTATATGAATCTACATACATGAGACTTGAATACATATGAACAGAATAGAACATAAGTTTATTCATGACGTATACATAGTCATACTATATACATATAATTACATAACAATAAACAAGTGATCAATAAAGCTATCGTATAGCTAGCTACTGTAATCTAATTTAATATAGAGGATGAACATTCTAGTTAGTTGTTTTGTGTAATTAAGAAGATAAAGCGTTCAATATCGAGTTCCTATGGTTTAAAGCATTCTTAATAAATCGAGCCAAGTTTAATAAAACCTTTCTATTATCACTGTTCATTAAAGAATATGAAAAATAAACCGAAAATTACCAGGGCTCCCTAATGGCTTATCAGCTAATCATTGACAGATTGCTACCCGTACTAATTATACGATAATGATCACGACTGTGTTAAATCTTCTACGATATACTTGACTATTGACCTTTAACAATCAGCTACTTGTCTCTGCTCTTAAAGGATGAAAGTCATTTTATGAGCAAAAACGTGTCATAAAATCTTACATGAATTATATCTATTGCAAATTGATAAAAATAAAAAGTACATGAAAGAACTGTAGTCATAGCAATAACTGTGTACACCATCTAGACCACAGAAGAAGCTCTCACAAATAGATACAGTTACTGATTCCGTCTTTGATAAACCTATGAACTCTCGGCTGCTTCAAATGAAAGAAATCAATTTACTCCAAATCACTCCTATGTTTCGAAGATAGCGGTATTTTGTTACGGAGAACTTTATGGAGAACTAATATTCATCTTTACCAAAACAGTAATTGAATTTATTTCTATGCAGGTATTATAACAATTTCACACCTGGCTGATTCCCATGCTTGTCACGACCCCATTTGTCATATTAATATGTGTGGGGTTGTATTTTCATATTCTGTTGTGTGTTTTACGTTTATTTATCGTCGCTACCGGTTTATGAGCGACGCCTCCTGAAGAGATTAGTCATTTTAGATTTTTGGAGGATAGCGCAATGATACAGACAGAGACCCATTCCAGAACCTACTCTGATTCTTTTACGTGCACGGTGTACAGCACCGACACGAGACCTCGATTTAAAGTCCCATCTGAAAGACTTAATTTTATTAGGGCCAGATGGGGGATCGAACCTGTCATCCCCGGATTACCAGTCCAACGTGTTATTAATACGTGTATTGGGTTGTATTTTGGTCCGTTTTTTAAAAATTCAATCATCGAAAATATACGTGTTTGGTAATATTTCATGTGGATTTTCACGGATTTTGAAGATATTTAACAGCTAGACTTTTGTCGGTGAATCTATATCCCCGTGTTATATCCCATATAGTTTCCATTCCATGCAAGAGGGATTTAGATATATATTTACTAATCCAATCTAATTTCAGCATACAATAAGACTATACCAATGAGTGCTTGAATGTCTAGTAAAACTCGTCAGTGGCGCCTATCCGGTGTACAATGGTCAGGCGATCGCGATCAAAGACCAACACTTGCAACCAAACAATGAAACCTAACAATTCTCATTCCTGGCCGTCTTTAAGTCTTTATTAATCGGGGGTTAAATAGCTTAGTATGTCTGGGAAAAAGTGGTTATAAGAGTTATTATTTATTATATCATAAACATATATTTCCGAGTAATACAGGCCAGATCAACACAATTTATTGGTTTTATTTTCACAAGTATTTTTTTCCAAATTGAGGTCAATAAAATAATTTAAAAAATGAATACGCCCCAACAAAACGTGTCATATTCAGCTGGTTAACCTCGATAATTAGCACATATGTCTCATCATTTGAAAACCATCTGGGTTCGAGTAATTATGGTCACTTAATGACATATGACAGTGTCTATTTTAATTACTCACAATCTGTTAACACCTATTTCTTTACATCTCTGTTGTTGTTTTTTAATGAACATTTAATTTAGTGTCACTTTAGTAAACAACAATTGCAAAGTTGTAGAAGTGGTAGAATACTAGCAATAAGGCGGAGTAATATACGAAAGTAACCCGGGTTCGATCCTCGGACCGGGAAGTATGTGAGATGGTACGATGGTCGTCAGATAGGACAGGTGGGTTTTCTTCGGGCACCTGTCCTCCCACATGAATGACTACGTTTACGCTTTTACCCTCGCCAACGAGAGTGATTAATATAAGTTGATAAAACTTCCATCGCAATCATTATAAAATAAATAAAGTTTAAACTAATTACGAATTTTTTTTAAACAGTTTATTATGGACAGTTATTTAAATAAAATCTGATGAGATCAACTTTATTATTAACAGTTAACAGTTAACAGCGGCTAATTACAATATTTCAACGTGCAGCATATTCTAAGCATGTTAACGGTGACCTTACAAGAGAAATCCGTTCATTTATAACCCCGTTAGACATGTATTTTTAATACCACGACCACTCCGCGACCACAACATATCGGTGGTATGCTGATCCACGGCCATCGGCTGTGGTCTGGCTGGTCTTTAACGGGTCTTTGGTCGTGGACATGTATGTATTACATATATTATGCATGCACCAGTTAATCGGGAAGGGGTTTGGACAAGTATTTTAGGAGTCCGCGACTGCCGCACGTCGGTTTATAGTGGTCTCGAGAAAAGTTTTACTGGTCGGGACCACTATTGGTCGGCGACCAGTCACGGATTTATCATTCATTTTTTGATGAATGAATTTGTTCCCCCGTCGCCGACCAAGATTTATATGCGACTGCTACCCGTGTCCCCCACCCCGATAGTCAGTGCTGATTTTGGGTGGTCTTGGCTTTGTTTCTGATAACACTGGTCGGGGGCCTGTCTTGCCTCATGCGTGATTGGGCCTTTAATGGACAGCTTACTTGTAATCCGACTAATTTATTATTAAACATAGAAACATAAGACAGTGGCCACTATTCAAATAATTCACTATTTTGAATATCTCAGCATGCAGCATGTTTTGAGTTAAATAAAATGTATATAAAAATGTTTCTATAGCACATTCTAGTGAACACAATGAGGACTGTGACCATGGAGGTAAACGACCCAATACGTCGCACAGGTGGTTAAACAAGTGTACAGCCTCTCTGTCTAATCCAGTCACGGGTTGCGAGGACACAACATAAAGACTATCTCGAACATATAGACTCCATGTGTGAGCTCCAGGTGTGAGCTTCACTTTGAAGCTATGTACTTATGAGTTGAGCTCTTCTGTATATGTAAATATCAAGCAAACAACGTATTGAGTTGCGGATATGTTGCGAATACACGATACAAGACGGATAGGAACTATTCTCCACCGTGAAGGTGGGTACCTGGGAGTTATGTAGACACGTGTTTTCATTAAGGTGAACAAGCGTGACGTTTCAACGTAATGGCGTGAATGGTTAGTTCGAGAAATGGGACGGACGGACAGTGCAGACACTATGTACTCTATCTATACCTGGTGCTTGCTAATTGTGCTATCGAATGGCTATTCGCAGTGTTACGATAATTTTACAACTGTATTTGATAAGATTTAATATAATGTAACGCAATATATAATTTATTACACATCTGTCACGGTAGTAAATGTTACACCCCAATTATCTCGTTATGTATAAAACGGATATGGCGACAGCATACTTTTTGGCAATAGTTCGAATCTACAGTTTATTGTAGGAAAATGTGCAAGCACGCAACAGTTGTTTTCCGTATCAGCGAGCACAAAACTACACAGGAGTCCCTTGCATCCTAATTTCAGGGTGAATTGATTGGCTGGTTGACAGGTGCACGTCAGGGCCATCTGCCTCGGTCACGTGACATGTAACGGTATCTCACTCCACAATAGTGATGCGTTTACTGCAACAGGTGCGACAAGCAGACGCTAATTTAGATAGTTGCCCCATAAATAATTCGAAACTGCAAACAACTGTTCAAATGAAGTTTTTAAAGTTTTTGGATGGAGTCGATTCTAAATAAGTTTGCAATCGTTTGTTGTATCTCATATTAAAATTAATTAATTTCCGGATTAATAAGACTTATCGATATTAAATTTTTATTATTTTATTTTGTTTAAAAAGCTAAAAACCAAATCGTTGGACCCATGAACCTAATAGTATGCCTACCTATGTATACGTATATATATATTACTGCAATAGTCCATCGGTATTTTTCCTGGGTACACCGAAGCACCTGGAACTGGTATAAATCTGCTATTAGTTAGACATTGCAATCCACGGATCGCGAGTTCGATCCACTGTCACAGCTATTTGAGTCTTTCGGTTAGGACTAGTTTTATACAAATGTATTTTAGCTCGATTGCGAAACAAGTTCTTTCAATTTATATTAATCACTCTACAGACCTCATTCCTGATGGAATCCATCGCCACGAGGGAGAGAGAAGAGGCAACGTGGAATTTAAACGCCTTGCCTAATGGCACACTCGTAACGGCTCCAGCGGGGCTCGAACTCCGGATCTTTCGCACATGAAGCGAACGCGCACCCACTGCGCTATCACGACTTCCACTTCCACGTTGGGACTATTAATCAAGGTCCCGTATAGCTATACTGTACAACGGGGGGGGGGGGGGTGTACAGGGGTGATTCTGGAATTTGAAAGTATCCTGTATCCTCCAATAAATGCACGTATCCTCCAATAAATGCACGTATCCTCCAATAAAGGCATATACTAGTATTCTTCCTGCTGCGTCGACCGGAGGTTGCCAAGG
The DNA here is from genome assembly GCA_014843695.1 of Archivesica marissinica. NCBI lineage: Eukaryota > Metazoa > Mollusca > Bivalvia > Venerida > Vesicomyidae > Archivesica > Archivesica marissinica. The sequence goes on from CM026404.1 coordinate 75,298,518, forward strand.
CGACAATAACATTTAATAAACGTTTAATCGAATACCAGTCCAACAACAAAGGTAACAAGTATCATTCGTGAATAGTCGCGATTATCTTAGAAAGTTTATTAATTGTACAACGATTGTGAAACATAATTATGTGGAAGTCGTGATAGCGTAGTCGTAGCGCGTTGGCTCGGAGTACGAAAGGCCGGAGTTCGCGCCCCGCTGGAGCCGTTACGATTGTGCCATTAGACAAGGCATTTAAATTTCACATGCTCCTTCTCTCTCCCTCGTGGCGATGGATTCCATCAGGAATGAGGTTTCGAGCGTGATTAATAGAAGTTGTAAACTTGTTTCGCAATTGAGCCAAGATAAATTTATATAAACTATACATGTCTTAACAGTTTATATTGATCACTCTCATTAGCGTGAATGAAAGCGTATATGTGACAGTGGTCATTCGCGTGGGATGAAATCGGAATGCCCGGAGAAAACCACCTGACCGATCTGGCGACCACCGTGCCATCTCGCATACTGCCCAGTTGAAGCATGTAAAATATTAATTATGTTATGTACAATGTACATGTAAAATACTGAAATACTGAAATAAATAATGTTTAAACTAAGCATCGAACCCACTGCTAATCGTAATAATAAAGATAGATACTGCAGATTGATTTATTTTTTGTATATTTTTATGTTCAATGAAATGGCTCGAGTGCAAAGAGCAAATAAGTGAACTGAATTTCGAAAGCAGGTAGTAAAATACACTACAATCACATTGGGCTATCGACATTACAGGTAAATCGAGCGACACTATCAAATCTCAACCAGGTAACTTTACAAGCGTTACCTCCCTGTATTTAAGATGCGCTCCGTTTCAAATGAAAAGGCAATACTCGTACCAATTTATATTTGTTTTTAGGGTTTAAAGTCGCACCAACAGCTTAGGTTATATGGCGACAATCCATCTATTACTGGTGGAGGAAGACCTCAGGTGCCCCCGCCGAGCAGTATTTAGTGCAATGGCTGGCACCCGGGTAGAACCACCGACACTCCTCAAGCCAGCTGGATAGCTTCCTCACTTGAAAAAATTCGACACCCTCATTGGGATTCGAACCCGAAGCGGTGAGGGGCAAATTATTTGGAGTCAACGACCGTATGCACTCGGCCACGGAGAAACCTCAATAATGATACCAAACAATGTTGAAAATGATGTTATTTAAAATGGGCACCAACTACAACCGAACTGTCGAGTCGCGTGCTGTTCTCTTTAGCCGCATTAAACTATTCATGCATCATGCATGCTATAGTTTATTTGTTTCTACTTTCCTCTGCAAAGGAGCCCCTCGGTTAAAATTACAAACGTATGCATACAAACGGCACGTGTTACCAGTTAGCTTCATCGACATCATCAATCTCCAAAATAGATTCACGTGTTATTTTTTTTACAACCGATTTAGAGGCTAAATCGTTTTTCACGAAATTTGAAAATACACAGGAACCGTATTATCTGAAGCAAATAAGCAGAACTGATGAGCCAATGGCGGCATCCCCGGCAGGAGAACGCACCAAGACGCCACATTGCATATACATAGTTAAGAACGGCACAATTTTAATGATTCTTGCGAAGATGTAAAACGAATATATACATATGGAATTACATATACAACGTACGGTTACGTATATACATTTCAGCAGACGTCGACAATAAACAAAACACTTCATTTCATGGACATTAAATCGTTTTGAAACATGAAAGCGAACTAGGAAATAAAAACAAATCTTGTTTATCTTTCCGAATATATATGATAATATGATATATGTACATAGCATTTAACATGTAGTAGTAATTTTTCTCGAATCTTGTATATTTAACATAATTGTGACGCAGGGTGGGTTTGGCCTAAAGACGCTGCAGTTGGAAAACTCGCGTTTTATCTCTGTCGCCATGGCAGGCTCATGCGATAGAACGCTGTGTTGGATACTCCTTGTGTGTAAAAGATCTACACCAGGATCATTTTTAGCATTTCGGCCTAAGTTCAGAATTTGCTTAAGCACTATGGCTCGGAACATTTCTTGCTATGTTCAACACGAACAAAAGCTCTTCAGCTCAGGAGTGTGTATCACATCTCAGTGACTTCCGGTACAGGAAATGTTTCTTTGATGGTAACACATCCAATAGCGTTACGCCGTAAAAGCAATTTTAGTTTATTTCCATAAAATCTGATATCGAATGCCATGAAGCTAGAAATTGCAAATGAGCATGCGTACAAAATCAAGCGTCCATATGAAAGGTCATGTGCACATTTGTTTATGAACTTCCGGTTGAAAATAAATTGCCTCACAGGATAAAAGGCAATGAAAACGACGCGTTTCTTGCTACTCTGTCAACAATCCTAGCAAAATGGGGCTGACCAGAACTCACTAAGCGAATCATTAGTTTATACAAATTTAGTTTAGCTTGATTGCGAAACAAGTTCTTTCAACTTATATTAATTACTCTCGATACCTCATTCCTAATGGAATCCATCGCCATGAAGGAGAGAGAAGAGACAATGTGGAATTTAAATGCCTTGCCTAAGGGCACAATCGTAACGGCTCCAGCGGGGCTCGAACTCCGGACCTTTCGCACCTGAAGCGAACGCGCATCATTGATGCAACGTTAACCCAAAGAACGACAGAAACGTGAACTACACGAATAAATGCTTTAATTATAAAACGTAACCATAAAATGGTGACAGAAAAATACGAACTTTAACCCATTCAACACCAAGTAACTCACATGGACTGGTCCATGATATTCATAAACCAATAAATGAATCAGAAAATCACATTTGGACATGTTCATTTATCAAAATGGGTAATTATGTCTAAAAATAGTCATATCACTGGCAAAAAGTGCAGATCCTGATGAGACGGCTCGTCACGAGCCGGCTCACCTGATGAGACGGCTCGTCACTAGCCGGCTTATCTGGATCTACACTTTTTGTAAGCCTATTTAGAGGTCTGTGGTGTTGAAAGGGTTAAACGTACCGACACGGTGCATTCCAGAAAAAACTTAGAAAAACTCGAACACTCGAATGATGACTAAAGGATCAAAACCAGAGCGAACCTGACTCAACCCAACCGTACAAACCTTGGCACCGGATTTCATGACTCGATCAGTGACACCGGAGTACGCTATACGCTACTGGCAACAAACAGATAATTAATTACCGCCGGTCTACCTGCCTCTTTTATATATAAATGTTAGATCTATTTGTTTGTAATCCGTTTCAAAATAGTGAACATGTGTACAGTGCTATTCTCTATTACTAGTTTTGCTCCGAGCAGAAACGCGAGGTTCTCACGGTTTGAACGTCTAGATTTTCCGTATGTTATACAGATGTTTTTAAAAACCTGGAAAAAAGCAGCATGTCTCCAGGTGTACTATCTCTTGCTAGCGCTTTATATCTTCTAATAAGACGGTAAGAAAAAATTAATAATTTTTGATCGATGACGCAAGCGATAGCATCATAGAGCAGTTGCAAATGCATGCACACAATTACTATAATAATAATAATAATAATATATAATAATAATATATAATACTAATAATAAAATAATAATAATAAAATAATAATAAAGTCGTCAATGTATGCTAATCTTCCACGGTTATCACCAACTATACGAACATAATTTACATTGGGTTAAAGCGACACTACATCGGTGCACGAAAACGCATATTTGTACCAAATGTGTAAGTTGCTACTATATGGAATAATTCCACTTCCCCCCGCTTTTTGGTCTCAAAAACTGAGTATTTCAACTAATACACGAACGTATTATACGACGTGTGTTGGCATAGCAAAATAATGTAAACAGGGTCAATATCCATGTGTAAACAATACAACTCGTGGATCATGAATAACACAATTTATTGTACTGATTTACCGGTATATCGCGCGGTTGTTTATCTTACACACGACACACGTCCGTCTTGCTTCCATGGAACTTATTACACTGTAGTTTTCGATCAATAAGCGACTAATTAGGGAACCTGACAATCAATTTGGCATCGTAACAATATGATTTATATGTATCTATAGCAACAACTGTTGTACTACATTCCGACACCATGGGCATACAACCCGATTCAAACCCGATTCAATAAACACATGTCAGTCAATCATATGTTACAATAGGATTGACTGTATTGCGAACTGAGTGACTTTAATGATTGCGAAAGTGGTGTAAAAGTGCACCTAACACCGGGGATGGAAACGTGTTCAACATGCACTATTAGTACACGATTTGTTGGCCATCCGTGGGCGAGTAGTTAATGTCGTTACCTTCAAACCACGTGCCTATCACCGCTGTAGATTCGAATCCAACTAGTGGTGTCGAATTATTTCGTGTAAGGAAGCTATCGAGCTAGATTGTGGAAGGTCGGTGGTTTTACCAAGGTTTGCTTGCAAAACAGCTCAGACGGGCATTCGTGGTCTTTATCCACCAATAACAGCTGGATAGTCGCCGTGTTACGTAATCTTTTTTTTTTTAAAAGCACGATTTGTTGTCATTAAAATTTAAGACAGCCAAACTTGTGATAATAATGTACTTCGTTCCACACGCTTCGTAGATCCGTTTCTCGGATAGCACAGCGTAAAATGTGTTGGCATATTTTATTAAAATTACTGGCATAGCCAACGGCAACTTCGCATACAGTAAAATACCGTTTTTTCAACAGGAATATGACTCTAATTAACACAACGGTTGGAATTTAAAGAGCAATGTACATTTGCAGAGTTTACGTTGCGCGTGCGGTGGGTGATCTATCGCTTAACACTGAAGGCAGTTAGTTGGGCACGCGCATTTTTAGCAAACATGGCGACAGACAGTTGCCGCAATGCACATCTGGATTTTAAAACGTCCGTATCGAATATACGATATGACGTTTAGCGGATTTTTTTTTATTTTATTGACCTATGCCATATGGAAAACGTAAAACTTCTGTTTGTGTTATTTGTTGGAGTATTTATAATTCCTATTTTATGAATTCATACATAACCATTTGTAGAGGGTCGGTGCTGCACGAAAACAGAACCGACTTGGCTTGATTGAACATTACGTTCATCGCCAGCAAGCTATATACAAACATGCGTGAATATGTACATAACCAGTGTATGTAGGTAGGCGGTACCTTATGAATATTAATTGTTTATCCAGGCGTGCTGTTTGCTTTTAACGCAACAACTCCGGTACCTAACCCTAATCCTAAAAGCTAACCTTAACACTAAATCGTACCCCTAAACCCTAGCCGTAACCTGGTGATCACGGTATATTGGTTGTCGCTAACCACTTGTTAAGGTGTCCAGTGAGTATATACCCTGACGCATGCATACGATGCAATATCATTAGCTCCTAATTGTCACGTATATCATGTGCTACGGTTAGCCACCATTGTCACGTCTATCATGTGCTACTGTTAGCCCCCGATTATCACGTCTATCATATGCTAATGGTAGCCCTCCCGATTGTCACGTCTACCATGCGTTGCTGTTAGCCCCCGGTTGTTACGTCTATCATGCGTTGCTGTTAGCCCCCGGTTGTCACGTCTATCATGCGTTGCTGTTAAGCCCCGATTGTCACGTCTACCATGCGTTGATGTTAAGCCCCGGTTGTCACGTCTATCATGCGTTGCTGTTAAGCCCCGGTTGTCACGTCTATCATGCGTTGCTGTTAAGCCCCGGTTGTCACGTCTATCATGCGTTGCTGTTAAGCCCCGGTTGTCACGTCTATCATGCGTTGCTGTTAAGCCCCGGTTGTCACGTCTATCATGCGTTGATGTTAAGCCCCGGTTGTCACGTCTATCATGCGTTGCTGTTAAGCCCCGGTTGTCACGTCTATCATGCGTTGCTGTTAAGCCCCGTTGTCACGTCTAGCATGCGTTGCTGTTAAGCCCCGGTTGTCACGTCTACAATGCGTTACTGTTAAGCCCCGGTTGTCACGTCTATCATGCGTTGCTGTTAGCCCCCGGTTGTCACGTCTATCATGCGTTGCTGTTAGCCCCCGGTTGTCACGTCTATCGTGCGTTGCTGTTAGCCCCCGGTTGTCACGTCTAGCATGCGTTGTTGTTATGCCCCGATTGTCACGTCTATCATGCGTTGCTGTTAACCCCCCCCCCCCCGCCAATAGTCACATATATCATGCGTTATTACGTCATTATTATCGATACTTCCTGAATGGTACTAGTGCCGGAATATGCTTATATATAATTATATTTTGTCAAACCAGAGTATTATTCTAAAGCATCAAGTGAAAAATAACGGAAAATAGAGAACGAGGGAAACATCAATCGTGTGTAATATACCTGGGCACGGGTACTACCGTAGAAATATACACAGAAAGCCAAAGTTGTCTTGACCTGCAGAACTTGCTCGTGAATTATTACTGTTTTTATTGGAAGCAACATTTATCGGTGTATAATAATTCCTGTATGTCTATGATTTGGAGCTTTACCGTGTTGCGGCTCAGACGGAACACCGTGGCGAGATGACTGACAGATAAGACGAAATGAAATGGCGCTTAACGGCATCACGCTGTGCGCGTGCTGCGAGGGCACGTGATCTCCGATAGCCAATCAAGATAAGGCAAGGAATGTTTGGATTGCAAACAGGGAATTTGAGGACTTTAAATGCTTTCTGTTAGCATCGCAACCGGTAGCGACGATACATAGATGCAAAAAACACATGCTTAGTAAAAAAATTGTGATGAAAATTATTTTTCTCGGAGGAAGGAAAATGTATATTCTGTCGGCGCAGTGACTGTACATTCAACGAATCTACATACATGTAAATGTACAGTCTACATCCGTTATGTCGAATTCTTCACTTCGACATAACCGAAGTGGATATAAACAGAGTCAGTTATATGTAAAATGATAGTGTCTGAAATGGGCCTTTGGTCCGACTTCGTGATAACCGGAAAAGTCGACATAACCGACTTTGACATAGCGGATGTAGACTGTATATGTATATTCAAAAAATAAAATTATACTTCATAAGTATACCTTATCTCTAACTGTACAATGCAGCTAGTAGGCTCATCAGCTAGTTCAAATCGTCCTAACTTAGCTGGTAGGACCAAATAAGCCATACTACCATATCGGGTGTAACAAGTATAGCCCTGCAATAGTAACCCTGCAGGCGCTGACTGGACGGACTTTAGATTGCGAGACGAACTCCAATAGTACTACAATCGTGCATGTACATTGTATACCTTTTAGACGATCTATCTTGTATTCAGGTTCACACTTGTGGAATTCCCTCCCTTATATCAAAACAGTATATTCTGTTTTGTGTGTTTCACGTTTATTTATCGTCGCTACCGGTTACCCATATGAGCGACGCCTCCTGAGGAGATTAGTCATTTTAGATTGTTGGAGGATAGTACAATAACACAGACAGACACATTCCAGAGTCTCCTCTGAGTCTTCTACGTGCACAGTGTATAGCACCGACACGAGACCTCGGTTTAACGTCCCATCTGAAAGACTGTTAATTTTATTAGGGTCAGACGGGGGATCGAACCTGCGATCCCTGGATTACCAGCACAGCGTGTTACCGCTGAACTACAGATCCGTCTGTTCCACACTTCAAAGCATTATATTTCAAGTGGTGCAACGAACAAACCAATAACCTAATAAACTGATGCATTATAATTGTGCATGTATGTAAGTATTAGTTCTTGCAGCTTATATCGTATTTCCTACGAAATGTTTCATTGTGCTATTTGATGCCTTCATTTGTTGAGGACCTCGTGGTAGATTGACTTAATTGTTCAAATGAGTTCTCTCGTTAAATAATCTGTATTATTATTATTATTATTATTATTACTATATGGATATTCCAAAACTGGTTTTGATATACGAGTAGTTGCAGCTGGTCATTTAAAACCTATACTCAGGGCATGGATATTGCGATACATTTCATAAAGTTTCAATACCATGTGCATTTTTCATCTAAATACGATCAAAGGGGCACTCGTTCCGTTTCCCGAGGGCCTGAATTGTAATCCAGGGATCGCAGGTTCGATCCCTGTCTGGCCCTAACAAAATATAACAGTCTTTCAGATGGGACTTTAAACCGGTCTCGTGTCGGTGCCTTACACCGTGCACGTAAACGAACTAGAGGAGACTCTGGAATGTGTCTCTGTCTGTATCATTGCACTATCCTCCAAACATCTAAAATGACTAATCTCTTCAAGAGGCGTCGCTCATATGGGCAACCGGTAGCGACGGTAAATAAACGTAATCCACACACACACACAAACACCCCACACCACACACACACACACACACACACACACACACACCAACCACACACACACACACCCACACACACACACACACACACACACACACACACACACATCACACACATCACACACACACACCACACACACACCACACAAACACACCATACAAACACACATCACACACTCCACACATACACCACCCACACACCACACACACACCACACACGCACATACCACACGCACCCAAACCACACACACACACCACACACGCACATACCACACGCAAATACCACACGACACACCACACACACATCACATGCACACCACACACACACCACACACACACACACACACACACACATCACATACACACACATCACATACACACACATCACACACACCACACACACCACACATACACCACACACACACACCACACACACACCACATACGCACATACCACACGCAAATACCACACGCACATACCACACGCACACAGCACACGCACACATCACACGCACATACACCACACCCAAACACCACACATCACACAAACACCACAAACAAACACACCACACACACCACACACACCACACACACCACACACACAACAAACACATACCACACACACATACCACACACACCACACATACACACACACCACACACACTTCACACACACACCACACAACACACACCACAAACACACCACACACGCACATACCACACGCACATACCACACGCACATACCACACACACACACCACACGCACACATCACACTCATACACCACATCCACACACCACACGCACACACCACGCGCACACACCACGCGCACACATCACACGCACACAAAACACGCTCACATATACACGACACACCACACACACACACACACCGCACACACACACCACACACACACACACACACACACACATCACATACACACACACACACACACACACACACCACACACAACCACACACACACACACACACACAACACACACACACACACACACACACACACAACACACACACACACACACCACACAACACACACACACACACACACCCACACACACACACAACACACACACACACACACACACACACACACACACACACACACACACACACACACCACACACACACACACACACACAACACACCACACACACAACACACAACACACAACACACACACACACACACACACACACACACACACACACACACACACACACACACACACACACACACACACACACACACACACACACACACACACACACACACACACACACACACACACACACACTGAAATAAACCACCGATGTTCGTAAAGCCGGTCAGACTTGCGGCGTAAGGAGAGCTATTAAGCACACATCTTCGTCTTATTGACTAGCAAATTAGCTTTATCTGTTGTGTATCAAATATTATATATTCCGCTTGCTAAACTAGCCTTATGGAGAATTTCTATTAAGCTCGATATAGATTTGATAAACGCGACATTTCGGACAGCCGACGGGTCAAGTTTGTATACAGCTCGGGTGGCGGATCACTCGAGGATATAACGATAAGCGGATAGAAAGTAACGGCTTTATTAACATCAAAGAGAGCAAACTGACAAATATTCAAAGACATGTAAAATGATGGTGATATATTGCTGTGATTATAACACGTGGTGTCTGATATTACGAATAATAAATATATGAAGACGTGAGCCGCTATTCAAACGGCGTGTGCCGACACCACATGTCTGTACTTGAGGCAATGTGTCAGAGAAAGCCATCATATAGAAACATAAGCACACTAGCACTTCAGTTATTAATATTTCCTCAAGTACATTTTAAATTAACTGCGTTTTTATCCTTCTAGCAGAGAAATTGATAAAAAAAAATGTATGAATGTCTTTACATTAAATAATAAAATAAATGCATGCCCATATGAACATTTAAGGGGCCACACGTGGCACGGTTTGTATAAAGACAAATGCACACTCCGTCTTCATCACGTTCTAGACACTCATTTAACAGTATTTATTTTGTCTCAATCAGAGCAGTTAATTAAGGACTGTTTAATCATATTACAAACGAATCTCTCGCATCCACCGACTCATGGTCGGGTTCATCTGTCGACTTGCAAGAACGCGGGACTAACTAACGTAACTCATCTAATAAAACAAGCGTCTGGACGAACTGTAATGTCATTACATGAATTGCACGACAGTGGTGTGATGCTACTAATGTATTAATACGCGCACTATAATCCGCGAGGTGCCTAATGACTCCGAGGCATGCAATTAGTGCAATTGTACATGCACTGAAAGGACCAATCAGCTTCACGACATTTTGGATGACACCCATGATGCATTGCGTTGTCTTATATGATTAAGCTGGTTTAATCAACTGAACTAAATTGGCGAACAGCGTCCTAGGGGCAATAATGAATTATGCTGGGTTTTTTAAATATTCTGTATTAATTCCGAAGACGATGAAATCTTGGTGCAAAGAACTACTGATGGCACGGGAGCATGTACTGGATAGCACTATTGCTGGGCCGACCGAGTGTTAAGATTTACTGGCGCGCATTGTCTCGGTGTCACTGTTGTCGGATTGGATCAGAGAACAATTGCTTAGTGAAATGATGCATAATTTAATTTCAGATTATCTGTGTCTCTTACAACCCCCCCCCCCCCCACTAACATACTCTATCGTTATATAATTACGATAAATTGATGTCTCCGCCTTAATCCTTATAAAACATTAAAATACTGCATTACGCCAATGAGAGACATCGGTCAGTTACTGCCCCTGAATACTCCATAAAAGTAGATAAGTCCTATTAAGTGTTTACCTCTGTTTATATCGTTGTTTCCTTTGCACAACATGCTAGCAATTTTATTCCACTATCGCTTTTTATGAGTATTAAATTACTATATCTCGACGTATCTCCTACAGTATATGCAATGGGTATTTATTTATAAAGAATGTTATCAGTTAATTAACACGATTGTAATAAAATCACATTTATCATACCGCAACATCTGGAATGGATAGTGAACAACAGTAAAAACAAAAGGATTCTAACTAAAAGGACCTATTCACATTTTGGAATAAATCAGACTTCATCTGCCAAGGGAGGTAATAGCGAGACTTTATACCTCAATGTCCGAACGTGTACTATGGAGGCTAGGTGCTTGAGCCAATGTATTAAACGTAAACCACACTCATACCAGCATTTAGCGAGCCGTATGATGGGTGTGTGAGAAGAGACGTGAACATGGGCACGGTAATTATAGGGTATCGGCTTGTGGGTGCATCCAACATGTCACTGTACGCATCGATTAAGGCGGGAAATAGAAATTAATCAACGCCATTTTGACCTAGTTTCTAGCAGCTGCGTTGATTTATTGTTATCAACTTGTGGAAATATATATTTATTGGTATGCTTTGCATGCTTATATGCTGCACGTGTAATATTGTAGTAGTAGTAGTAGTAGTAGTAGTAATAGTAGTAGTAGTAGTAATAGTAGTAGTAGTAAGGTTGTATAGAAATAATGCGCCACAATGCTGTTTTTTTCTATTACCTCCCTTGGCAGGTAACGTTGTGTTTACTAATGTTCCATAACCATATGTTGCGTTATGATAAATGTGCGATTCTATCAAAATCATGTTAATTAATTGATTCCAACGTTTTACAGTAAACTATACATTTGATATATTGTAAGCTATCTGTTGATATTTAATAATTTAATAATTATAAGATGAGAAAACGGATGAAAAATGTATTAGTATCTGGTACAAAGGAAAACGACGATGAAAACAAAGGAAATCGACTAACATATATATCCTCCTTAAACAGTATTCAGGGGGCACTATCATTCAACCAGGACAGCGTCTCAAGCATCATATGGGCTTGCAGATAGTGCAAGTCCTCCATGGAATTGGACCCTTCAGATAGTGTAGGATGTCACTAGTAAATGAGTGCAGGATAGTACCCTCAATACCCCTCCCACAAGCTACAACACATCGTCATGTCGTCATGGCAACGTACCACAAACATCGATTGACTGCAATATGTGTAACTCGCAATCACGTGGAAGGCGTGATAGCGCAGTGGTAGCGCGTTCGCAGATGCGAACGGTTCGGAGCCGAGTCCCGCTGCAACCGTTACGATTGTGCACTTAAAAATCCACGTTGTCTTTTCTCTCTCCCACGTGGCGATGGATTCCAACAGGACCTCCTATCGAGAGTGATTAATAGAAGTTGTAAGAACTTGTTTCGCAATCGAGCTTAAAATAAATTTGTATAAACTAACCTGCCATCAGTTATTGCAATCCAGATTATGCTGTATCATCTATCAAAATTAGTTTTCACATCAAAGATCATTTGTTGTTTGCTTGTTAAGTTTAAAGTCCCACAGTTTGTGTTGGGTTTAAAGTCCCACAACAGGTTAGGTAATACGGCGACTGCTGTCTAGTTGCTATTTGACATTTCTAACTTTAATGCAATATCTAAATAGAACTCTGTGTTTGTAACCAAAAATACGATACTTTTATGGTTTAAAGGAGATAGCAATTGTCTCCCTTTCTTTGAAAGATATGGATACATGTATCAATTTAGTTTTTAAATTTGGTAACCTAGTATCGGTGGATAGAGTTTCCCTGAGAAGCAGTGTGTTTTACGTTTATTTATCGTCGCTACCGGTTGCCCATATGAGCGACGCCGCCTGAAGAGATTAGTCATATTAGATGTTTGGAGGATAGTGCAATGATACAGACAGAGACCCATTCCAGAGTCTCCTCTGGTTCTTTTACGTGCACGGTGTACAGCACCGACACGAGACCTCGGTTTAAAGTCTGTTCATTTAACTTGAAAGACTTAATTTTATTAGGGTCAGACGGGGGATAGAATCTGCGATCCCTGGATTACCAGCCCAGCGTGTTACCACTGGACTACAGTACAGACCCGTCTGTTAAGAAGCAATACTCCCTTGCATTATTTAAATATATTTGGTTTACGTGTACGGATGCTCAGCTCGATATATATGCTGATGGCGGTCTTTTATTGAAAAGATGCAACGCGGAATTTAAATGCCTTGCCTAAAGGCACAATCGTAACAGCTCCAGCGGGACTCTAACTCGGGGGCCTTTCGCACCTGAAACCAACGCCCTACCACTGCGCTATCACGACTTCCCAAGTCAAATATTTGTAAGGTTGATATGGGGTGGAAGTTTATGGTTCCCTGGCCCATATCACACCTATAACGGTGATAATAAATGGGGGGGGGGGGGCATTGGGTATTGGAGTCCGATATTGAAATATAAAACAAAATTAATCCAAGAAATATTCTCGAGGACGCCACTAATGGTCGATATGGGGTAATACATGTTGCAGCTGAACAGTCCTGTATTAATAATAGTTCCCATGCTAACGTTACATTTGTGTAAATACAAATTAGTTGTGTATCGTTTACGTATGTCGGCACAATACACATCATTATTCTATTCAAACTGTCAATTCGATAATGGTAGTCCTGTACTATATTTGCTCAACGACTTTGGATTAGTTTCGTTCAGAATCTGAAGGCCAGTTCGGTACTAATGTTGTCATGGGATAGCCATGAGAAAGTGCAATGCTCCGCTGACCACGTAACACTAGCATCGACAGCCATCTTGGTGGGCTCGTGTTTGCATAGCGATGGATAAAACGCTGTCATTTGATCCGACTTAATTTGATAATACATTCGTATATACAGTATGTATTAGTTAGTGTCATTTGTAAGTTACTTTGATAACTATGTATTAAAAACGGTGTGGTTTAAACGTACACCTCCTACATCAATACAAGAGTGAACGACATGGTACAATGACGTGTACTATCCACATATGTGTGTGTTTATTTATCGTCGCTACCGGTTGCCCATATGAGCGAAGAGATTAGTCATTTTAAATATTTAGAGGATAGTGTAATGATACAGACAGAGACCCATTCCAGAGTCTCCTCTGGTTCTTTTACGTGCACGGTGTACAACACCGACACGAGACCTCGGCTTAAAGTCCCATTGCGCTGAATTTTATAAGGGCCAGCCGGGGATCGAACCTGCGATACCTGGATTACAGATCCGTCTGTTCACATATATCAACTACAGTAGTATTATATATATTTATATTGTGACAATGAAATATATAGAAATGTATCTGTGAAATAAAATATGTTCGTCCAATGGTTGAAAACAGTGGCATAACATTATTTACGGTACTAAAATGATTGATATATTACATCAAACATTTATAAGTGTGACCACCATCAATATGGCTGTTTCACTGCAATAAACCACAACATAAAGGCTGTGCATGCGCATTGGAATCAAAATATGTGGTCAGTATTAGCAGAAAAAACAACATGTTTGTCTATAAATGTTCCGGGCCAGGAAAGGTTTCTTGAGATATAAACACAACACACTGGCTGTTCATACTTAAAGCGCCGATATACGGTTGCCCATCCAGATGACGACAACAGGGACATAACTATACATATACATTTACCGTAGCTTGTTTCAATTCTCATCTCTCTTGTTTGTTGTAACTACCGATATTGTAAGTATAAAATCACACGTTTCTGCTTAATCTTTATTTATTTTACAACGATTGCGAAACAAGCTTTAACAACTTATATTAATCACTCTCGTTGGCACGGATGGGCGCGTAAGTGTGGTCATTCGTGTGGGAAGTAATCGGAGTACCCGGCGAAAACCCACCTGTCCGATCTGGCGACCATCATGCCATCTCGCATACTTCCCTGTCCGAGGATCGAACCCGGGTTGCATTGATGAGAAGCGAGCGCGCTAACCACTGCGCTAATCGGACAGCCATCGGACACTATTCTGTTCAAAGATAAGACGATATTTGTTGCACTAAAACATAAATGAATATAATAACCAGTTCAAACAATGTACTGTATATGCATGCTAGTTACTAGAGTTATTTATTGAGGATAATAACATTTACGTTTTCTCAATGAAATCTTATTACTATGATTGTATGACCATGATAATATGCTGTTACTATACTACACCATGAATGTCCGATAAAGCTAAGTATCTGGCTCAATAATAGATAGCATACAACTAGGTGGAGATTGGAATTCTCGTAATCCCATCCCCGTTACCCCCAGCCCCATTACCTCCATCCCCATTACCCCTAGCCCCTTATCCAGAACCATTCCCTCCAGCTCCATTAACACCATACCCATTAACACCATACCCATTAACACCATACCCATTACCCCCATACCCATTACCCCCAGCACCATTATCCCAGGCCCCATTACCCCCATCCCCACTATACAGAACCCATACCCCAGCCCCATTAACATCATACCCATTACCCGTCCCCACTATACAGACCCATTACCCCAGCCCCATTAACTTCATACCCAGTACCCTAGCCCCATTACCCCCAGCCCCATTACCCCCATCCGACCACTTATTGGATGACAGCAAGTGTCACGAAAGCGTGTTTATTGCCAGCGGATCTGTTTGTGGTTCTGGAAACGTTCCAGTGGTCAAGCTCTCCTGACAAGCTTATATAAATAATCTCTGACTGGGCCAGTATAAATTGATGCCAATAATCAGAATTTCAGATAAAAGTGTAAGCATCATAGCACTGGCACTGCCCCCGAGCAAAATCACCAATAAAGACATCATTTGTGTCTATGTTATATGGACTCCTGGATATTTTTACAGCAGTTAGCATATCTCCTGCCAATTTTTTATCTCAAATTTGTACCAATAAATATCCGACTGACAGCAGCATTCGGCGGCCATCGGGCGGCAACGCTATATAACATGTAAATTGAGACACCAATTTGTTTGTAAACATGTTGTCTACACGCGTGAATCGTCCGGACTGTGTCCCGGGTGACCATTTAACGAAATGTTATTGGATGGAAGTTAAAACGTTGTTTCGGTCAATTATCGCTCAATGAGCCGTATTGATAAGATTACCCTGTCATAATTGTCGGAACGGAGATAGGCTATCTACATTCATGACACTTCATTATTTTCCCTGTAACAAAGTACAAACGGTTACAAATCTGACACCGGGAAGGTCTATAGAAATGAAATCGTTTCCGTGATAAATCTTGTACTGATGTTCGGTTACTTGAGGATTATCGATGAACTTGTGGCATTAAATGAACGCCAATTAAAATATTTGCCTCTACGTATTTATGTACTTAGTGGCTCGTTATTATGGCTCCAGTCTATACACTATCCAATAGCTCACCAGAAACCTACACCATCCCTTAGCTCACCATAAACCCATGTCAAACATTAGCATACCATAACGCACGCCAGACTCAGTTCGGGTATCATACCCAGAACATGATTTGGCGTTAAGAATATTTGGGTGAATAAGGCACAACAGGGGGGCGCATTATAATTACGGTAGTACCGCCTCTATATTTGGAATATAACATACTTACTACCGGACACACTGACATGTATGTAAAGCTAAGGATAAATGTCTTTCTCTTACTATGTTAATCAAAAATGATATTTTTGAAATAATTTAGGATTAAAATGCACACCCATAAATCAGGTGCGAATTTAGGATAAGGCGTATGGAATTAAACATCTAAGGTAATTCATTAGGTTGAAAATGTGCACGCCCATCAATAATGGCAATTAGACATATTATAGTATTTCATTTATAGGCATTTTATGATTTTTACCAACCTTTGAAGTGATATATACACAGGACAAAACAGTAAATTTCAAAAACACACTCTCTGCAGTTAGTGGTCAGATTTATGGTTCTGATCAAATGCACACGTGTCATAAAAATTAGAACAAATTATCGGTCAGACGAAACGGTGGTCAGTGTGTATTTAAGTTAATGGTCCGATATTATTCGCAAGTCTATGTTTGAGCTAGGTACTTATCGCTACAGATATATAAAGCTAACTGACCATCTGTTTATTATCATAAAACGTTTGTTTTCCGACAAAATAAATTAGATTTGCACTCGAAGCTAAATCTCCAGTCATGTTTCATTCATCACGGAGAAGATTATTTACAAATTGCCCGCCCGATGAAGATGCGCTCTCCTGTCTATTAGAACGTTTGGTCAGACAGCCATATTATTGGAATTAGAAATGAGAGAATACATGACTTCTCCAGATTGATACTGTCCGTGAGATCAAAGAATATTGAGTACCAGCAAGCTGTTTTGATTTCTCTGTTTGATGTTTTTATTTTAAAGCGACATTACATCGTAAAAAACGTATATAAAATGCATGTTTTCAAGTATAAATGCATTTCTACTACAAACTCTTCCGAATACATTCGAACACTAACATTGAATCAATAAACAGTGTTGTCGTGGTCTACACGCTTTCCAAATTGAAAGTAGGATTTCATATAACGGGCATCGGAGTCAATACTAAACGCGAGGTAATGTCGTGTAGGGATAATTTAGCTAAGAATAGTCTACAAATAAATATACATAGGCACACATGATATAGCGGCAATTCTGTTCCATAAATCGTGTTATTCATGATACACGAATTGTATTACGCTTGGATGTCGACCATATTTACATTATTGTGTTATGTCAACAAACCGCGTATACGACGTTTGTTTGTTATTAGTTGAAATGCTCAGTTTTTAGGCAAATATTTGGGGGGAAATAACACCATATAATAGGAAAATACATTCTGTAGAAATGTGTGTTTTCCACCGATGTAGTGTCGCTTTAAGCATGAGTATAATGTAAGACATGCTTGGAACATAGTATAATAGTATACTAGTCCTCTGATGTACGTGCGCACTATATGTCTTCACGGTTAATGTTATAACGTTTAGAGCTTTATGGTGACGTTACAACGAATAGGCAAGCGCGCGTCTAGTGCTTTGAACATTTGACCCAACAATAGTCTTCTAGATTTCGGAGTTCCAATGAAAAACGATATTCCAGGCCGTTAACGCAAACAGGTTATGAACAGTTCGCTAACAAATAAAATACTCGTGTTAGTGAGCACAGTACAAGAATACATGCATAAAGTATATATGCACAAAGTATATGTTAAAAGTAGGCTTAAGGATATATGACCGTCCGCGATCAAACAACTTGTTATAGATGATAAATATACACGATATGCGAATTAGTTTATACAAATTTAGTTTAGTTCGATTGCGAAACAAGTTCTTACAACTTCTATTAATCACTCTTGATACCTCATTCCTGATGGAATCCATCGCCACGAGGGCGAGAGAAAAGAGACGACATGGAATTTAAATGCATTGCCTAAGGGCACAATCGTAACGGCTCAAGTGGGGCTCGAACTCCGGGCATTTCGAACATGAAGCGAACGCACTACTACTACGCTATCACGACTTCCACCATGCGAATTGATCGCGAACTAGTTCACACTACTCTAACGAATCGTTAGACGTTTTCACCGCCGCGCTCTGTTCTCACGTTACGCAGAATGGCCAGCGTCAATTAATCTAAATTAAAACTTTAATTATTGTCGGGAGTTTTTACAAACAAATAACATTAGCATTATAGTAGTGTACAGACATAACGTGATTCTGTGTACGGTGTATGCTGTTCGACGTACCAGTCGGTCACCATGACTCGTGTTGATAGCAACATATTTTTGAAGACAAACGTTTGACGATATATCGATCGAATAACAACAGCTCGATAACAAACGGTGACAATTTTCTAAACCGACGCGCCATCGTCTTGAACTAGTAATTTACTATGCTTTTTAGGGTGTCCTTTATTGGGCTTCTATCTTTCTTTGGTTATTTCCAGTCACAAATGTGAAACGGAAAACAAACAAAAATAGATATTTTGAAATACTATTGCCGCCGTATTATGCAACTGGAAACTCTTAACTTATGCAGCGCAAACAGGCATATGTGTATCATCTGGTGCAAACAAGAGTTTTTACGAACAAAATTAATCGAACTACCTGCGGAAAGTTCCCAAGTATGTAGACAATCCTCTTGGATCTCATTTGAATTTATAAACATGCGCAAGCAATGCCTCTGAAGTCAGTCAGTTTATAGGTTACACTCATCAACAACTATCACCAAGTCGTGTGTTTGGGCCAGAGTTTGGTAGATATCCGACTAATAGGTGGAACGTGTTTATGATACTGGCACACACGAGCTTAACCCTTTCAACACCACAGACCTCTAAATTAACGTGTAGATCCAGATGAGCCGGCTCATCATCTGCACTTTTTGCCAATAATGGTACTATTTTTAGACAAAATTACCCATTTTGATAAATGAACTGGTCCAAATGTAATTTTTTAATTTTTTATTGGTTAAACATATCGTGCACCAGTCCATGTCAGTTACCTAGTGTTGAATGGGTTAAACATATCGTGCACCAGTCCATGTCAGTTACTTGGTGTTGAATGGGTTAAACATATCGTGCACCAGTCCATGTCAGTTACTTGGTGTTGAATGGGTTAAACATATCGTGCACCAGTCCATGTCAGTTACTTGGTGTTGAATGGGTTAAACATATCGTGCACCAGTCCATGTCAGTTACTTGGTGTTGAATGGGTTAAACATATCGTGCACCAGTCCATGTCAGTTACTTGGTGTTGAATGGGTTAAACATATCGTGCACCAGTCCATGTCAGTTACTTGGTGTTGAATGGGTTAAACATATCGTGCACCAGTCCATGTCAGTTACTTGGTGTTGAATGGGTTAAACATATCGTGCACCAGTCCATGTCAGTTACTTGGTGTTGAATGGGTTAAACACGAACTATATAGAGGCCAGCATCGTTAGGGCATTGACCAAATTAAAGAAGGTGGACTCCAATTCAATAGTTTATACAAATTTATTTTAGCTCGATTGCGAAACAAGTTCTACACTTCTATTAATCACTCTCGAGACCTCATTCCTGATGGAATCCATTGCCACGAGGGGGAGAGAAGAGGCAACGTGGAATGTAAATGCATTGCCTAAGGGGACAATCGTAACGGCTCCAGTGGGGCTCAAACTCCGGACCTTTCACGACTTCCACAATATAAACATACTGAATTCTAATTGACAATACATGTACATGTCTAGTGGTTTCCGAGCAATCATATAACACATTATATGTTGATCGATAACAGGAAACTAGTACTATATATCTGTGTTCCTTTCTACATCCGAATTGTCGGCGTAAAAAGTCTTTTTCAAGGAAAACAAAATTCATCCGGCAAATTCATTTTCTTTAAAATTGTTATGAATGAATTGGATTATCCGAAAATTTGGATGTAGAGAAACACATAATATATAATCCTATAACAGTCTTAAGATGTTCAATGTGAGATGGTACGGTGGTCGCCAGATCGGACAGGTGGAGTTTCTCCGGGTACTCCGGTGTCCTCCCACACGAATTACCACATATACGCTTTCATCCGCGCCAACGAGAGTGATTAATATAAGTTGTTAAAACTTGCTTCGCAATCGTTGTAAAATAAATAATGTTTAAACTTTACAAAGATTTTTAAATTGGTACATGACAGTAATTTGCTTAATTTAGCGTAACATCTTTTTTAAGTCTTTACTTAGCGTCGCCCACTGTTGCCCCGTGGTTGATTCCCTCTGAAGTGTTGCTAGAACTTGTGGCCAGACAATTTTGCGTTTCTTTAAATTTGTTATGGTTTGCATTATATATACAATCAAACCTGTGCTTAAAGGCCACCTCCGAATAAAGGCCGCATATGAAAAACCTGTCTCTAAAGACAACCCTTTCTCTCTCCCGTCGAGCCATTTTCAATGCATTTTAACCCTCTATTGAGAGGCCACCTGTTAACAAAGGCCACTTTTTTACTTTACCAAGGGTGGCCTTTATAGACAGGTTTGATTGCATGTTAAATGCATTGAGCAATAAAATATGATTAAACTAAAGCGTGATGTGTATTTGTCTTGTATTTGTTTATTTAGAGGATCGAGCTTACAGATAGAGCTCCCTCAATAGATGTGGCCTTTGTCTCTTCACCTATACATGCATGTTGTAGTGTGGGCACGAGAGCTCGCTCAAAACTAGCATACGAGACCTCGGTCTAAGCATTCACATGAGACTTCGGTCTAAGCATTCACATGATACCTCGGTCTAAACTCTCACACGAGACCTCGGTCTAAACTCTCACACGAG
Source organism: Archivesica marissinica (assembly GCA_014843695.1). Taxonomy (NCBI): domain Eukaryota; kingdom Metazoa; phylum Mollusca; class Bivalvia; order Venerida; family Vesicomyidae; genus Archivesica; species Archivesica marissinica. Next base: position 75,319,972 of record CM026404.1, read on the forward strand.
ACCTCGGTCTAAACTCTCACACGAGACCTCGGTCTAAACTCTCACACGAGACCTCGGTCTAAACTCTCACACGAGACATCGGTCTAAACTCTCACACGAGATCTCGGTCTAAACTCTCACTCGAGACCTCGGTCTAAACTCTCACACGAGACTTCGGTCTAAACTCTCACACGAGACCTCGGTCTAAACTCTCACACGAGACCTCGGTCTAAACTCTCACACGAGACCTCGGTCTAAACTCTCACACGAGACCTCGGTCTAAACTCTCGCACGACACCTCCACCTCGGTCTAACTCTCGTACGAGACCTCGGTCTAAGCTCTCGCACGACACCTCCACCTCGGTCTAACTCTCGCACGACACCTCGGTCTAAGCTCTCGCACGACACCTCCACCTCGGTCTAACTCTCGCACGACACCTCGGTCTAAGCTCTCGCACGAGACTTCGGTCTAAACTCTCACACGAGACTTCGGTCTAAACTCTCATGAATACGAGACTTCGGTCTAAACATCCATACGAGACCTCGGTCTAAACACCCACACGAGATCTCGGTCTAAATAAACTCTCATGAGCACGAGACCTCGGTCTAAAGTCTCGCACGAGACATCCCCACGCACAACATACTATGATTATAGTCACTTTAGTATGGTGGAGCTGTGGATCGAACCCGTGATATCCGGAATACGAGTGTAGCGTGCTACAACTAGACCACTTATCCATCCTGAGAGCGGACATTTATATTCTCCAGTTTCAATATTATTGTAAGCCTAAATGATATAGCGATACGTTTGGTGTCTAACAACTAAAATAAGTAGTTACGTGATTTTTACACTTTCCGTGAAACCCTGTGATTTAAGCGAACGACAATAAAAAGTATGTCTAAATGATCTATTTGATTTGATATCAGCAGTTTGCAATCATTATAAAATATACCCGAAGCGCCGACAAGTAAACTTCCCACGTTCGAGGATCATCGAGCCGAATGTAATTCTACACTTTTCACGTAGTTTACATGAATAAATTAGTAACATTAAAGTTCATCTCAACGGTTTTTATATCCAAAGCTTCCGTATTTCCTGACTAATCACTTTATATATATGTTTATATCAGTAGAAAACGACACGCGAATGTTGTGGTTCCAGGCCTAACTCAATAGTGAGAAAAGACACGGTGAGATCCGGTGACATATTAACTCTGCATGCTGGGTAAAATAAAGGCTATAAATAGTTCAAATAATTGTGGCAGACGAACATTCATTTATGTGTGGTTTTTTCTTATTTGTAAATGAAAACTCTGGAAATATGTAATTGCCTTTCTTTAGAATTAGTATAAACTTTAATTTATTTTACAATGATCTCGAAACAACTTTTAACAACTTATATTAATCACTCTCGTGGAAGGAAACCAGTGTACTCGGACAAAACCCACATATCCGATATGGCGACCATCGTTCCCGGTCCGAGGATCGAACCCGGGTTGCATCCATGAGAAGCGAGCCTGCTAACCAGTTTGCATCGTTACAGCAGAGTGGTAATGCAATGTCATGACATATTCGACTTATTTGCACTGCTGCGTGATCGTGCAAATGGCTAACGACGAATGTTGCCGTGCATATGTCGTAGTTATATAACTAGTTAACATGTCTATTTTGTGGAAGTCGTGATAGCGTAGTGGTAGATCGTTCGGTTCAGGTGCGAAATGCCTAGAGTTCGCGCCCCGCTGGAGCCGTTACGATTGTGCCCTTAGGCAAGGCATTTAAGTTCTACATTGCCTTCTCTCTCCCTCGTGGCGATGGATTCCATCAGGAATGAGGTATCGAGAGTGATTGATATCAATTGTAAGAACCTGTTTCGCAATCGAGCTAAAATACATGTGTGTATACTAAACTAACAGATTTCGATGTTCCCAGCAGATGTGAACTTATTGATTTCAAGTCTCATATTTATCTATTGTGGAGGTCTATTATACGAGTTCGATGTGTGTATCATATACAGATCCACGTGCCATACAAACATGTGTATCATATACAGATCCACGTGTCATACAAACATGTGTATCATATACAGATCCACGTGTCATACACACATGTGTATCATATACAGATCCACGTGTCATACAAATATGTGTATCATATACAGATCCACGTGTCATACAAACATGTGCATCATATACAGATCCACGTGTCATACAAACATGTGTATCATATACAGATCCACGTGTCATACAAACATGTGTATCATATACAGATCCACGTGTCATACAAACAGGTGTATCATATAGGCTACAGATCCACGTGTCATACAAACATGTGTATCATATAGGCTACAGATCCACGTGCCATACAAACATGTGTATCATATAGACTACAGATCCACGTGTCATACAAACATGTGTATCATAACTGAAAACATGGTCGTGACGCCATGCCTTTGTATAATTATTAATATTGGACTGGTGTCAAAAGGCCAGAGTATTATATTAAATTATACGCGTAAATGTACGAAATTAACCATTTTAATTAAGTAGGATCTTGTTGTATAGGTGTGTGTTTTAAATAAGATATAAGCCAACAACTGCTAAGCGCCTCACACAGTCCAATATTTTACATATTGGATCGTTTTCGGCTGATATCCTATATATAAATCCCTTCAGCCTGGGTTCCAGTCTGTCGATTTTTCACTAATTTACTTCTGGCAAAATGACATTGATACTATCAGAAACTCAATACGGCCCAGTTAATGATCTCGGTATTAAAATATATTTATATGACTGACCAGGCAAAATATATCAACGCCTGTTCACAGGCTGAAATGTCTCGTGTCGGGATGTTATGTTATGTTATATTTCGGGTTTTACGCCTGCATCAGCACCATTTTGGGCTATATCGCCGGCGGGCAGTTTACTTAACAACACCTTTCCTGGGCAGGCTCCAGCGGTTAACCAGTACTTGGGTGCACCAACCTCCGTAAGAAACTGCCAACTTTTTCATATAAATGAGACACGGCCTGAGCGGGGCTCGAACCCGTGACCATCAGTGATGATAGGTTACAGTGGTATACAAGTCAGCGACCTTAACCACTGTGTCGGGATGTATATCCTTGCAAATACATGTAGTTGGATATCGAATGATGCACACTGCGTCACATTGGAAGATATAATAATCCTGGTGAATGAAATGTCCGGTCCCATGCAACACGGAATTGTTTCGGTATGCCGTAGCCCCACTATGTGGCTCTAGTTACCTTCCCTGACGTTACGTTAACATAATTATAAGGAATTTTAATGACGTAAAATAACGTTCACGTGTTTGACTAGGTACGCCGTAGCAGCGTCATCAACAACATTCGCCAAGTGCGTTGCATATATTTATGAACGGCATGTTCTAATTGAATATATTGGTAGAGGTTACTATAAGACGATATAGATACCAAATGTGGCAACATTCCATCGAATCATGCAAAGAACAGTGCATACATTTATTTCTATAAGTTGACCTATTAACCTAGTTTACCCCCCCCCCCCTATTGGCTCTTGCCATATCTGAACATAATGCTAGAACTTGCCATATAAGGTTTCTTCACACAATGTTTGGCATCAGTTCATCGAATCATGCAAAGAACAGAGCATATATTTATTTCTATAAGTTGACCTATTAACCTAGTTTTACCCCCCCCCCCCTCTTGGCTCTTGCCATATCTGAACATAATGCTAGAACTTGCCATGTAAGGTTTCTTCACACCATGTTTGGCATCGATTCATGCAAAGAACAGGGCATATATTTGTTCCTATAAGTTGACCTATTAACATAATACAGACGGATCTGTAGTCCAGTGGTAGCACGCTGGACTGGTAATCCAGGGATCGCAGGTTCGATCCCCCGTCTGACCCTAATACAATTAACAGTCTTTCAGATGGGACGTTAAATCGAGGTCTCGTGTCGGTGCTTTACACCGTGCACGTAAAAGAACCAGAGGAGACTCTGGCATGGGTCTCTGTCTGTATCATTGCACTATCCTCCAAAATCTAAAATGACTAATCTCTTCAGGAGGCTTCGCTCATATGGGCAACCGGTAGCGACGGTAAATAAACGTAAAAAAACAAAACCTATTAACCTAGTTTAACCCCCCCCCCCCCCATTGGCTCTTGCCATATCTGAACATTATGTTAGAACTTGCCATAATTATATGGGTTTTTTCACACCATATTTGGCACTATTGCCATTAATGGTTCCAGCAAATAACTTGTCATATTCCGGTGTTTTAAAAAGAACATATATATACTTGTGTCCCGATTTTTTGTGACAAAGTAATATTAATAAAACATGCTAAAATAGATATACACATATTTAATTTCATTGCACTACACGGTCCACTACAATGTCTCATTTCAGCATATTCTATTCCAATTTCATTCTTATTTCCGCATTTATATTTCTAAGCCCTTAGCTACCAATTTTCGGATATTTATAAAGCGTTTCCATGCGTTTTCAATTTGAATTAAACATATTTAAGTTCTGGTCTTTTTCGATGATATTACGTCAAGTTATTAAAGTTGCCATAATATACCTTTAGTACCAACATCTATACGCAGTGGAAGGAATTACCTTAAGCTTATAGCTTTCAGTTAAATCCACATATCACGATATAAATGTATGTTTCTGTATATAACATGTATCCTGATACATAAATATGTTTAAACCAATTTCATTTCTATTACAATCTGTTACGGAGAAACGGAGCTACCAATAGACTAACCTTGTCAAAATAAGATTATATATTTTTCAACAATGTTTAAGTACATTTAAGTAGGAGAACGTTCGCTTCAGGTGAGAAAGTCCGAGGTTCAAGTCCCGCTGGAGCCATTAGGAATGTGCCCTTATGCAATGCATCTAAATCCCACATTGCCTCTTCTCTTTCCCTCGTGGCGATGGATTCCACCAGGAATGAGGTCTCGAGAATAAGTACATTAAAAATGTTAAAACTGCTAGATTCCATTACTGCAATACTTGTGTAATACTGGTTTTGTAACAAATACAATAGTACGATAGCAACATTTTTGTAAATTGTGACGGTAAGTTTGTACATGAATCTATCTTTAAAGCTTTTGAGTTGGCATACTGACCTAGTTATTCTACACGCTATTATATGGCTGTCCGATTAGCGCAGTGGTTATTGCGCTCTCTTCTCGCCAATGCAATCCGGGTTCGATCCTCGGACCGGAAGTATGCGAGATGGTACTGTGGTCGCCAGATCGGACAGGTGGGTTTTCTCCGGGTACTCCGGTTTCCTCCCACACGAATAACCACATATACGCTTTCATCCGCGCCAACGAGAGTGATTAATATAAGTTGTTAAAAAGTGCTTCGCAATCATTGTAAAATAAATAAAGTTTAAAAAATAGTTATTCTACACCAGTGACAAAAATTGAACAAAATCTATAAGAGAGGACATGAAAGAATGCTGCAGACCAATTATGAAAAGGTGACAACACCTCCGCCAATGGTTCATCAGCTGATTAAATTCGTCGGTTGTCTTAAATTATATCGTATATATGCTATAATTATATAACTGCTATAGTTTACGAGACATTGTGACCTAGTTCTTGACCCCAGTTTTACGAACTTGATAGGGGACAATTAATCGTTCATTCTCCAGTCCATGTAAACTGTCTTTTAAAATTTGGACTAACCAAGTTGTTTCAGTAATTATGCCATCTGAAAACAACTTGTTGACTGACGGACGGACGGATCAAGGGTGGTCCCAGTAGCTCACCGTGTGTATTTTCGTACTGGTTTATACGCATTCTTTTAGCTCGATTGCGAAACAAGTTCATACAACATTAGGTTAATCGCTCTCGAGACCTCATTCCTGATGGAATCGATCGCCATGAGAGAGAGAAAGAGAGAGAGAGAGAAATAGAGAAGAGTCAGTGTGGCTTTAACTGTTTAAGAGTCTTGCACCGTCATAACGACGGGGTTCGATCTCGAAACCTATTTCGTGCTCAGGTTAGCTAATAGTATATACAATTAAAATGTTGACTTACAGTTTCCAACCCTTCACCTACGGCTTACAGACGAGAGGCCCAGCTTTATGTCGCGACGGCTACATCACACCACATCGATCTGGAAAGGAAACGCATCAGTTGTACAGCCACATATAAAACCTGCATTATAATGTATTTGGCGAAGTTACTAGAAACTTAAAAACATAAACACCTCGGATATAAAAAAAAAAAATGAAAGAACGAAAATTTACCTGGTCACCCGACTCTAGAATATACCCAGAGTGTTCAACTGATAATGAATATCGGCGGATTTCACGAAAAGCACGTGGAAATTTACATCTACATTTATACACATGGCTAGCTCTATTGAATACGCTGTGTATACACGAATCTGTAGTTCATATAGGTTTATAAAAAAACTGCTTTTGGATTTCTATGTTCAATATAGCCAATCGTTGATCACTGTTATAAAAATGACTGTGGACACGGAAAACTAAAATTGATATACTGTTGGCTCGTATATATGTGCGACCGAAGAACAAAATGGTAAAATGGGAAGTTTGTTCCATAACAGACACTTAGTGAACGGTCCATTAGCATCGTTGCCATTTAGCTTTTTGGAATGCTTAAATTTTGCAACATGTTGGACATGCATCAATTTAAATCAAAACTGTATTTACTGTCCGTATCCCCATTCAAGTTGTAAACACAATACAGCCCTTTATTTGCAATACAAAACAAAACCTACAATCCAGGTTACAGTACAGTACAATAGCCAACGACCTTAACCACTCGACCACACGTGTCCCTCGACGCAATTTGAAATAACGACGCAATTTGCAATAACGACGCAATTTGTAATAACTATGCAATTGTAATAACCACGCACATCGTAATGTATCAATACACTGCGTCGTCATTACAAATTGTTTGATATACTAATGATTTTCAAAAACATCATGGCTAGAGTGTTTGAAACCGAAACTTGACTCATAATATTTCTATACATATACAGTCAAACCGTTGTTAAGCAGCCAGCCAAGGGAGTCAGAGAAAGTGGCTGCTTAGCACAGGTGGCTGCTTAATAGAGGTCAACTATATAATAAAACAACCACTTAGGAATCTGGAAACTGGCTGCTTAATACAGGTTGACTGCTTAATGGAGGGGACCACTAACACAGGTTTGACTGTACTTAATGGAGGTGACCACTAACACAGGTTTGACTGTACTTAATGGAGGTGACCACTAACACAGGTTTGACTGTACTTAATGGAGGTGACCACTAACACAGGTTTGACTGTACTTAATGGAGGTGGCCACTAACACAGGTTTGACTGTACTTAATGGAGGTGACCACTAACACAGGTTTGACTGTACTTAATGGAGGTGACCACTAACACAGGTTTGACTGTACTTAATGGAGGTGACCACTAACACAGGTTTGACTGTACTTAATGGAGGTGGCCACTAACACAGGTTTGACTGTACTTAATGGAGGTGACCACTAACACAGGTTTGACTGTACTTAATGGAGGTGACCACTAACACAGGTTTGACTGTACTTAATGGAGGTGACCACTAACACAGGTTTGACTGTACATCAATGCTTATAATTCAAATCCATGGGAAAACAATAACTATTATTACAAATTGCGTCGTTATTTACAAGTGCGTGATGACATAGCTTCGAGCCAGTGATGTATTTGAACGAGGCCAATACAATCATATAGTTACCACAGTATAATTTAGATCTACACTAAATCGGCGATAAAGAAAATTCACACAGAATCTAATTTGCTCTTATGTCGTATAATTTTTCTCTCAAAATATCTGCAACACAATTTGATTTATTCAACAAATAACAAATGTATACAAACACATTCTAAAATAATACGTGACGCAGCATGTGTATGTGTGTTTTACGTTTATTTATCGTCGCTACCGGTTGCCCATATGAGCGATACCTCCTGAAGAGATTAGTCATTTTAGATGTTTGGAGGATAGTGCAATGATACAGACAGAGACCCATTCCAGAGTCTCCTCTGGTTCTTTTACGTGCACGATGTAAAGCACCGACACGAGACCTCGGTTTAAAGTCCTATCTGAAAGACTGTTAATTTTATTAGGGTCAGACGGGGGATCGAACCTGCGATCCCTGGATTACCAGTCCAGCGTGTTACCACTGGATTACAGATCCGTCGGTAGCATGTGTATCATGAATAAAGATGTTATATCAATGATCACAACGAGTTTTCGTTTGCGCCATTCGTGTTTGTATTAACTGTTTCGAAAATTCCTACTTTCACTTTTACCGGTTTGTAGATCGCATAAACATTGCTTACTGACGAACATTAATTATTCAAATTGTTTTAGAAGAATGTGTAGTAGCAATGTTATTTAGACGTGAAGACATGTACTTTTTCTCCATTTTGCGATAATTTATTACAATGTCGCTTTAAATGTGAACGGATGCATATATTGATCATACTCTACCTCTTTAAGACTCCTAAAAAATGTAGACATAATTATTACAAATCCAACGATTAATCTAACATTTAATACACTTTAAAATTGTCATCAATAGTCTCGATAGTCCAGTATGTGGTATAAGCTATGCGTTAAAATGTTCAATGAACAAAAAAAATGTCTCAACACTTTTACATTCACAGGGTACGGCTGACATCACAAGGGCAATACAAAAAAGTTCCTGAATATTTCCACAATCATTATAATCCTTCACAAATACCTCGCAATCCCTGTCTGAGGAGAATATCTGATAATCCAAGATTTTTGTTTAATCATTTTCATATAGACACATCCAAATTCAAAAAATAAATAGTTCCATCACTGCATCGTCGCTTAGACAAACAGTTATTAATATAACACAACGCAATATGCCCCGCCATAAAAGCATTCAGCCCAATAGTAGATTGCTCATATCGGTGGGCCGCTGGGGCCTGTGTTCGCGTTATTTGCTATCGCAGATCATCATCGGGTAATGAATGAGTTAATCGTCTGCGAATGCCCGCCTTTGTTTTTACTTCAGTCTAACGCGAGCTCTCATGGTTACAAGTACGGTAAATTGGCAGCTTAAAAGCGTAGATACAATGCGATAACCACCCGTGACCACCGAACATATCTAAACACTGTCCATGTTTCCCCCAATGAGAGGATAAGTGTAAATAGTGGGCAAATACAGGATGAACCTTGTACGCATAATTTGAAAACCAAGACGGCTAAACACCACGCGCAAACGGTGGGAAAATTACAGACGATAGCATCAACTTATCATATTTATGACAGGACACACCGTTTTTGTTGTATTATGATATAGGTCAACGGTCTGCCGGAAGTGGACAACCGTGACCATGCGTAACTGAATCAACGTTAACTGACGAGAAATATGCAGACGACTTTGTTTGTTGAACGTTATAAATATCACCCACAATCCATTGCAAAACACTGTGCATATGTAGTTTAGACGTGACACGATTTACGACGTATTGCATAGTTTAGAACGCAGACGACATATACTCTCGGTTAAATATAGTGTCGCCTTCTGTTTGTGCATGAGAACTTGTAGCCTACATGATCAGTCAAAATAGAGAGGAGAGAGAGAGAGAGAGAGAGAGAGAGAAGAGAGAGAGAGAGAGAGATTTATAGATCGTAAAGATCATGTTGTCTCACGCTGTGGCACCATTCACCAAGCACCATTTGCCCGATTTACCCAAATGCTATCAAACACTACACAACACCTGCACGATTTGCCCAACATTGGTCAACTAAGCACTACCAATACATTTTGGAAATGGAAATTCATTTTAAATGTTAATGGTTATACTTATTCCACAACTGTTATTAGTTAAGCTATATGTTAATTACAGCAACAACACACTACTACAAGTTTTCCTTTTACCCCAAAACCATTTTCCACTGGAACTTGTGACCACTTCCCTCCTGCCATTGCCCAACCCACTACCATTGGGCAGTTCAAAGCGACTGTTCTCTACATCTACGTCATACGCACAACACTCAATACTGAGTATGACTGGGAGGTACTTGTCAGGGACAATGGCAAAATATCTCATTAATTGAGAATAACTGTTCGCTATATTGATCATGTCTGTCCCTAGCTGTTCTGCTAGTTGTTCTCCATAGCTGTTCTGCCTAGCTGTTCTGCTAGCTCCTAGCTGTTCTGTTAGCTGTTCTGCCTAGCTGTTCTGTTAGCTGTTCTGCATAGCTGTTCTGTTAGCTGTTCTGCCTAGCTGTTCTGCTAGCTGCTCTCACTAGCTGTTCTGCCTAGCTGTTCTGTTAGCTGTTCTGTTAGCTGTTCTGCCTAGCTGTTCTGTTAGCTGTTCTGCCTAGCTGTTCTCCGTAGCTGTTCTGTCTAGCTGTTCTGCTGCCTAGCTGTTCTGCCTAGTTGGTCTTTTTAACATTTAACCCACCATACTATTCATTTCACTATTCTATTTTGTCGCCTTTAACTTTCCATTCTTCTAGTATATCTGCGGTTTGACAGAGCGACGCCTCCTGAAGAGTTTAGTCGTTGGATTGTGCATTGATACAGACAGAGCAACTCTCGCCTCTGATTCTATTACGTGCCCGGTGTAAAGCACCTACACGAGATCTCGGTTTACAGTGTCAACTGAAAGACTATTATGGTCAGACCGGGATCGAACCTGCGACAGACAGAGCTAGAGCTCTCTTTATTTATGTATACAAGAAGAAATCATTTTTCTATAGAAAGCTATGATTGCTCACATTTGCCCGGCGCCTTTATGTCAACAAATAAACGTTTTGTTTTTATGAATAGAAATTGTAAAGACAGTAATTTTGTGGCTATGTTAGAAATGATAATCGAATAAAATTTTCAAGGTGGTTGATCATGTGAAACATATACGATTTTCCCAGGCTTCGAAGTTAGACCAAACCACAGCGCTTTCATATTGCTGTCTCGCGCATCATGGACCTTGTCATTTTCCGTATTTTTACATAAAAACTCATGACATCATACACCGAGTAATGAAAATGATACACAGTGTCAGTTTTAAAAAGAAGAGATGATCCCGGGAAGAAATGAACATGTTACAGACTGTGAATCAAAGATTGAAATGTAAATTATATTCTTTGAGTGTTTTGTAATGTTCACTCCGTGTTAAGTTTACGCTATCACCGGCAAGATTATCCACAATTATGATGATACAAATTATGATGCGCCGGCTAATCCCACAACTATCTCGGTTTGTTTGGAAAGTGAATAAATATTTCATGCGTGTATCAATTAAAAAACCAATTAAAAATAAATGTTATCGATATATGATCCGAACAAATATATTTTCGAAACACAAAATCTGGTGCATAACCTGGACACCCAACCCCAGAACCCCGGGAGTACTATCACCAGCCCCACGCAGCTACGTAGCTAGTCTTACGCATGTGCGTAAGATTGATTTTGACAGTTCCTGAAAATGAAAATTAAATAAATGCGAAAAATGCAATAAAAACTGGATCATAAGGGGGACACTGACCATTCACAAGAAAAGCAGACATGCACGAAATGCCAACAGATATTGATTGTAGCTGATGTTCATAGTAGGCAAAAGTCACCTGAGACCATATAGCGGGGGAACTAATCTCTGCGTGGGGCATGCCCCCGGACCCCCTAGGATGGTGCGTAATCCATATTTAGGCCTAGCTACGCGCCTGCCGCATTACAACCCAAATAGACAAAATACATTGTACCATTAATCACATATCATGTATGGCCCAAAACACATTTGTGACAATTGCTTTGTTCTCTTCAATACAGATAACAGTGTATGTTTTTAATAGAAATGATATTTGATTGATGTTACAAATTTTGGGTCACTGTTTTGCAATTTATTCAGTATTTATTGATATCCAATAATTGATTTATGGCAAAAATTGAAGTATGGATATCCATAAATGGAATTAGGGATATCCATAAATAACGAATAAATAGCAAAACGGCGCCCCATAACAATTGGGATTGTGGGGCTGGGGTAGTAATTCGGGGCTGGATCCAGGGAATGTGCCAGATGCCTGTTCTTTGGGATAAAACATACATACAAGGAATTGCATCGAGGCCGTAATATTTTTATTAGTGCTATCTAAATTGCACTAGAGTCTAGACACTCTAATTTATATATTGTTGCCCGTGATCATACTCTAATTTATATATTGTTGCCCGTGATCATACTCTAATTTATATATTGTTGCCCGCGACCATACTCTAATTTATATATTGTTTCCCGCGACCATACTCTAATTTATATATTGTTGCCCGAGATCGTACTCTAATTTATATATTGTTGCCCGAGATTATACTCTAATTTATATATTGTTGCCCGAGATCATACTCTAATTTATATATTGTTGCACGCGATCAGTTGATGATAGAGTGATGATAGGTAGATGATGGAACAAAGATAGATTTACTTTTTTAATACAAAAATAAATGTCGCGCAAAATTGATACAAATAATCAATTCTAAACCCACCGAGTAGATTTTAATTCAGTTGTCAATCAAATTATATTCTGGAATCATATGGTCTATAATATGTGGCTGGGTGATTGGGGTATTTTGTTTCGACAACCTACACCTACTTAAAGGCATGAAAGAAGCATTATCACTATTATATGTACTTTATGCAGTAATAAAGATGATTTATCCGGGTCTTGTTTTCAGGTTTGATTTATCCGGGTCTTGTTTTCAGGTTTTGGGTACCAGATAAGGTGCTGACCCTCTCCTAGCACTAAGATTATAGAAATTTATTTTAGCTTGAATGTTAAACAACATTTGATTAATTACTTTCGAGACCTCATTCCTTATCGAATCCATCACAATGATGGAGAGAAAGAGAAATTGCAACGTGGAATAACCATTACACCACATAGGTCTCTAGCATTCTGTGCCTCGTGAAAGTCGTTATACCGATTAGCGCAGTGGTTAGCACGCTTGCTTCTCACCAATGCAACCCGGGTTTGATCCTCGGACCAGGAAGTATGTGAGATGGTACGGTGGTCGCCAGATCGCACAGGTGGGTTTTCTCCGGGTACTCCGGTTTCCTCCCCACACGAATGACCACATTTACGCTTTCATCCGCGCCAACGAGAGTGATTAATATAAGTTGTTAGAACTTGCTTCGCAATCGTTGTAAAATAAATAAAGTTTAAACTCTCATTCAGTCGTTATATGCAGTGGTAGCGCGTTTGCTTTACGTCTGAAAGGCCCGGAGTTCGCGCCCAGCTGTAGCCGTTACGATTGCACCCTTAGACAAGGCATTTGTATTCCACATTGCCTCTCCATCAGGAATGAGTTCTCGAGAGCGATTAATCTATCGTAGTAATACCTTGTTTCGCTATCAAGCTAATAATAAATGTGTGTACATTTAAACTAAACTACTTTCTGAAGAATATGACAAAGTTCCTACGTAATGCATAATCTACCAGTGTACTTTTCAAATCAGTGTCTTAGGATTCTGTTTCTTATTACAGGTGGAAGTTGTGATAGCGTAGTGGTAGCACGTTCGCTTCAGGTGCGAAAGGCCTGGAAATCGAGCCCCGCTGGAGCCGTTACGATTGTGCTCTTAGGCAAGTCATTTAAATTCCACATGCCTCTTCTCTCTCCCTCGTGCCGATAGATTCCATCAGAAATGAGGTCCCGAGAGTAATCAATATAAGTAAGAACTTGTTTCGCAATCAAGCTAAAATAAATTTGTATAAACTAATTAACGATACAAAATTTACAAATTTGTTTGATCTGCAGTGATTTTACCACAAACACATCAATGCTATCCTATATAACATCCAGCCCTTAACATGCCGGTAAGTGTTTGTCTAGCCTCTTACCTATTGTCAAGGATCCCAATATTATATAGGTCCATTCTCAAAGATGTCCACTTCAGCAGTATTTGTGAAGAACTACTAAAACGTCTCTGTATGTTTTCTGTTTCACTCGAAAGACTGTCATTTCAAATAAATTTGCCATGTTAACAGTGAAGTGGGATTAATATAGAGTTTATGTCATCTATGTGATTCTAACATGAATTTTCTCACGGTTTTAGCTTATCGCTGTATACAAAGATGATTTCACCCGATGTATGTAATTTTTAAAGAGCCTTTGGAAACCGTCTATCCCAGAGTGATGGCAGCTATTTTTGACCATGTTGCAATAGTAACTAATATCTATTTCAACATCTTTGTTTACCCTCACTTAATTTACTTTACTGATTACAGTTAATTGGTACAATACAATGGTTCAGATACAAAATGGACTCATTTAAGATGTGGGACCGTGGCTTAGACATGCAAACTAAATGACAGATTACCTGGTAGATTTCATTTTAATCAGCTATTAATGTTATTGTGTTTCAGAGATCAAAAGTATGGAGTTAGTATTATTGTGTTAAGGACTATTTTAGAGCATCAACAAAGGCATGTGTGGGGGCAAGGGGTCATGAAAAAAGGGATCAGGGTGCTACATTTAGTCTCAATCCAGAATTTATATAAGCGTTGTATTAACACTTTGCGTGCTGAGTAAATAAAATCACATTTGCAAACAACATAGATCCAGATCAGCCGCATTATGCTGTTTGCTATTCAGCCAAGTGTTTTAGCTCCACTATCGAAATAGCAAACAGGATAGAGCCTGATCTGACGGCACATTTTGTGCCATCTGATCTGGCTCTATTCTGTTTGCAAAAGTGATTTTATCTGCCGCTAGCGTGGAAAGGGTTAAGCTTGTTTTCAGATCCTATTTGTCTTACGATTATTTTATGATAGTTGAACTTGTATATGTATAAAGTAAAGTTTTAAAGTGTTTGTTTATTATAGTGTCGCCCCTATTTAAAGCGCCAGCCAGTTCTGACTTATGAGACACCTCTTTTTATGAATATCAGTACTTCCCGAATCCTATGCTTGTATGCCAGGCTGGTGGGCAATTGGTAACCATTATTTAACTAGCTGGCGGCTCACCAACCAGTCATATCAGAACGAACCCCTGACGGGATTTAAAGCTTTGACCTCCCGCTCCGTAGGTGGATGCCTTAACCACTAGGCTACTGAGACGGTATATATATATGAGACGGAACAAATAAATACTGTTCAGCTAATCCATGCAGACGGAATAACATTTTTTGTTTTGCATCATTTCAAAATAAAAGTACAAAACATCTTATGTTATAAGAT
Organism: Archivesica marissinica; assembly: GCA_014843695.1. Taxonomy (NCBI): domain Eukaryota; kingdom Metazoa; phylum Mollusca; class Bivalvia; order Venerida; family Vesicomyidae; genus Archivesica; species Archivesica marissinica. The sequence continues at coordinate 75,335,185 of CM026404.1, forward strand.
TTGGCATGAATAGGAACTTTGTAGCAAGATTGATAGATAAACACCATTAAGTGCAATGATACTCTTCTAACTACATGAAAAGGGCAGAGGGGTAAAGAAAAGGGCAGAATGGGGTAAAGAAAAGGGCATAAAATGTAAAAAAAAAGACTGTGGGGAGGAGGGAGGACACAAAAGGGTCATAGTGCAGTACCTTGCTACAATGCTTTAGATACGTTGGACTGGTAATCCAGGGATCGCATGTTCGACCTCCCGTCTGACCCTAATAAAATTAACAGTCTTTCAGATGGGACTTTAAAGCGAGGTCTCGTGTCGGTGCTTTACACCGTGCACGTAAAAGAACCAGAAGAGACTCTGGAATGGGTCTCTGTCTGTATCATTGCACTATCCTCCAAAAATCTAAAATGACTAATCTCTTCAGGATGCGTCGCTCATATGGGCAACGGGTAGCGACGATAAATAAATGTAAAACACACACACAGGATGCTCCAAAATCCATATGTTGTTTTATAGTTTTAGACATTAGAATAACAACATTAGAATAGACAGTATGGAGTTGACAACATTAGAATAGACAGTATGGAGTTGACAACATTAGAATAGACAGTATGGAGTTGACAACATTAGAATAGACAGTATGGAGTTGACAACATTAGAATAGACAGTATGGAGTTGACAACATTAGAATAGACAGTATGGAGTTGACAACATTAGAATAGACAGTATGGAGTTGACAACATTAGAATAGACAGTATGGAGTTGACAACATTAGAATAGACAGTATGGAGTTGACACATTAGAATAGACAGTATGGAGTTGACAACATTAGAATAGACAGTATGGAGTTGACAACATTAGAATAGACAGTATGGAGTTGACAACATTAGAATAGACAGTAGATTAGAAAGACAGTATGGAGTTGACAACATTAGAATAGACAGTATGGAGTTGACAACATTAGAATAGACAGTATGGAGTTGACAACATTAGAATAGACAGTATGGAGTTGACAACATTAGAATAGACAGTATGGAGTTGACAACATTAGAATAGACAGTATGGAGTTGACAACATTAGAATAGACAGTATGGAGTTGACAACATTAGAATAGACAGTATGGAGTTGACAACATTAGAATAGACAGTATGGAGTTGACAACATTAGAATAGACAGTATGGAGTTGACAACATTAGAATAGACAGTATGGAGTTGACAACATTAGAATAGACAGTATGGAGTTGACAACATTAGAATAGACAGTATGGAGTTGACAACATTAGAATAGACAGTATGGAGTTGACAACATTAGAATAGACAGTATGGAGTTGACAACATTAGAATAGACAGTATGGAGTTGACAACATTAGAATAGACAGTATGGAGTTGACAACATTAGAATAGACAGTATGGAGTTGACAACATTAGAATAGACAGTATGGAGTTGACAACATTAGAATAGACAGTATGGAGTTGACAACATTAGAATAGACAGTATGGAGTTGACAACATTAGAATAGACAGTATGGAGTTGACAACATTAGAATAGACAGTATGGAGTTGACAACATTAGAATAGACAGTATGGAGTTGACAACATTAGAATAGACAGTATGGAGTTGACAACATTAGAATAGACAGTATGGAGTTGACAACATTAGAATAGACAGTATGGAGTTGACAACATTAGAATAGACAGTATGGAGTTGACAACATTAGAATAGACAGTATGGAGTTGACAACATTAGAATAGACAGTATGGAGTTGACAACATTAGAATAGACAGTATGGAGTTGACAACATTAGAATAGACAGTATGGAGTTGACAACATTAGAATAGACAGTATGGAGTTGACAACATTAGAATAGACAGTATGGAGTTGACAACATTAGAATAGACAGTATGGAGTTGACAACATTAGAATAGACAGTATGGAGTTGACAACATTAGAATAGACAGTATGGAGTTGACAACATTAGAATAGACAGTATGGAGTTGACAACATTAGAATAGACAGTATGGAGTTGTTAGAGAAGATGTGATTTGGGCGTGGCAGTGTCCCGGGAACATTGTCCATCTCTTGAAGCATCTGTATAGAACGGGTAAGGCTTTAAATGGTACAATGACAAAAACACATTATTATGTGTATGTAATAACTGACCTTCCCTTGGTTTCAAATCTTTTTATAATTTATAATATTTTTGGCTAACAATTATGAAATGATTTTGCTACACATTTTGTTGACACTGGTGAGTAGTTGGGGAAGTCCTGCTAATTGAGAAATTCTGTACTATAAACTGTTGTTTCTACAAATTTATTTTAGCTTCATTGCGAAACAAGTTCTTACACCTTATATTAATCACTCTCGAGACCTCATTCCTGATGGAATCCATCGCCACGAGGGAGAGAGAAGAAGCAATGTGGAATTTAAATGCCTTGCCTAAGGGCACAATCGTAACGGCTCCAGCGGGGGCTTTCGCACCTGAAACAAACGTGCTACCACTAGGCTATCACGACATCACTGAATATAAACTGCACAAACCGTTCTGAAAGGTTACCTCGTTAGTGGATGAGCCAATCACATATGCTCAATTGATGTGAATTTGGTCAACTTTTAAAAAAACAAGCCATAAATCAATCATTTTATCGTAATAAATTATCAAAGCGCAGTAATAGGTAAGTTTGTATGCACTTTTTAAGGAAGAATTATTAAATTATATTTACATTAAGATCTAGACCATACTAATTTATAGCATAACTTTATAAAGACATATTGTGTGCCGTAGTATGCTATAAATCACATTTTCTACTATGTATATATTGAATGAAAATAAACCGCAGTTTTTAACATTAAAAAACCCACTTGTTACAGTGAATTGGATTGTGTGAAGAGCTGTGCCCTTCGTTATATACTGTAATGATATCATCTGTCATTTTTTATTATCAAAACCTTATACCGTGAGAAAATTGCGGAAGTTGTTCGGTGATGAGTGAAAGTTTATATATAAAATTTGTAAATAGACTCCCATCTGTTTCATCGTGTATTAATAAAGGTATATTTATGTTCTGGTGTATTTGTATCTTTAACTCTCTGCATTCTGGGTAAAATAATGGCTATAAATAGTTCAAATAGTTGCAGCAGACGACAGTTCATTAATGTGAGGATCATGCATTATATAGGTAGAGGGTTGAACACTGACAGCGTAATGGACCATGAGGATCCTGCATTATATAGGTAGAGAGTTGAACACTGACAGCATAATGGACCATGAGGATCATGCATTATATAGGTAGAGAGTTGAACACTGACAGCATAATGGACCATGAGGATCATGCATTATATAGGTAGAGAGTTGAACTCTGACAGCGTAATGGACCATGAGGATCATGCATTATATAGGTAGAGAGTTGAACACTGACAGCGTAATGGACCATGAGGATCATGCATTATATAGGTAGAGAGTTGAACACTGACAGCATAATGGACCATGAGGATCATGCATTATATAGGTAGAGAGTTGAACACTGACAGCGTAATGGACCATGAGGATCATGCATTATATAGGTAGAGAGTTGAGCACTGACAGCATAATGGACCATGAGGATCCTGCATTATATAGGTAGAGGGTTGAACACTGACAGTGTAATGGACAATGAGGATCCTGCATTATATAGGTAGAGAGTTGAGCACTAACAGTGTAATGGACCATGAGGATCCTGCATTATATAGGTAGAGAGTTGAACACTGACAGCGTAATGGACCACGATGATCATGCATTATATACTTTATCTTTGTCCAGGTATACTTTTTGAGTTGGTATGAGAAGGCTGGCAATGATTTTGACGCTAGAAAACACTTAATTTTAATCTGAGATTGTGTTTTTGTTATGTCTGGATAATGCTTTGGTAATGTATTGGGTTGAGATAGATTTAAAATGAAGAGCTGACTCTTCTGCCACAGTGCAGAAATATGTCTTTTGATAGGTAGCAAGGCTGAGGGGGGAGACATTGGAAAGGTAATTGAAATGTATTAGTTGTACGAGTTGATCGCCTGTTTCGTTACTGTATTCGGAGAGAGTACCACCTCTTGACACTGGGTGTAGTATACCACCTTGTACAACCACCTGTCTTTAGGAAAATGTGATACAGCATAACACGAAAATCTGTTGACGTAACTGAAGACAAGTTGTATGTGAATGACATGGAAAATGCATTGGGAATAGTTTTGAAATGCGCTCGCTATACATGAGAAAAGACTTATAAAGCACTGATACATTGGGTTAGGGAAAGCTTGGACAAGACATGGAAAAAGACTTATAAAGCACTGATACATTGGGAAAGCTTGGACAAGACATGGAAAAAGACTTATAAAGCACTGATGCATTGGGAAAGCTTGGACAAGACATGGAAAAAGACTTATAAAGCACTGATACATTGGGAAAGCTTGGACAAGACATGGAAAAGACTTATAAAGCACTGATACATTGGGTTGGGGAAAGCTTGGACAAGACATGGAAAAAGACTTGTAAAGCACTGATGCATTGGGAAAGCTTGGACAAGATATGGAAAAAGACTTACAACGCATTGATAGATTGGGGAAAGCTCAGGGAAGACATGGAAAAAGACATGGAAAAAGACATATAAACTACTGATACATGGGGAAAAGCATTGGAAAATACCGTAAAAGGCAATTTATCAATTGAAAAATATTTCAAAATCAGTGCTCTATTGGAACAATGAAATAGATGTAGAGAGCAACAAGTTTATATAAAACCTGACATTGATGGGACTATGCTAGATACAGACGGATCTGTAGTCCAGTGGTAACACGCTGGACTGGTAATCCAGGGGTCGCAGGTTCGATCCCCCGTCTGACCCTAATAAAATTAACAGTCTTTCAGATGGGACGTTAAACCGAGGTCTCGTGTCGGTGCTCGTAAAAGAACTAGAGGAGACTCTGGAATGGGTATCTTGTCTGTATCATTGCACTATCCTCCAAAATCTAAAATGACTAACCTCTTCAGGAGGCGTCGCTCATATGGGCAACCGGTAGTGACGATAAATAAACGTAGAACACACTATGCTAGGGATACTTCTGATAAGTGGATGATAAAGGATGTAGGAATAGTATGGAAGAGGCATCTTGCAAACCCTTACCTAATTTATTGTTAAAAATTCCCTATAGTCAGTTTTAACAATCCGTGAAAATCCTTTTGCTATTGTTGCAAAATAAATATATATTAAACTGGATAGAAACACATTAACACTCGATAAATGCGAAAGAATCCTACTGCGTGAATAAATTGATGTGTATTATTATCGTAAATCCACAATCATTCTGTAATTTGAGGAGTCTTCTTATACGGGTTCACTGTATATACCTTTTGTTTAATACGGTTTCGGTGACGTACACATCTTAACTGATTTATCCAAATTTAATTGCTATTGTTGGATTGCTAGTTTATTAATTGACAAGACGATTTATCAGATTTTCTGCACACAAGCTACGAGCCATCCGGCATTTGGCATATTGTTTGCGAAACAATAGACCGCTCCCATACTCGAGATGCATGAAGTGGGGTATTAAATAATCAGTCGGTTATCGGTAATTATCATTTAAATTTGATTGAAACAATGGTCGGATATGATGTTCGGTGAGGTTTATCAGGCAAATTAACCCGTGAACTCTGTATAAAATAATTCTTGGTGATAACATACCAAGTTTCTGATTAACACGGTCAGTGTTTGTAAAACAAAGAATTTAAGATGAGAAATTTAAATTTGACGAATAATTTCTGCTCAGTAATTCAAAAGTTAGTGTATCTTTCATACAATGTTATATAATCTTCAAATCTTACAAAAAGATTTCACAAGACTTGACAACATGTTTCTAGTCGATATGAGAAGATATCCCCCCTCCCCATTCAACTGCCATGTTACGTTTAGGTCTGGAATTTTATTATGAAAGTGCCATGCACGACTGATTGTAATAACCCATAACCTGCCGCATCAATTGGATGGAATGTGCAAACAACATAGATCCACATCAGCCGCGGCATATCGATGTTGTTTGCTATTCAGACAAGTATTTTAGATCCACTATCCGAATAGCAAACAGTATAGAGCCTGATTAGACGGCACCGTCTGATCTGGCTCTATGCTGTTTGTAAAAGCGACTTTAGTCGTGATTAGCAGGTTAGTTGGATGAATGAAATGATATGTATAAATGTAGCTATATTTTACAGACTTGAGGGGTATGTAATGATTGATGATCGGTTTAATAATTGATCTAATTATGATGGTACAGGTATTGAAGTCACAATTTCATAGCAATTAATTATACCCTCGCAGTCATGGATTTAGAGATTGTATAATCCCCCCTCCTGTGTTCTGCCTGCCTGCCTGTGCCTGCCTGCCTGCCTGCCTGTGCCTGCCTGCCTGCCTGTGCCTGCCTGTCTGCCTGCCTGTGCCTGCCTGCCTGTGCCTGCCTGCCTGCCTGCCTGCCTGTCTGCCTGCCTGTGCCTGCCTGCCTGTGCCTGCCTGTCTGCCTGCCTGCCTGCCTGCCTGCCTGCCTGCCTGCCTGCCTGCCTGCCTGCCTGCCTGCCTGCCTGCCTGCCTGCCTGCCTGCCTGCCTGCCTGCCTGCCTGCCTGCCTGCCTGCCTGCCTGCCTGCCTGCCTGCCTGCCTGCCTGCCTGCCTGCCTGCCTGCCTGCCTGCCTGCCACACCCGGAGTCCTTCATTGCATTGTTGGAAGATGGCACAGCAGAAGGATGTGTGAGGTGCTTCTACGGTGGGTGAGGTGGGGGGGGGGGGTCGACATATACATATGCTGCTAGAATATCAGAAGTTCATCCAAGGACATGTACTCGTACGATAACCCCGGCAACAAGCTGCTTGTTTACCTGTCAGGTACACCCAGTTTCATGACTAAACCCCGTAATAGACGTAACTATCATGTGAAATGATAATAAAGGCTGTTTGCATGTTGTTTTGTGTTAATGCCAGTTGTATTTGCTATCTCATTGTGTACTGATTGTGCCATGTTGTTTTGCAGTTTTGGCACCTACTGCACGGGTTTATTGAGGTACTACAATATTAGCTGTGACAATATTGTCTGGGAGGAGTATGACCTACATTTCTGTGCGTCATTTTTATTGGTGCATTTAGGAAAAGGTAAGCAGTTTGTATTTGTTTTTGATCCTCCTGTATTGGAATGTTAATGACATATAGCTGTTTGAGAAAGACAAAATTTGCACCGTATGTGTGTGTCCTGTAGTTTTTATATCCGTAATTTCAATGAAACTGCCAAGAGTTATCTATGCAGTATTTTGGTTTTTGGCTTCTATGATTTGTTTCCGGAACTAAAGAGAAAAGGACTAGCCTAGTCAAACTAAGGACTGGTCTAGTCAAACTAAGGACTGGCCTAGTCAAACTAAGGACTACCTGGTAGCCTAGTCAAACTAAGGACTGGCCTAGTCAAACTATGGACTGGCCTAGTCAAACTAAGGACTGGCCTAGTCAAACTAAGGACTGGCCTAGTCAAACTAAGGACTGGTCTAGTCAAACTAAGGACTACCTGGTAGCCTAGTCAAACTAAGGACTGGCCAAGTCAAACTAAGGACTACCTGGTAGCCTAGTCAAACTAAGGACTGGCCTAGTCAAACTAAGGACTACCTGGTAGCCTAGTCAAACTAAGGACTGGCCTAGTCAAACTAAGGACTACCTGGTAGCCTAGTCAAACTAAGGACTGGCCTAGTCAAACTAAGGACTATCCTAGTCAAATTAAGGACTGACATAGTCAAACTAAGGACTGACCTAGTCAAATTAAGGACTACCCGGTAGTCTAGTCAAACTAAGGACTGGCCTAGGCAAACTAAGGACTGGCCTAGTCAAACTAAGGATTACCTGGTTGCCTAGTCAAACTAAGGACTGGCCTAGTCAAACTAAGGACTGGTCTAGTCAAACTAAGGACTGGTCTAGTCAAACTAAGGACTGGCCTAGTCAAACTAAGGACTGGTCTAGTCAAACTAAGGACTGGCCTAGTCAAATTAAGGACTGGTCTAGTCAAACTAAGGACTGGTCTAGTCAAACTAAGGACTGGTCTAGTCAAACTAAGGACTACCTGTTAGCCTAGTCAAACTAAGGACTGGTCTAGTCAAACTAAGGACTGGTCTAGTCAAACTAAGGACTGACATAGTCAAATTAAGGACTACCTGGTAGTCTAGTCAAACTAAGGACTGGCCTAGTCAAACTAAGGACTGGTCTAGTCAAACTAAGGACTGGCCTAGTCAAACTAAGGACTGGCCTAGTCAAACTAAGGACTACCTGGTAGCCTAGTCAAACTAAGGACTGGCCTAGTCAAACTAAGGACTGTCCTAGTCAAATTAAGGACTGACATAGTCAAACTAAGGACTGACCTAGTCAAATTAAGGACTACCCGGTAGTCTAGTCAAACTAAGGACTGGCCTAGTCAAACTAAGGATTACCTGGTTGCCTAGTCAAACTAAGGACTGGCCTAGTCAAACTAAGGAGGACTGGTCTAGTCAAACTAAGGACTGGTCTAGTCAAACTAAGGACTGGCCTAGTCAAACTAAGGACTGGTCTAGTCAAACTAAGGACTGGCCTAGTCAAATTAAGGACTGGTCTAGTCAAACTAAGGACTGGTCTAGTCAAACTAAGGACTGGTCTAGTCAAACTAAGGACTACCTGTTAGCCTAGTCAAACTAAGGACTGGTCTAGTCAAACTAAGGACTACCTGTTAGCCTAGTCAAACTAAGGACTGGTCTAGTCAAACTAAGGACTGACATAGTCAAATTAAGGACTACCTGGTAGCCTAGTCAAACTAAGGACTGGCCTAGTCAAACTAAGGACTGGCCTAGTCAAACTAAGGACTGGCCTAGTCAAACTAAAGACTGTCAACATATATTGTAGTGATGATTGTACACTTGACCCGATATCAACATACATTGTACACTCGACCCAAATCAACATACATTGTATACTCGACCCGATATCAACATACATTGTACACTCGACCCGATATCAACATACATTGTATACTCGACCCGATATCAACATACATTGTACACTCGACCCAAATCAACATACATTGTATACTCGACCCGATATCAACATACAATGTACACTCGACCCGATATCAACATACATTGTACACTCAACCCGATGTCAACATTACCAACAATGCAATTTCTGGTAGTTGACATTGGTTGATATATTGGCAAATTCTTGTGACACTTAGTTAGGAGGCCACCGTGGCCGAGTGGTTACGGTCGCTGACTTAAAATCACTTGCCCCTCACCACTTGGTTTAAATCAAGCTGGTGGCGGGAGGGGTGTGTGGGGAGTATCAAATTCTTTCATATGAGGAAGGTTGGTGATTCTACCCGGGTCCTCGCCCAAGCTTGAAATACTGACTGGAGGGGCACCTGGGGCTTCATCCATGAATAATAGTCAGATAGTTGCCATATGAAGATGTGTATGAAAGGATGTATATATGAAAAAAGCAACATGCTTAGTTTGGAGGAAAGATAGAAAAGTATGTATGTGTTGATGCTTAGTTTGCAGGAAGGATAGGAAATTATATGTGTTGGATGCTTAGTTTGGAGGAAAGATAGAAAAGTATGTATGTGTTGGATGCTTAGTTTGGAGGAAGGATAGAAAAGTATGTATGTGTTGGATGCTTAGTTTGGAGGAAAGATAGAAAAGTATGTATGTGTTGATGCTTAGTTTGCAGGAAGGATAGGAAATTATATGTGTTGGATGCTTAGTTTGGAGGAAAGATAGAAAAGTATGTATGTGTTGGATGCTTAGTTTGGAGGAAGGATAGAAAAGTATGTATGTGTTGGATGCTTAGTTTGGAGGAAAGATAGAAAAGTATGTATGTGTTGATGCTTAGTTTGCAGGAAGGATAGGAAATTATATGTGTTGGATGCTTAGTTTGGAGGAAAGATAGAAAAGTATGTATGTGTTGGATGCTTAGTTTGGAGGAAGGATAGAAAAGTATGTATGTGTTGGATGCTTAGTTTGGAGGAAAGATAGAAAAGTATGTATGTGTTGATGCTTAGTTTGCAGGAAGGATAGGAAATTATATGTGTTGGATGCTTAGTTTGGAGGAAAGATAGAAAAGTATGTATGTGTTGGATGCTTAGTTTGGAGGAAGGATAGAAAAGTATGTATGTGTTGGATGCTTAGTTTGGAGGAAAGATAGAAAAGTATGTATGTGTTGATGCTTAGTTTGCAGGAAGGATAGGAAATTATATGTGTTGGATGCTTAGTTTGGAGGAAAGATAGAAAAGTATGTATGTGTTGGATGCTTAGTTTGGAGGAAGGATAGAAAAGTATGTATGTGTTGGATGCTTAGTTTGGAGGAAAGATAGAAAAGTATGTATGTGTTGATGCTTAGTTTGCAGGAAGGATAGGAATTATATGTGTTGGATGCTTAGTTTGGAGGAAAGATAGAAAAGTATGTATGTGTTGGATGCTTAGTTTGGAGGAAGGATAGAAAAGTATGTATGTGTTGGATGCTTAGTTTGGAGGAAAGATAGAAAAGTATGTATGTGTTGGATGCTTAGTTTGGAGGAAGGATAGAAAAGTATGTATGTGTTGGATGCTTAGTTTGGAGGAAAGATAGAAAAGTATGTATGTGTTGGATGCTTAGTTTGGAGGAAAGATAGAAAAGTATATATGTGTTGGATGCTTAGTTTGGAGGAAAGATAGAAAAGTATGTATGTGTTGGATGCTTAGTTTGGAGGAAAGATAGAAAAGTATGTATGTGTTGGATGCTTAGTTTGGAGGAAAGATAGAAAAGTATGTATGTGTTGGATGCTTAGTTTGGAGGAAGGATAGAAAAGTATGTATGTGTTGGATGCTTAGTTTGGAGGAAAGATAGAAAAGTATGTATGTGTTGGATGCTTAGTTTGGAGGAAAGATAGAAAAGTATGTATGTGTTGGATGCTTAGTTTGGAGGAAAGATAGAAAAGTATGTATGTGTTGGATGCTTAGTTTGGAGGAAGGATAGAAAAGTATGTATGTGTTGGATGCTTAGTTTGGAGGAAAGATAGAAAAGTATGTATGTGTTGGATGCTTAGTTTGGAGGAAGGATAGAAAAGTATGTATGTGTTGGATGCTTAGTTTGGAGGAAAGATAGAAAAGTATGTATGTGTTGGATGCTTAGTTTGGAGGAAGGATAGAAAAGTATTATGTGTTGGATGCTTAGTAAAAAAAAAAAACAAAAAAAAAAAACATTGGAGGAAAGATAGAAAAGTATGTATGTGTTGGATGCTTAGTTTGGAGGAAAGATAGAAAAGTATATGTGTTGGATGCTTAGTTTGGAGGAAAGATAGAAAAGTATGTATGTGTTGGATGCTTAGTTTGGAGGAAAGATAGAAAAGTATATGTGTTGGATGCTTAGTTTGGAGGAAAGATAGAAAAGTATATATGTGTTGGATGCTTAGTTTGGAGGAAAGATAGAAAAGTATATTCGGTATGTGTTGGATGCTTAGTTTGGAGGAAACATAGAAAAGTATGTATGTGTTGATGCTTAGTTTGGAGGAAGGATAGAAAAGTATATGTGTTGGATGCTTAGTTTGGAGGAAAGATAGAAAAGTATATATGTGTTGGATGCTTAGTTTGGAGGAAAGATAGAAAAGTATATTCGGTATGTGTTGGATGCTTAGTTTGGAGGAAACATAGAAAAGTATGTATGTGTTGATGCTTAGTTTGGAGGAAGGATAGAAAAGTATATGTGTTGGATGCTTAGTTTGGAGGAAAGATAGAAAAGTATATATGTGTTGGATGCTTAGTTTGGAGGAAAGATAGAAAAGTATATTCGGTATGTGTTGGATGCTTAGTTTGGAGGAAACATAGAAAAGTATGTATGTGTTGATGCTTAGTTTGGAGGAAGGATAGAAAAGTATATGTGTTGGATGCTTAGTTTGGAGGAAAGATAGAAAAGTATATATGTGTTGGATGCTTAGTTTGGAGGAAAGATAGAAAAGTATATTTGGTATGTGTTGGATGCTTAGTTTGGAGGAAAGATAGAAAAGTATATTCGGTATGTGTTGGATGCTTAGTTTGGAGGAAGGATAGAAAAGTATATGTGTTGGATGCTTAGTTTGGAGGAAAGATAGAAAAGTATATATGTGTTGGATGCTTAGTTTGGAGGAAGGATAGAAAAGTATATTCGGTATGTGTTGGATGCTTAGTTTGGAGGAAGGATAGGAAAGTATATTCGGTATGTGTTGGATGCTTAGTTTGGAGGAAGGATAGAAAAGTATGTTCGGTATGTGTTGGATGCTTAGTTTGGAGGAAAGATAGAAAAGTATGTTCGGTATGTGTTGGATGCTTAGTTTGGAGGAAAGATAGAAAAGTATGTTCGGTATGTGTTGGATGCTTAGTTTGGAGGAAAGATAGAAAAGTATGTTCGGTATGTGTTGGATGCTTAGTTTGGAGGAAAGATAGAAAAGTATGTTCGGTATGTGTTGGATGCTTAGTTTGGAGGAAAGATAGAAAAGTATGTTCGGTATGTGTTGGATGCTTAGTTTGGAGGAAAGATAGAAAAGTATGTTCGGTATGTGTTGGATGCTTAGTTTGGAGGAAAGATAGAAAAGTATGTTCGGTATGTGTTGGATGCTTAGTTTGGAGGAAAGATAGAAAAGTATGTTCGGTATGTGTTGGATGCTTAGTTTGGAGGAAAGATAGAAAAGTATGTTCGGTATGTGTTGGATGCTTAGTTTGGAGGAAAGATAGAAAAGTATGTTCGGTATGTGTTGGATGCTTAGTTTGGAGGAAAGATAGAAAAGTATATTCGGTATGTGTTGGATGCTTAGTTTGGAGGAAAGATAGAAAAGTATATTCGGTATGTGTTGGATGCTTAGTTTGGAGGAAAGATAGAAAAGTATATTCGGTATGTGTTGGATGCTTAGTTTGGAGGAAAGATAGAAAAGTATATTCGGTATGTGTTGGATGCTTAGTTTGGAGGAAAGATAGAAAAGTATATTCGGTATGTGTTGGATGCTTAGTTTGGAGGAAAGATAGAAAAGTATATTCGGTATGTGTTGGATGCTTAGTTTGGAGGAAAGATAGAAAAGTATATTCGGTATGTGTTGGATGCTTAGTTTGGAGGAAAGATAGAAAAGTATATTCGGTATGTGTTGGATGCTTAGTTTGGAGGAAAGATAGAAAAGTATATTCGGTATGTGTTGGATGCTTAGTTTGGAGGAAAGATAGAAAAGTATATTCGGTATGTGTTGGATGCTTAGTTTGGAGGAAAGATAGAAAAGTATATTCGGTATGTGTTGGATGCTTAGTTTGGAGGAAAGATAGAAAAGTATATTCGGTATGTGTTGGCAAAGTACCAGACTAAATACCAGATAATTGTGCCTGTAAACAACAGCTGATTTTGTTCCATGTTTACCTTGACACAGAAAGTACTAATTGTCTGCCAATGTTCACATCCATCAATTCAAAAATTGTTCGTAACTTCCACATAATATATTTGTCGGATTTAGATGAAACTTTCTTATATCTACCATTTATGAAGTGACGCACATGTCTTTAAGAATTTAAATGTATTTTTTATAAAAAGCTTTGGATTGTGTAAACAAGGTTCTTTATTGTTGGTGGTGAAGACGACAGTCGGCCGAGTTACAGGAAACAAAACAGCTTTTTAGATGTCTTACAATAGGTTTTGAACAATTATTTGAATAGCTAAGCGTATATTCCAGGGCTGAAGCTGGACCCACATTTTTGACAGAAGTGAGAAAGCGTGTGATTGTGTTATCTCTATTCGTATTAATTAATAAATTTCAACATAATAAGAGTTAAAATACACAATATGACCATTAAATACAATATTAGGAGTGCTTTGCAATGGTCAGTGTATCTTACTGGACAATATTTTGTCTGAAAATTGTAAAAAAAAATATTAAAAAGAAGAGAAGTGAGGCCCCCAGGGGGCGAAGTCAGGGCATCTAGGGCGACTACTACTTTGCCAATGTTGCCCTCTAGAATGAGCCCTGTATTCTAGATTATCGTGTTTCTCCACTACCTTTTTTTCACACGCTTTCAGTTACTTAGAGGTCCATGCCCGAAACACCTACATAAAATGATTACATTCACAAGATTGCAGACTGAACAGATTTGAATAACACTAGTTTACTCATCTGCCAAGCTGTCCATATCTACTTCCATTCCCTCTTGCAAAATGATAAACACAGCTGCAGCTTACAACTGTTGACTAGGGAAACAATAACCGATCAGATTCGAGGCTGTTTGATAACTTGATTCATAAAAATCCAAAACAAGTTGGCTGTCACTCAGTTTTTGCATAATTTCTGTACTGTGGCAGGTACCGCTGCCATGATATCGTGTAGAAACGGAGATCTTCCCAATCAGACTGAGAATACTCTCGGAAAACAGATATACCACGCAGGTATTGTGTACCATCCAAGCATGAACACAAATTGATCAGAATACTTATGGCAGGTTTCAATATTTCAGTGTTAATATCGAGCTTCTTTATTTCCGTCTGCTATTGTTGTTTGCTGTATATGTCGTTTGCTGTATTGTAGTCTGCTGTATTGTCATCTGCTGTATTGTCGTTTGCTGTATTGTCATCTGCTGTATTGTCATCTGCTGTATTGTCGTCTGCTGTATTGTAGTTTGCTGTATATGTCGTTTGCTGTATTGTAGTCTGCTGTATTGTCATCTGCTGTATTGTCGTCTGCTATATTGTCGTCTGCTGTATTGTCGTTTGCTGTATTGTCGTTTGCTGTATTGTAGTCTGCTGTATTGTCATCTGCTGTATTGTAGTCTGCTGTATTGTAGTCTGCTGTATTGTCGTCTGCTGTATTGTCGTTGCTGTATGGTAGTCTGCTGTATTTTCGTCTGCTGTATTGTCGTTTGCTGTATTGTAATCTGCTGTATTGTAATCTGCTGTATTGTTGTCTGCTGTATTGTTGTCTGCTGTATTGTCATCTGCTATAGTGTTGTCTGCTATATTGTTGTCTGCTATATTGTCGTCTGCTGTATTGTCGTCTGCTGTATTGTCGTCTGCTATCTTTTAGTCTGCTGTATTGTCGTCTGCTATATTGTCGTTTGCTGTATTGTCGTCTGCTGTATTGTCGTCTGCTGTATTGTCGTCTGCTATCTTTTAGTCTGCTGTGTTGTCGTCTGCTATCTTTAAGTCTGCTGTATTGTCGTCTGCTATATTGTCGTTTGCTGTATTGTAGTCTGCTATATTGTCGTCTGCTGTATTGTCGTCTTGTCTGCTGTATTGTTGTCTTGTCTGCTGTATTGTTGTCTGCTATCTTTTAGTCTGCTGTATTGTCGCCTACTGTATTGTCGTCTGCTGTATTGTCATCTGCTATCTTTTAGTCTGCTGTGTTGTCGTCTGCTATCTTTAAGTCTGCTGTATTGTCGTCTGCTATATTGTCGTTTGCTGTATTGTAGTCTGCTATATTGTCGTCTGCTGTATTGTCGTCTTGTCTGCTGTATTGTTGTCTTGTCTGCTGTATTGTTGTCTGCTATCTTTTAGTCTGCTGTATTGTCGCCTACTGTATTGTCGTTTGCTGTATTGTCGTCTGCTGTATTGTCGTCTGCTGTATTGTCGTCTGCTATCTTTTAGTCTGCTGTGTTGTCGTCTGCTATCTTTAAGTCTGCTGTATTGTCGTCTGCTATATTGTCGTTTGCTGTATTGTAGTCTGCTATATTGTCGTCTTGTCTGCTGTATTGTTGTCTTGTCTGCTGTATTGTTGTCTGCTATCTTTTAGTCTGCTGTATTGTCGCCTACTGTATTGTCGTCTGCTGTATTGTCATCTGCTGTATTGTCGTCTGCTGTATTGATTTTCAGTGTCGCTGGTTAGGCAGTTGATGTCGGTATATTTGGGGTGTGGACGTTTCTCCTTAAGACAGACAGCCTTGTGATTGATATTATGTTGCCGAATACAAGCTAGCATTTTAAATACATTAAGTTCCGTGTGTGTGCTGATATGTCCTGCTAAGCAATCTATGTTTTCTCAGATCACAAACTTGAGATCAAGTGATTTGATTGGTTAACTCTGAAATTTACACTCAACTGGAAACAATCAGAACTCTTTGTATTTGTTGACAATATAGTTATTATTAATAAAAATTCACACTCGCAAAGAGGGACAGTCCTTCCTCTGGGAGGCGTGGGGAGGGTATGTATGCGGTATCTGTATAGTATCAGCTGATAATTCTGACATGATTTCATTATCATAGTTTGGTGTCTGGAGCGTCGAATGGACCGGTATTTGAAAAGTAATTTCATTCGTGAAACATGTTGGTTAAGAATGTATTTAGCAGCAGATTATAGAAGACTAAAGTGTAAGGATTAACGGCTTGCAGTAGTTGCCAAATGTTGATTAAATTCTATTGTCTAGTGTATCTGTTCTTGTACAAAAGTTAATTTCACATGTTCTGAGGCATGCTCTTAGTTTTAATATTTTTGGCCATGTGCCTTGTTTAATTTCTGTGAAAGAACGAGTGTGGAAAAAAGTTTGAGAAAATTCCGTCAAATATGTTGCACTTGTCGGTGCCAAGTTATAAGAACTGTTTGTGAGGGATTCCCGTGTGAATCAGACCTAGCCTGGTACCCGATTCTGAGAATTTCTGGTGAACTACACAATAAGTGCTAGTCTGGTTCTCGGCTGTGGAAATTCAGGGTGAACTGGATATTTAATACTAGCCTGGTTTCCAGATCCGAGAATTACCAGTTAACTAGACATTTGGTTCAAGCCTGTCCCAGGGAATTCCTTGTGGAATGGGCATTTAGTGCTAGTCTGGTTGCTGGCTCTGGGAATTTCTTATGAACTAGACATTTGGTGCCAGCCTGACTCCCAGCTCTGGGAATTGCTTGCCAACTGATAGCCTGGCTCCCATCTGTGAGAATTCCTTGTGAGTTAGACTTTTAGTGGTAGTCGTTTGAACTATTATTTGGGGTCATATAGATTGCTGCATATTGTTAGTCACCCATAGCATCCATAGTATATATATAGCTCTGAACACACTAGACATTGTGTATTACGGAGTAAGATTTTATTGTTTTATGTACTGGTTGATTATCATGCTCAACTTTAGCAATATATCAATTACCAATCTTCTCTACTAATTACCAGGGTAAGTGTTCCCTTTGCCTATAATTGTGTTCCCTTTGCCTATAATTGTGTTCCCTTTGCCTATAATTGTGTTCCCTTTGCCTATAATTGTGTTCCCTTTGCCTATAATTGTGTTCCCTTTGCCTATAATTGTGTTCCCGTTGCCTATAATTGTGTTCCCGTTGCCTATAATTGTGTTCCCTTTGCCTATAATTGTGTTCCCGTTGCCTATAATTGTGCTCCCTTTGCCTATAATTGTGTTCCCTTTGCCTATAATTGTGTTCCCTTTGCCTATAATTGTGTTCCCTTTGCCTATAATTGTGCTCCCTTTGCCTATAATTGTGTTCCCTTTGCCTATAATTGCTTTGCCTATAATTGTGTTCCCTTTGCCTATAATTGTGTTCCCTTTGCCTATAATTGCGTTCCCTTTGCCTATAATTGTGTTCCATTTGCCTATAATTGTGTTCCCTTGCCTTTGCCTATAATTGTGTTCCCTTTGCCTATAATTGTGTTCCCTTTGCCTATAATTGTGTTCCCTTTGCCTATAATTGTGCTCCCTTTGCCTATAATTGTGTGCCCATTGCCTATAAATAGTATTTCAACTAATGAATAAACATCGTATGTGAATAATATAAACAGGGTCAACATGCATGCGTAATACAACGCGTGTATCCTGAATAACAACATTTATGGTACAGATTTACCGTTATATCTCACCATTTTTGTATATACATATTTATGAATAGACTAATCTGACTTAAACGATCTCTAAATGACAGTATCACACAGTTAGTATAGACTCCAATAATAAACAAATGTTAATTCAGGAGCGTGGCTGACCGTTATATGAAATCATACATTCATGTTTGAGAGTGTATCAACACGCAAAACACTGTTTATTGATTGAATGCTCAAATTATTTCGGAAGAATTTAGAAGATCTAGCTATGCGTAAAAAATGCATTTAGTTGCTTTTTGCAATGTATCTGCTCTTTAACCTGCTAATCACAACTAAAGTCGCTTTTGCAGGGTTCATTCTAGATCAGGGTTCATTCTAGATCAGGGTTCATTCTAGGTCAGGGTTCATTCTAAGTCAGGGTTCATTCTAGGTCAGGGTTCATTCTAGGTCAGGGTTCATTCTAGATCAGGGTTCATTCTAGGTCAAGGTTCATTCTAGAGCAGGGTTCATTCTAGAGCAGGGTTCATTCTAGAGCAGGGTTCATTCTAGATCAGGGTTCATTCTAGGTCAAGGTTCATTCTAGAGCAGGGTTCATTCTAGGTCAGGGTTCATTCTAGATCAGGGTTCATTCTAGGTCAAGGTTCATTCTAGGTCAAGGTTCATTCTAGAGCAGGGTTCATTCTAGGTCAGGGTTCATTCTAGATCAGGGTTCATTCTAGGTCAAGGTTCATTCTAGAGCAGGGTTCATTCTAGGTCAGGGTTCATTCTAGATCAGGGTTCATTCTAGGTCAAGGTTCATTCTAGAGCAGGTTCATTCTAGAGCAGGTTCATTCTAGAGCAGGGTTCATTCTAGAGCAGGGTTCATTCTAGAGCAGGGTTCATTCTAGATCAGGGTTCATTCTAGAGCAGGGTTCATTCTAGAGCAGGGTTCATTCTAGGTTCATTCTAGAGCAGGGTTCATTCTAGAGCAGGGTTCATTCTAGAGCAGGGTTCATTCTAGAGCAGCAGTCAGGGTTCATTCTAGACAGGTTCATTCTGCAGGTTCATTCTAGAGCAGGGTTCATTCTAGATCAGGTTCATTCTAGAGCAGGGTTCATTCTAGAGCAGGGTTCATTCTAGAGCAGGGTTCATTCTAGATCAGGGTTCATTCTACAGGGTTCATTCTAGAGCAGGGTTCATTCTAGAGCAGGGTTCATTCTAGAGCAGGGTTCATTCTAGAGCAGGGTTCATTCTAGAGCAGGGTTCATTCTAGAGCAGGTTCATTCTAGATCAGGGTTCATTCTAGAGCAGGGTTCATTCTGTCAGGGTTCATTCTAGATCAGGGTTCATTCTAGGTCAGGGTTCATTCTAGATCAGGGTTCATTCTAGATCAGGGTTCATTCTAGAGCAGGGTTCATGCTAGAGCAGGGTTCATTCTAGAGCAGGGTTCATTCTAGAGCAGGGTTCATTCTAGAGCAGGGTTCATTCTAGATCAGGGTTCATTCTAGAGCAGGGTTCATTCTAGATCAGGGTTCATTCTAGATCAGGGTTCATTCTAGGTCAGGGTTCATTCTAGATCAGGGTTCATTCTAGGTCAGGGTTCATTCTAGATCAGGGTTCATTCTAGGTCAGGGTTCATTCTAGATCAGAATTTTTGGGAGAATTGAGAAAGCGCGTGATTGCTTCCTCAAATGGTGTTCTTTAATATACTTCTGCAAAATAGGGTTAAAATGCACAGTACAACCATTAAATACAACATTTGAATAGATGGAGTGCTTTATAATGGGCCAGTGTATCTTACTAGACAATATTTTGTTTGAAAATCTTAAAACATTTTTTTATTTTTAAGGGAGAAGTGGGGTCCCCAGAGGGCAAAGTCAGGGTCCCTAGGGTGAAAATTTCGCCCACCGCGCCCTCTAGAATGATCCCTGTTTTGCAAACAGCATAGAGCTAGAGCATGCCATCTGATCAGGCTCTATGCTGTAGCTATTCGGATAGTGGAGCTAAAACATTTGGATGAACAGCAGGCAACATAGATCCTGATCAGATGCGGCGCAATGATCAAATGCCACGGTTTATCTGGATCTATGTTGTTTGCACATTCCTTCATATTTATTCAGCATTTTAACGATTACGTTGTAACGTGTGTTATATTGATAAAATAATCCTTTAACTTTGATGCTCTTCATCAATGTTTTCTAGTTACAATCCTAGATTCTTAGAATTGCCTTTGGTGTAACTGTAAGTAAGTATTTGCTGGCTATCAGAAGCTTGTTCCAATGGAGTAGATTTTAGATTCATGCCAGAATCATTCTGCATAGACGAGGCATACTTGTTGAAAGCTTTCAATTACATCAGTTCACCATTAAATCAGTTGAAAACGATAAGGCATTTTGACATAAGATTAAACTTGGCACAGGTAACATTGGAAAAATGGGCATGTGAAAATCAATCTACCTACATAATGCTTCAACTGAGCGGGGAATACTTGAAGTATTAGAAGTTGGCAATGAGGTACAGGGGAAAATAATTGTAGAATAAAACGGTATATTAATATAGTTGTCATCATATTTCAGATGTATACTGTCTATGGAATCCGAGTAATTGTTCAGTGATTACGGTATAAGGGGTTGTAGGGCCTTGTCATGTAGGTAGCTTGTTATACTGTCTATGGAATCCGAGTAATTGTTCAGTGTTTACGGTATAAGGGGTTGTTGGAGCCTTGTCATGTAGGTAGCTTGTTATACTGTCTATGGAATCCGAGTAATTGTTCAGTGTTTACGGTATAAGGGGTTGTTGGAGCCTTGTCATGTAGGTAGCTTGTTATACTGTCTATGGAATCCGAGTAAT
Source organism: Archivesica marissinica (assembly GCA_014843695.1). NCBI lineage: Eukaryota > Metazoa > Mollusca > Bivalvia > Venerida > Vesicomyidae > Archivesica > Archivesica marissinica. Next base: position 75,355,822 of record CM026404.1, read on the forward strand.
TGTTCAGTGTTTACGGTATAAGGGGTTGTTGGAGCCTTGTCATGTAGGTAGCTTGTTATACTGTCTATGGAATCCGAGTAATTGTTCAGTGTTTACGGTATAAGGGGTTGTTGGAGCCTTGTCATGTAGGTAGCTTGTTATACTGTCTATGGAATCCGAGTAATTGTTCAGTGTTTACGGTATAAGGGGTTGTTGGAGCCTTGTCATGTAGGTAGCTTGTTATACTGTCTATGGAATCCGAGTAATTGTTCAGTGTTTACGGTATAAGGGGTTGTTGGAGCCTTGTCATGTAGGTAGCTTGTTATACTGTCTATGGAATCCGAGTAATTGTTCAGTGTTTACGGTATAAGGGGTTGTTGGAGCCTTGTCATGTAGGTAGCTTGTTATACTGTCTGTGGAATCCGAGTAATTGATCAGTGATTACGGTATAAGGGGTTGTTGGAGCCTTGTCATGTAGGAAGCTTGTTATACTGTCTATGGAATCCGAGTAATTGTTCAGTGTTTACGGTATAAGGGGTTGTTGGAGCCTTGTCATGTAGGTAGCTTGTTATACTGTCTGTGGAATCCAAGTAATTGTTCAGTGATTACGGTATAAGGGGTTGTTGGAGCCTTGTCATGTAGGAAGCTTGTTATACTGTCTATGGAATCTGAGTACATTTGTAATTGTTCAGGATTTTGTAAGGGGTTATAGGAGCTTTGTGGGGGCACATCTCGCAGCAGCAGCAGCAGCAGCCTATTGATCTTCAGCGTGTCACACTCTACCGGTGTTCACTCGCATCGTATTGTCGAATGGATCGTTTTGGATTCCTTGCCGCCATGATCCAGTCATCGAGAAGAGGAACAACGTGTGCAGACCTGGAAGCGACATGCAACGTGCTGTTGTCTAACTGCATGTTCAGTTTATATGCTGCTACGAGATGACCAACAGTGAGGCGTGTGGCCCTACAAAGGACCCTTTCGAAAAAGTAGCAATACAGGATTTGTCACCCTGCAGAGAAAGAAGATGCCTACTCCAAATGTCAACCAAGCAACTTAGAATCAGGCGTCTTAGAAGATTCACTCTCCCATAACCCTCGGCGATTCACTCACGCATAAACTTCGGCGGTGGCGAGTATAATGAAAAATAGACGATTGATTTGTCAATAAGGTAGTAAGACATTGATGTCCGAACACGTTAAGGATGCATCCCTTGAGGACTTGGTTTAAACATTTTTATTCATCAATATTTAAGGATGCATCCCTTGAGGACTTAGTTTAAACAGTTTTATTCATCAATATTTACATCATGTTATAACATTAATATACAAGAACAGATGGAATGAATCGGAAGCTAAAAGCGTTGAGGACTTAAATATACGGTCAGCATCATTACACGGGAGAAACCCATTACAAGACCATGAAATACACTTGTAAACCTTAAACACAGAAAGTCTTCTTCATTGGAACAGCATGCTCGTAATAGGTGACTTAACTAGCGGCTTAACACTTGTTTTCGTTGCCTCTATGATTCCAGGAGGTGTGAAGGATTTTGGTTTCGTTGCTCATAACCTGGATCCCGCCCCACCACCACTGTAGGTTCGAATCCCACTGGGGGCATCAAATCATTATATGTGAGGAAGGTAGCCAGCTGGTTTGCAGATGGTCAGTGGTTCTACCTGGGTGATTGCCTGCGTTGAAATACTGCACAAAGGGGGTGGGGGGTGGGGGCATCCTCCAGACCTCTACCAATAATAGCAGACAAAAACGTTGGTAGTGAACTGGCATCTCACGGAACAGTCATATCCATTAATAATATCCAGTCCATGTCAGTTACTTGGTGTTGAATGGGTTAATATCATGCACCAGTCCATGTCAGTTACTTGGTGTTGAATGGGTTAAATATCATGCACCAGTCCATGTCAGTTACTTGGTGTTGAATGGGTTAATATCATGCACCAGTCCATGTCAATTACTTGGTGTTGAATGGGTTAATATCATGCACCAGTCCATGTCAGTTACTTAGGTGTTGAATGGGTTAATATCATGCACCAGTCCATGTCAGTTACTTGGTGTTGAATGGGTTAATATCATGCACCAGTCCATGTCAGTTACTTGGTGTTGAATGGGTTAATATCATGCACCAGTCCATGTCAGTTACTTGGTGTTGAATGGGTTAATATCCTGCACCAGTCCATGTCAGTTACTTGGTGTTGAATGGGTTAAATATCATGCACCAGTCCATGTCAGTTACTTGGTGTTGAATGGGTTAATATCGTGCACCGAAGCTATTGGTGTGACGTCAAACCCCTAAAAATGAACAGACAAAAACGTCGGTAGTGAACTGGCATCTCACGGAACAGTCATACCCATTAATAATAGATCAAGAATGGGATGAGCATGTATTAACAATTATGGTGCTATAAATAGAGATAGGAACAAAAGTTTTCCGAGTACAAGATATTGTTTTGTATTTCATGGTGTTGTGAACGAACGATTGATTGATGATCAGTCGGGTTAAGCGAGTTATTCTTCTGGTATTACATCAACCATTTCATTAATCTTGCGCTGAAACGAGTTTCACCTCGGTGCTTTAGCGGCTAATTTCGGAGATTGATGCCGAATTCTGAATCCGTTGGACAGAATAATAGATGACTCAGTAGAACTGGCAGGAAAAACAAGTTTATTTAGTGCTTTGAAATTTCACCCCCCCAAAAACATAGAATCGCTCTATGTCTGCTGATGTTGGTTTCTATCAAGCAACCTCGGTTATCTGAAGAATTGACAAATGTTAAGTAACCAGCATTACCGTAACAATTCTGGACTCAGTCAAGGTGGAAGTAATAGACTGATAGAGAACATCGGTAAATCAAAGTTTTTGCCTTATCATAACTGTGTATATAGCGTTATAATACATAAAGCAACAAATTTGCGTGTGGGCTTATGAAAACAGATAACAATGTACATACAAAACCTATAGAGATAAATAAGCTACAAAGTTTTATGGACAAAAATTCCAATAACATTTTATCTAAAAGAATTTTTTTTACAATAAAGCGGAATAATTTAGGATTCTTGTGAATTTTATGTCCAGATAAAACAAGACTCTGTGGGTACTCTTCTGATTTCTATAATAAATTACACTTTCTTCCCTGATTTAACCCTTTCAACACCACAGGCCTCTCTAGGCTTACAAAAAGTGTAGATCCAGATGAGTCGTCACTTGATTGGCTTAACCCTTTCAACACCACATACCTCTAAAACCACAGACCTTACAAAAAGTGTAGATCCAGATGAACTGGCTTGTCACGAGTCTCATCAGGATCTGCACTTTTACCATTTACCATTTTGATAAATGTAATTGTAAATGTAATTTTCTTATTAATTTATTGGTCTGAAAATATCATGCACCAGTCCATGTCAGTTACTTGGTGTTGAATGGGTTAAATATCATGCACCAGTCCATGTCAGTTACTTGGTGTTGAATGGGTTAATATCATGCACCAGTCCATGTCAGTTACTTGGTGTTGAATGGGTTAATATCATGCACCAGTCCATGTCAGTTACTTGGTGTTGAATGGGTTAATATCATGCACCAGTCCATGTCAGTTACTTGGTGTTGAATGGATTAAAGTGTCATTTAAATTTATAACATCAACCTGTATCTCATATATAATTTCGAGACAATTCAGTTCTGGAATGCGTAGAAGCGGACCAGCAAATGCTACGGTTTATGTACTACCACTTGTGACCCTATATTAACATTAATTACGCTTTTCACCATCATTCCATGTTACCATGTCTTGTCGTTGAAATAAATAGCGAAAATAATACAAATCTCTCATTTATATGTGAACGGTTAAATATGTGTTGAATATAGAAACATTGTAAACTCGTGTGTTTTCAAAATAGGTTAATGGAAGTCGTGATAGCGCAGTGGATGCGCGTTCGCTTCAGGTGCGAAAGGTCCGGAGTTCGAGCCCCACTGGAGCCATTACGATTGTGCCCTTAGGCAAGGCATTTAAATTCCACGTTGCCTCTTCTCTCTCCCTCGTGGCGATGGATTCCATCAGGAATGAGGTCTCGAGAGTGATTTATATAAGTTGAAATAACTTGTTTCGCAATCGAGCTAAAATAAATTTGTATAAACTAAAATAGGTTAATCGTATGAGCACCCCTGGAAGCCTCATTTGACCTATCCTGTCATAAAAGTATGTTGTCAAGTCATAATATTTGCATGCTAGCGGCAGATAAAATCACTTGCAAACAGCATAGAGCCGGATCAAAATGTGCCATCTGATCAGGCTCTATGCTGATTGCTATTTATATAATGAAGCTAAAACATTTGGGTGAATAGCAAACAACATAGATCCTGATCAGACGCGGCGTTACACCACGGCTGATCTGAATCTATGTTGTTTGCAAATGTGATTTTATTTACTCAGCAGCCAAAGGGTTATGGAATGAATCGTTGGTTAATAGTTTCCATCGGGGGTATGAACTAAATTAAAGTGGTTAAAAGTGTGTGGAGGCCAAAGGCCCGAACACATCCAATGTAGTTCATACCCTGATGGACATGTTGCTCGTCAAACCGCAAAGAAATTAATAGGATTTTACAAGGATTATCAATGTGTATTTCGGTATTAATGTATTGATGCAGGGCAACTATGAAGGATTCGTTTTGGGCAACTAAAAATGTAAATTGTGTATCCGAATGAAGGACTTGTGTTGCAGCTAGAAATGTACATTTAATACCATGCTGAAAGAGTTAACTGACTAAAAAACGTCCCCACACTTATAAAAATCAAAATTTAAAAATGTAAAATTGGGAAACTAAGATGTAGATTTTACACCAATATGATGGATTTGTTATTGGGTAAGATGTAGATTTTACACCAATATGAAGGATTCGTTATTGGGAAACTAAGATGTAGATTTTACACCAATATGAAGGATTTGTTATTGGGAAACTAAGATGTAGATTTTACACCAATATGATGGATTTGTTATTGGGTAAGATGTAGATTTTACACCAATATGATGGATTTGTTATTGGGTAAGATGTAGATTTTACACCAATATGATGGATTTGTTATTGGGTAAGATGTAGATTTTACACCAATATGATGGATTTGTTATTGGGTAAGATGTAGATTTTACACCAATATGATGGATTTGTTATTGGGTAAGATGTAGATTTTACACCAATATGATGGATTTGTTATTGGGTAAGATGTAGATTTTACACCAATATGATGGATTTGTTATTGGGTAAGATGTAGATTTTACACCAATATGATGGATTTGTTATTGGGAAACTAAGATGTAGATTTTACACCAATATGATGGATTTGTTATTGGGTAAGATGTAGATTTTACACCAATATGATGGATTCGTTATTGGGAAACTAAGATGTAGATTTTACACCAATATGAAGGATTTGTTATTGGGTAAGATGTAGATTTTACACCAATATGATGGATTCGTTATTGGGAAACTAAGATGTAGATTTTACACCAATTTTATTGGGAAACTAAGATGTAGATTTTACACTAATATGAAGGACTCGTGGTGTGGCAACTAAAAATGGCAATTTGGTACCCAAATGAAGGACTCGTGGTGTGGCAACTAAAAATGGCAATTTGGTACCCAAAGGACTTGTTGTACATTATATGCCATGCTGAAACATTTATCTGAAAACAAATAACTTCCCCATTGTTCTTTTAGATACAACAATACAAATGCAAAATTTGGATGTCAGACATTAAATATAATGTAAAACATGTTGACTATATACATCAAATGTGACAATGAAAATGACATGGGTTCTCTGTTTTGTCCTGTTTTCCATTATGCAGATATTATTTCTAGTTCTAACATTGAGTAAACATCATTTCAAATTAAGTTTCTACAAATCATAATGTTCCTTCATGAGTCTTCACTGACCAAAGAGTAACTCTAAGAGACATCGGTCAGTTACAGTTACTTCCCCTGAATACTCCCTAAAAGTAGATAGGTCCTATTAAGTGTTTTCCTCTGTTTTTATCGTTGTTTCCTTTGCGCAACATGCTAACAAATTTATTCCACTATCGCTTCTTATGATTATTAAATTACTAGATTTCGACATATCTCCTACAGTATTATCAATTGGTACTTATTTGTAAAACAATATTATCAGTTAACCCTTTCAACACCAAGTAACTGACATGGACTGGTGCATGATATTTTCAGACCAATAAATTAATAAGAAAATTACATTTGGATCAGTTCATTTATCAAAATGGGTAATTTTTGTCCAAAAATAGTAATATTACTGGCAAAAAGTGCAGATCCTGATGAGACGGCTCATCTGGATCTACACTTTTTGTAAGCCTATTGGGAGGCCTGTGGGTTGAAAGAGTTAATTAACACGATTTTGATAAAATCACATTAAAATTGTATGATACCGCAACATCTGGTTAGGGAACAACAGTAAAAACAAAGGATTCCAACTAAAAGGACCTATTCACATTTTGGGATAAATCAGACTTTATCTGCCAAGGGAGGCAATAGGAAATTAGCGATGTCTCCCATTGACAATAACATATTCTCAACGAAACAAAATGATATAATTCTCTCGTGATGTTTCTCAGCATGTTTACAACATATTGTAAAGCAGCTACATAGTCGATCGCATTGTGTTGCTTTTCAAAGCCAAATTATTTCAAAAGAATTTTATTTAATTTTCGTTAATTTTGCCGTTAAAGGGAAGGTGCTTCCTTAAAAAGCAGAAACATTAAACACATGTTTTCAAAACTTTTGAATTTTGATAACCATTGCTGCTATAGAAGAGAATACAAAACCAATGAAAAAGAGAGCCTAATGTTTTCACTTACCAGAAGTTGATGCGTAAAATCCAGGTAAAAATGTCCGCAAAGCAAATTACGAGCGACAGTCATAGAATAAATATCCAGAAATAGTATTTGTTAACATCCACCATTTTAATATAACTTGAGATTTCTATCTGAGCACGAATTCACTGAGGGTTTCCACGGCTGTAGTTCTCTTCTCTCTAATTCCAGGTGTAATCCACATGCTTTGAGAATGGAGCTTTCCCGGTTGATTTACCTGTGAAATAAACATGGAATAAACGATAAAAAAAAATCGGCAATACTCCAGTGCAAACAAAATGGCGGCAGTCTAGATTTCATACCAGGTGAGGTTCTTGCCTATAGTTATGAAATTTGGGGAGATGTTAAATTCGAGCTTTAGTGATAGTGTTCAATGTTAGAAATCTAGACTGATACCCAACTAATATGACAAGTAAACCCATTTCATTCTGGATACATTTAAAGGCTTTTGCAAACAACATAGATCCAGATCAGCCACAGCGTGCGCTGCATGCTGATCAGGATCTATGTTGTTTGCTACATAGCCAAGTGACTTAGCAAGATCATCTGAATAGCAAACAGCATAGACCCTGATCAGATGGCACGTTCCATGGCGGTTGATCTGGCTCTATGTTCTTTGCAAATACTGTTCGAACGGTATCCAGAATGAAGGTTAAATATAAAGTATGCAAACAGTTCAGCTCTGTAGGTTCGAATCCCACTGGGGATGTGGAATTATTTCATGTGAGGAATACTGCACGGAGGGGCACCCGGGGTCTTCATGTGAGGAATACTGCACGGAGGGGCACCCGGGGTCTTCCTTCACTAGTAATAGCGGGAAACCCCAAGAAGAAACAATCGTGCTAATAATTCAACCGATTTGACTCAGGCTGAAGTGAAATTATTTGTTGGTTCTGTCGATCAGAAGACTGACTCAAAGCTGAGATTTGTACTCGGTTGACTCAAATTGGAGATCTGTACTCGGTACAGTTTGTCAAACAGATTGGCTGAAGTAATAAAACTTGAATCTGATTAACCAATGGAAAATCTCAAGAATTGTATTCATTACAAAACATGTATTACACAAGTTTTACAACAAGGATATCCAATCTTTTAACCCTTTCCTTCATAGAAGCTCCTCTTGACGCCATTACCAATATGACATACATTTAACCCTTTCCTTCATAGAAGCTCCTCTTGACGCCATTACCAATATGACATACATTTAACCCTTTCCTTCATAGAAGCTCCTCTTGACGCCATTACCAATATGACATACATTAACCCTTTCCTTCATAGAAGCTCCTCTTGACGCCATTACCAATATGACATACATTAACCCTTTCCTTCATAGAAGCTCCTTGATGCCATTACCAATATGACATACATTGACAATGTAGTAGCCAAACCAATGTTCATAATAAAGGCCATAATCTCATGTAGTCCCGTGATATCTATGGAGGTGGGATAGATATGGTGACTACTTATCCACTGCATGATAGCTAAATGTCTGTCGTTTGTATGGAGATATAACAGTATATTAACCATCTCTATGAAGTCCCAGTAATATCTATGGAGGTGGGATAGATATGGCGAATACTTATCCACTGCATGCTAGCTAAATGGCTGTCATTTGTATGGAGATATAATAGTATAGTAACCTAAATCTCTATGAAGGAAAGGGCTAAATGGCTGTCATTTGTATGGAGATATAATAGTATATTAACCTATATCTCTATGAAGGAAAGGGTTAAATGGTGTTTTTTTGTGGTGTTTTAAGTCGTACCAACAGGTTAGGTCGTCAAATGGTGACTCTCCAGCTATTATTGATGGAGGAAGACTCTGTGTGCCCCTCCGTGCAGTATTTCAAACACGAGCTGCCACACAGGTAGAACCACCGACCTACTGCAAGCCAGATGGATAGCTTCCTCACTTTGAATTTGACACCCCCAGTGGGATTCGAACATACTGCGATGAGATGCAAGTGATTTGACGTACAGGGTTCATTCTAGATCAGAAATTTTGGGAGAAGTGAGAAAGCGCGTGATCGCTTCCTTAAATGGTGTTCTTTAATATACTTCTGCAAAATAGGGTTAAAATGCACAGTACAACCCCATTAAATACAACATTTGAATAGAAGGAGTACTTTATAATGGGCCAGTGTATCTTACTAGACAAAATTTTGTTTGAAAAATGTAAAAACCAAAAATGTTTTTTGTTTTTTTTAGGGAGAAGTGGGGCCCCCAGAGGGCGAAGTCAGGGTCCTTAGGGCGACAATTTCGCCCACATCTCCCTCTAAACTGATTCCTGTTCAAGTACATGGCATTAACAACTCGGCCACAGAGACCTGTCATTTAAAATGTACTTAAATATTATTGAAAAATTATCTTGATTTAACTAGGATAGGATAATAGCAAAGAAAGTAATTTGAATAGATTACCTTTAGCCTGTTTTATTAAATTTTGCAGGAATAAAAAAAAACAGGACACTCACATGCAGTTTCGTTTTCTTGACTTTAAAATTGAATATGCTTAGAAAGTTATAAAAAAAGTGTTTGTTTATTATAGTGTCACGGTCACCCCTATTTAAAGGGCCAGCCATTTCTGACTTATGAGACACCTCTTTTTATAAACATCAGTACTTCCCGAATCCTATGCTTGTATGCCAGGCTGGTAGGCAATCAGTAACCATTATTTAACTAGCTGGAGGCTCACCAACCGGCCATATCAGAACGAACCCCTGACAAGATTCAAACCTTCGACCTCCCGCTACGTAGGCGGATGCCTTAACCATTAGGCCACAGAGACGATTATATGTTATCAAAATGTAATCTACAGTCAAACCTGTGCTAAAGGTCACCTCCGAATAAAGGTCGCATATGAAAAACCTGTCTCTAAAGACCACCATTTTTCTCTCCCGTTGAGCCATTTCCAATGCATTTTAACCCTTTATTGAGAGGCCACCTGCCAACAAAGGCCACTTTTTGACTTTATCAAGGGTGGCCTTTATAGACAGGTTTGACTGTATTTCCATTTCAGATGATGTTTTCTCACAGTTTACATGGTGACTAACATGTTCAGGTAACATTAATCTAATCTTTGATCCATTGTAATTGTAAAGATCATCGGTGCCGGCTATCAGTCTGTCATTCAAAAAATATCATTACACCATTGATACCTCGCCAGGGCACTCAGCCGAGCCAGGGCACTCAGCCGAGTAATAACATTATGTTGTGGCAGTCCTCCATTTATAAATGGTGTGGGGGTGTTTAATGTATAAAAGAAAACATAAACCATACCATTAACTTAAAAAAATGCATTCCAGAAATGTTGGCAACTGATTAAAATCAGCCGTTAACTGTTCGGTGTTTCAATGAAATTAACATTATAATGATATGAATGTTATAATGAAATCAGCTTTACTGTGAATGAGATATTATATTTCAGAGGGTGCAATAAATTTTTTTTTTTAAATGATTTAAGAAAATGAAGGTAATACAGCTAATACGAATTTCGGAATGAACCTGTCGGCCATGTTTTTATTGTCATTTGAAATACTGCATATAGGGCACATGTATTACCGTAATATTCCATTTATATGAGCTGTAATGTTTAGTTTAAATGCGTGCTACACTCCGAATAGAAGGACATTAGGTTTCGTTTGTAGTAAACAGTATTTGAACAATATATTAGGGCTCATCCTAGAGGGTGACATGGGTGGAATAGTCCCCGGACTCTGACATCGTCCCCTGGGCCCCACTTCTCCCTAATATATATATATATCTTTTTTTTACAATTTTCATACATAATCTTGTCCAGTAAGCTACACTGGCCATTGTAAAGCACGTCTTCTATTGAAATGTTCTATTTAATGTGTATTTTAATCCTATTTTGTTGAAATTGATCAAATAATACCATTTAAAGATGCAAACGCGTGCTTTTTCACTAATAAACACAAATATCCTCTATTTCTTTAAACACTATAATAAACACAATTATTCTCTATTCCTTGAAACACTATAATAAACACAATTATTCTCTATTCCTTGAAACACTATAATAAACACAAATATTCTCTATTCCTTGAAACTATAATAAACACTCTATTCCTTGAAACACAAATATTCTCTTTCTTTAAACACTATAATAAACACCAACTATTCTCTATTCCTTGAAACACTATAATAAACACAAATATTCTCTATTTCTTTAAACACTATAATAAACACAAATATTCTCTATTTCTTGAAACACTATAATAAACACCAATTATTCTCTATTCCTTGAAACACTATAATAAACACAAATATTCTCTATTTCTTTAAACACTATAATAAACACCAACTATTCTCTATTCCTTGAAACACTATAATAAACACAAATATTCTCTATTTCTTTAAACACTATAATAAACACAAATATTCTCTATTTCTTGAAGCACTATAATAAACACCAACTATTCTCTATTCCTTGAAACACTATAATAAACACCAACTATTCTCTATTCCTTGAAAACACTATAATAAACACAATTATCCTCTATTCCTTGAAACACTATAATAAACACAAATATCTTCTATTTCTTGAAACTATAATAAACACAAATATCTTCTATTTCTTGAAACTATAATAAACACAAATATCCTCTATTTCTTGAAACACTATAATAAACACAAATATTCTCTATTTCTTGAAACACTATAATAAACACAAATATTCTCTATTTCTTGAAATTAGCCTATAATAATTGGTGTTGTAAAAAATCAAATTGCCCTTATAATGATCACCCTTATAATTATCAACCTTACATTAAATTCAGTCATAAAATATTAACCCTTGTTATGAACTCACCCATATAATGATTGTGTATTATTGTGTATTGAAACCACCTGTATAATGATCAGTCTTGTATTGAAACCACCTGTATAATGATCAGTCTTGTATTGAGATCACCTGTATAATGATCAGTCTTGTATTGAGATCACCTATATAATGAATGATCAGTATTGAAACCACCTGTATAATGATCAGTATTGTATTGAGATCACCTGTATAATGATCAGTCTTGTATTGAAACCACCTGTATAATGATCAGTCTTGTATTGAGATCACCTGTATAATGATCAGTCTTGTATTGAAACCACCTGTATAATGATCAGTCTTGTATTGAGACCACCTGTATAATGATCAGTCTTGTATTGAAATCACCTGTATAATGACCAGTCTTGTATTGAGACCACCTGTATAATGATCCGTCTTGTATTGAAATCACCTGTATAATGATCAGTCTTGTATTGAGATCACCTGTATAGTGATCAGTCTTGTATTGATATCACCTGTATAATGATCAGTCTTGTATTGAAATCACCTGTATAATGACCAGTCTTGTATTGAGACCACCTGTATAATGATCCGTCTTGTATTGAAATCACCTGTATAATGATCAGTCTTGTATTGAGATCACCTGTATAATGATCCGTCTTGTATTGAAATCACCTGTATAATGATCAGTATTGAGACCACCTATATAATGACCAGTCTTGTATTGAAACCACCTGTATAATGATCAGTCTTGTATTGAAATCACCTGTATAATGATCAGTCTTGTATTGAGACCACCTGTATAATGATCAGTCTTGTATTGAAACCACCTGTATAATGATCAGTATTGAGACCACCTATATAATGACCAGTCTTGTATTGAAACCACCTGTATAATGATCAGTATTGATATCACCTGTATAATGACCAGTCTTGTATTGAAACCACCTGTATAATGATCGGTCTTTTATTGAAATCACCTGTATAATGATCAGTCTTGTATTGAGACCACCTGTATAATGATCAATATTGTATTGAGACCACCTGTATAATGATCAGTCTTGTATTGAAACCACCTGTATAATGATCAGTCTTGTATTGAGATCACCTGTATAATGATCAGTCTTGTAGAACCAATGCATACATAAGAAGCATGCTATTGTGTATGAAGTGCTTTGCTGCTCTTATCTTCCAATTTGACTATCCTCAAACTTAGTGTAAAGGTTCTTTATTTAATAACCAGTCTAAATTTTATTTACGCTTTATCTTGAAAATCATTTTGCATTCCTTCCACTCGAGCTTGCTGGCTGTTTAATAGAAATAAACGAGTGGATATTTTGTTATATTGCTAAAGTGACACGTAGTATCAACAAATAGATTGTTTTATAGCTCGTTTGCGATTTCAAGTTCATTTCTTAGTGACTTATCAATAATAACTAGTATATAAACATAGATTAAGGAACTTTTTCTCGTGGGAAAACGAACATTTTGCTGTGGATTTTGTTTTAATATTAACACCTTTCGCTGGCTGTTCACAGTTCAAAAAGCGATAACTAGTTTTGAAATCAATTTGCCAAGCCTATAAGCACTTGGTGTAATCATGTTCAGGTGTAGCATTAAATGCATTGTAAACACAATCAGCCATTTAATGGCGATGCTCAGATATGCTTGATAGCAAACAATTGAAATGTCCGCTGTGCCATGTATTGTATTAAAATTTTACTCCCTTATTGAATGGGCACAGACGGCTTGGGTTGGTAGTCCAGTGGTTGACACGTTGAATTGCAAATCCAGGGAGCGCAGGTTCAATCCCCCGTCTGACTCTAATAATATTAACAGTCTTTCGGATGGAACTTGGATGTATCGATGCTTTACACCGTGCACGTAAAAGAACCAGAGGAGTCTCTGGAATGGGTCTCTGTCTGTATCATTGCACTATCCTCCAAAATCCAAAATTAATAATAGAGGTGATCACTAAGGCAGGTTTGACTGCATTTATAGATTCATGTGACCTTGCGATGCTCATCGGAGCCTCGTGTCTTAAGAATTTTTATACGTTCTAGGTCGAGATGAGCGTGCCAGGCTAGTCAAGGTCTCTTGTCATATATATTTTGATATGTTGTCACGGTGACAGATTACTCGTTTACGCAACTAATGATGCAGGAAGTGAGAGTGTCATCTACATTGCCGTGAACTTAGAATCAAAATACATTGTATCTGTCTCATTAACCAGTAAAATGCTGAATAAATTGGAAGGAATGTGTAAACAGCATAGGCGTAACGTCGCGTCTGATCAGGATCTATATTCTTTGATATTATGCCAAGTAGTTTGGCTGCACTATCCGAATAGCAAATATACATAGAGCCTGATCAGATGGCATGTTCTGTGCACGTTCTGTGCCATCTGATCTGGCTCTGTACATGTTTGTAAAAACCAATATACTCGTTTCCAGCACAGTACGGGTTAAGTGTTGTGAGCTCTGTGACAAAGAATCTGTAAATGCTAACCATAAGCAAGTGTGTGTGTAGGGTGCGGGTGGGGGTATATCAATTATAGACTAACGGTATATTCTCTCGTACAGACGGATCTGTATTCCAGTGGGTAACACATTGGACTGGTAATTCAGGGATTGCAGGTTCGATCCCCCGTCTAACCATAATAAAATTAACAGTCTTTCAGTTGGGACTTTAAACCGAGGTCTTGTGTCGGTGCTATACACTGTGCATGTAGAAGAATCAGAGGAGATTCTGGAATGGGTCTCTGTCTGTATCATTGCACTATCCTCCAAAAATCAAAAATGACTAATCTCTTCGGGAGGCGTCGCTCATATGGGCAACCGGTAGCGACGATAAATAAATCGTAAAACACACAAAAATATTCTGTCATTTTAAAGTTTTTGAGTGGAAATAGAATTTAAAATAATTTGTTAGCTTTGTTTTTCAATATGATTTGTGACTACAATGAATCTGAAATATTAGAAGAGTTTTAAAGCTTGTCTTAGTGGGAAGTGAACCTTATAGTTTATACAAATTTATATGAGCTCGATTGCGAAACAAGTTATCAACTTATATTAATCACTCTCGAGACCTCATTCCTGATGGAATCCATCGCCACGAGGGAGAGAGAAGAGGCAACGTGCAATTTAAATGCTGCCTAAGGGCACAATCGTAACGGCTCCAGCGGGGATCGAACTCCGGACCTTTCACACCTGAAGCGAACGCACATCCACTGCGCAATCACGACAACCTCTATATTATTGGTCTACGGCATAACCACTCTGGGCGTCCGTCCCCATTTATTTAATAAACTAAATTAGACTTGTAAATGGCAATTTTAAACTTCGATCATGAATTCAAAATTTATACAGATTTAGAACACATTGAGGTATCTACTTATAGGGCACATGGAATCTGATACCATTATTTCAAAACCTACCTTTAATTGGCACAAACAGGTCTGTTTATTAACAATTAACAGATAATTGACTGCATTGAACTGTCGCATGTTAAGCCTTTAAATAATTCTTAAATTAAATCCTTTTCAATTCTATCTTCTATATCTATTAACCATAGACTTAATATAATTTGAAGCATAAAATTCTATTAAACTAAAGTGATTGTAATCTGTTATTTTCGTCTCCATTGAAGCAAATTGTTGATGGCATACGATACCATGATATAACATGTTAATGCATGCTAACATAATTTTAGTGTCTCTGTGTGGTCCGGTTGTCTCCATCTGGTCTGGTTGTCTCCGTCTGCTCCGGTTGTCTCAATCTGCTCCGGTTGTCTCTGTCTGCTCCGGTTGTCTCCTTCCGCTCCGGTTGTCTATCTGCTCCGGTTGTCTCTGTCTGCTACGTTTGTCTCTATCTGCTCTGGTTGTCTTTATCTGCTCTGGTTGTCTCTATCTGCTCTGGTTGTCTCTGTCTGCTCCAGTTGTCTCTGTCTGCTCCGGTTGTCTCTATCTGCTCCGGTTGTCTCTATCTGCTCCGGTTGTCTCTATCTGCTCCAGTTGTCTCTGTCTGCTCTGGTTGTCTCCATCTGCTCTGGTTGTCTCCGGTTGTCTCTATGTGCTCCAGTTGTCTCTGTCTGCTCTGGTTGTCTCTATCTGCTTTGGTTGTCTCTGTCTGCTCTGGTTGCCTCCTTCCGCTCCATTTGTCTCTATCTGCTCCGGTTGTCTCTATCTGCTCCGGTTGTCTCTGTCTGCTCCTGTTGTCTCCATCTGCTCTGGTTGTCTCCGGTTGTCTCTATCTGCTCCAGTTGTCTCTGTCTGCTCCGGTTGTCTCTATTTGCTCCATTGTCTCTATCTGCTCTGGTTGTCTCTATCTGCTCTTGTTGTCTCTATCTGCTCTGGTTGTCTCTATCTGCTCTGGTTGTCTCTGTCTGCTCTAGTTGTCTCCATCTGGTCCGATTGTCTCCATCTGCTCTGGTTGTCTCCGTCTTGTCCGATTCTCTCCGTCTTGTCTGGATATCAGCCCAGAAAGTGATACCGAGCACCCAGCATTTGTAGCTGGATTGAAATAACAGTTAGATTTGGAAATTATCGCATCAGGGGTTAATTAATTTGCTCAAAGCTTAACTGACCATGTATAACCAGTGACCTGAAACATCCAGTCACATTTATTAAGAGTTTTATACGGCCTTATGATTTTCTTTTTGCCGTAAAAGCCTGACAGTTTTGACAGATTACGAGAAACTGCACAGTACATATGAAAACCACCAAAATGAAAGTTATCGTAGTCGCTGAATACGAACTAGAACCACATTTTCTTCTCACAAAGGTCAAGGTACACTTACAGGTCAAAGGTCACAATTATGCACACGTTCTGCAACAATTGCTTTGTTATTTTGAAGCAAATGGAAGTCATCCAACAATTAACAATTTCATTGTCAAACTGTTTCATAATTACGCCGCAAACAACAATTAAATACGTTGTGTTTGAAATGAAACAGTAAACATTTCAACTTATCATGAAATGGTTAACATATTAAGAACATTAAACATTACAACTTATCATGAAATGGTTAACATATTAAGAACGTTAAACATTTCAACTTATCATGAAATGATTAACATTGATTTAATGTGTGTAAGAAACTGCCAACTTTTTCATATAAATTTCCTTCATAGAGATTTAGGTTAATATACTGTTATATCTACATACAAACGACAGCCATTGAACCCTTTCCTTCATAGAGATTTAGGTCAATATACTATAATATCTACATACAAACGACATCAATTTAACCCTTTCCTTCATAGAGATTTAGGTTAATATACTATTATATCTCCATACAAACGACATCCATTTAACCCTTTCCTTCATAGAGATTTAGGTTAATATACTATTATATCTCCATACAAACGACATCTATTTAACCCTTTCCTTCATAGAGATTTAGGTTAATATACTATTATATCTCCATACAAACGACATCCATTTAACCCTTTCCTTCATAGAGATTTAGGTTAATATACTATTATATCTCCATACAAACGACAGCCATTTAACCCTTTCCTTCATAGAGATTTAGGTTAATATACTATTATATCTCCATACAAACGACAGCCATTTAACCCTTTCCTTCATAGAGATTTAGGTTAATATACTATTATATCTCCATACAAACGACAGCCATTTAACCCTTTCCTTCATAGAGATTTAGGTTAATATACTATTATATCTCCATACAAACGACAGCCATTTAACCCTTTCCTTCATAGAGATTTAGGTTAATATACTATTATATCTCCATACAAACGACAGCCATTTAACCCTTTCCTTCATAGAGATTTAGGTTAATATACTATTATATTTACATACAAACGACAGCCATTTAATCCATTCCTTCATAGAGATTTAGGTTAATATACTATTATATCTACATATAAATGACAGCCATTTAACCCTTTCCTTCATAGAGATTTAGGTTAATATACTATTATATCTACATACAAACGACAGCCATTTAACCCTTTCCTTCGTAGAGATTTAGGTTGATATACTATTATATCTCCATACAAACAACAGCCATTTAACCCTTTCCTTCGTAGAGATTTAGGTTAATATACTATTATATCTCCATACAAATGACAGCCATTTAACCCTTTCCTTCATAGAGATTTAGGTTAATATACTATTATATCTACATACAACGACAGCCATTTTGCTATCATGCAGTGGATAAGTAGTCGCCATATCTATCCCACCTCCATAGATATTACTGGGACTACATGGGATTCTGGCCTTTATTATGAGCATTGGTTTTGCTACTACATTGTCAATGTATGCCGTATTGGTAATGGCATCAAGAGGTGCTTCTATGAGGGAAAGGGTTTATGAACATTGGTGTGGCTACTACATTGTCAATGTATGCCGTATTGGTAATGGCATCAAGAGGTGCTTCTATGAGGGAAAGGGTTTATGAACATTGGTTTGGTTACTACATTGTCAATGTATGCCGTATTGGTAATGGCATCGAGAGGTGCTTCTATGAGGGAAAGGGTTTATGAACATTGGTTTGGCTACTACATTGTCAATGTATGCCGTATTGGTAATGGCGTCAAGAGGTGCTTCTATGAGGGAAAGGGTTTATGAACATTGGTTTGGTTACTACTTTGTCAATGTATGCCATATTGGTAATGGCATCAAGAGGTACTTCTATGAGGGAAAGGGTTAAGGATTTGATGTGATCTTTCTTTCATTATTGTGAGAGGTGACAATTCATTTCATTGTGAACATCTTCTAATTTACTTGTTTCACTGATAAATTCTAGGAAATTCACAGGAAATCATAAAATAAAAGTGTGTTATTTCACTGCTTTCAACACATTTTATTACAATAGTCCGCCTCCGTGGTCGAGCGGTTAAGGTCGCTGACTTGTATACCACTGTAACCTATCATCACTGATTGTCACGGGTTCGAGCCGCGCTCAGGCCTTGTCTCATTTATATGAAAAAGTTGGCAGTTTCTTACGGAGGTTGGTGCACTCAAGTACTGGTTAAACGCTGGAGCCTGCCCAGGAAAGGTGTTGCTAGGTAAACTGCCCGCCGGCGATATAGCCCAAAATGGTGCTGATGCAGACGTAAAACCCAAAATATAACATAACATATTACAATACCGTACATATTGTAATAAAAACATTTAGAGATACATGTCCGAAATGTTTTGCTATGGTATGTGTAACACCAGGTTTGTAGGTCAATAGGGGGCAAGGTCACACTTCGGAGTCAATGATCAAATCATGTTTCAGCAATAATTATGAATTTAGTGAAACTTATTGTAAAGAATTTATACTGTGCTTAATTAGGTCAATACCTCAAAGGTCAAGGTCCCACTTAGGAATGAAAGGTCAATTGATTATTACAGTAATAGCTAGTTTCATGAAGCTAACTATGCACATTGTTCAGCATTAGATCTGTATCTCAGAGGTCTAGGTCACACCTATGGAAGTCGTGATAGCGCAGTGGATGCGCGTTCGCATCAGGTGCGAACGGTCCGGAGTTCGAGCCCCGCTGGAGCCGTTATGATTGTGCCCTTAGGCAAGGCATTTAAATTCCACATTGCCTCTTCTCTCTTCTTCATGGCGATGGATTCCATCAGGAATGAGGTCTCGAGAGTGATTAATATAAGTTGAAAGAACTTGTTTCGCAATCGAGCTAAAATAAATAAATAAAATAAATTTGCATAAACTAAAGTTCAACAGAGTGCACTGCATGAGTCTCCACTGACACCCTTGGAAATGAATGAAGGAAATTCCATCAAACTGCACAGGCACGAAAGTTGTAAAAGCTAAATGACACAAGAATATGAATCGGGTTATCCTTATAAAGTCAAATATCTTAGAAGGAAGGTGCAAACAACATAGATCCAGGTCAGCGGCCGAGTAATGCAGCCTCTGATCAGGATCTATGTTGTTTGCTATTCAGCCAAGTGTTTTAGCTCCACTATCCGGATAGCAAAAAGCATAGAATCACGTTCCGTGTCATCTGATCTGGCTCTATGCTGTTTGCAAGAAGCAACTTTAGTTGTGATGAGCAGGTTACGGGTTACGAGATCTAGATAACAGACCAGATAAGAATAACTGGGCAAAATCGATGAAAATTATTTCGGTATATTTAGGTTTCCATCATGTTTGGCTTAACCAACCAGGGGATAGGTGGAAGTCGTGATACCGTAGTGGTAGTACGGTCGCTTCATGTGCGAAATGCCCGGGGTTCGCTCCCAGCTGTAGCCGTTACCATAGCGCCCTTACAAAACACTTAAATTCCACATTCTTCTCTCTCCCTCATGGCGATGGATTCCATCAGGAATGAGGTCTAGAGAGCGATTAATCTAACGTTGTAAAAACTTGTTTCGCAATTGAGCTAAAATAAAATTTTATAGACTAAGTGAGGTGATAGAAGATGAAATAAGATTCATTGCATTGTTGAAACAATGACTTAATGATGCATGCAGAACTGAACAGACATATATTATAACGTTCTCGTAGTTCAATTTGCGTCTCGAAGGAAATCCCATCAAATTGCACAGACACGTCTATTATAGCATTATCATTAATCATCTTTTGCAATAATAAAATGAATGAAGAGAATCCCGCACAGACACATATATTGAAGCATTATGTCAATTCTTAATACAATATTCATGTTTTTGGTACCCGGTTCATGTAGCATCCATTCGATCTGCCATTGTTATTTGTGTGTTTTCATGTCAATGAGATATGACTCGGTGCATTTTAACTTTAACTTTGTTCTTGTCCCGTAAAACTCTTAAACTTGACTACAGTCAAACCTGTCTTAAGCAGCCAGCCAAGGGAGTAACAGAAAGTGGCTGCTTAGCACAGGTCGCTGCTTAATACAGGTCAAATGTATAGTAAATCAACATATTTGGAATCTTGAAACTGGCTGCTTAATACAGGTTGGCTGCTTAATGGAGGTGACCACTAACACAGGTTTGACTGTATTTTAAAAATATGTTGACTGATTTTAGCCTACCTTTTATATGTTTGTAGAGTTTCTGTACTTTAAATTCCTCAGTAGTTTATTGATTTCGCACGTTTTAATTCCCTTTTGCATTCTAATTAAGCTTAATTGTTTTTATGTTTGGCAATTTATTATATAATATATATCTATATAACTATATATATTTACGCATCCAGTATATTAAAACACACATATTTGTTTTTATTTGTATATCCAACACAATATATATCCAAATAAAAGTGAATTCACAACATACAAACGTTTGCACTGTTACAAATGTACATACTTTAAAATCCATTTTTCAAAACTCTTAAAACTTTTTTTTTTAATTTTTATTTAAAAAAACCGTCTCAATACTCTGCTACACTACTTCATACATAGCCCACAACCTTTTATGTAAATATCGTCTCGCATTTATCCAAGAAAGTCATCTGGTCGTAACTTCATTTTTTGATTTTTCAGTGAAATGTTCCCACGGTATAGCTTGACAGAGTTATTAATATATTTTGGAATTTTTACGTGCATCAATGCGTCATAATTGTTGACAATTTATTAGCATTATATGCTTATAAATTTCCATGTTTATTACTGCCTTTTAACAATAATGGGTTTAATTTCGGAATTTGATTATTTAAGATGATTACATGTATCATGTTAGAAAATAAACTGATATTTAATAGATTCGGAGGGAATCAACACAGAGCACATCAATCAAACAGTTGATTTTGAAGTGGACTAGCTTGCAAGTTCTTTTAGTTATAATGAGGCCAATTTTGACTAATTTAGTACTGATCTTGTCATGCAACTTGACATTGTCGTCAAGGTCATAGTCGAAGAATTAGATGACTCAATTTGTTTAAGATATTTTTTATTTTCAAGGTTATTTGTAAGTAATTGAATTAATCGCTGAAGCAACCGTGGTAAACACTGCAGGGTTAGAGCACTTCCAAGATGTCTGAGGAAGTGTTAACCATCAGTGCCGGGGTAAGACTGAAGCAACTGTGGTAAACACTGCAGGGTTAGAGCACTTCCAAGATGTCTGGGGAAGTGTTAACCATCAGTGCTGGGGTAAGACTGAATCAACTGTTGTAAACACTGCAGGGTTAGAGCACTTCCAAGATGTCTGGGGAAGTGTTAACCATCAGTGCTGGGGTCAGACTGAAGCAACCGTGGTAAACACTGCAGGGTTAGAGCACTTCCAAGATGTCTGGGGAAGTGTTATCCAACAGTGCTGGGGTAAGACTGAATCAACTGTGGTAAACACTGCAGGGTTAGAGCACTTCCAAGATGTCTGGGGAAGTGTTAACCATCAGTGCTGGGGTAAGACTGAATCAACTGTGGTAAACACTGCAGGGTTAGAGCACTTCCAAGATGTCTGGAGAAGTGTTAACCATCAGTGCTGGGGTAAGACTGAATCAACTGGTAAACACTGCAGGGTTAGAGCACTTCCAAGATGTCTGGGGAAGTGTTAACCATCAGTGCTGGGGTAAGACTGAATCAACTGTGGTAAACACTGCAGGGTTAGAGCACTTCCAAGATGTCTGGGGAAGTGTTAACCATCAGTGCTGGGGTAAGACTGAATCAACTGGTAAACACTGCAGGGTTAGAGCACTTCCAAGATGTCTGAGGAAGTGATAACCATCAGTGCTGAGGTAAGACTGAAGCAACTGTGATAAACCCTGCATGGTTAGAGCACTTCCAAGATGTCTGGGGAAGTGTTAACCATCAGTGCTGGGGTAAGACTGAATCAACTGTGGTAAACACTGCATGGTTAGAGCACTTCCAAGATGTATGGGGAAGTGTTAACCATCAGTGCTGGGGTAAGACTGAATCAACTGGTAAACACTGCAGGGTTAGAGCACTTCCAAGATGTCTGGGGAAGTGTTGACCATCAGTGCTGGGGTAAGACTGAATCAACTGTTGTAAACACTGCAGGGTTAGAGCACTTCTAAGATGTCTGAGGAAGTGTTAACCATCAGTGCTGGGGTAAGACTGAATCAACTGTGGTAAACACTGCAGGGTTAGAGCACTTCCAAGATGTCTGGGGAAGTGTTAACCATCAGTGCTGGGGTAAGACTGAATCAACTGTGGTAAACACTGCAGGGTTAGAGCACTTCCAAGATGTCTGGGGAAGTGTTAACCATCAGTGCTGGGGTAAGACTGGATCAACTGTGGTAAACACTGCAGGGTTAGAGCACTTCCAAGATGTCTGAGGAAGTGTTAACCATCAGTGCTGGGGTAAGACTGAAGCAACCGTGGTAAACACTGCAGGTTTAGAGCACTTCCAAGATGTCTGGGGAAGTGTTAACCATCAGTGCTGGGGTAAGACTGAAGCAACTGGTAAACACTGCAGGGTTAGAGCACTTCCAAGATGTCTGGGGAAGTGTTAACCATCAGTGCTGGGGTAAGACTGAATCAACTGTGGTAAACACTGCAGGGTTAGAGCACTTCCAAGATGTCTGGGGAAGTGTTAACCATCAGTGCTGCGGTAAGACTGAATCAACGGTGGTAAACACTGCAGGGTTAGAGCACTTCCAAGATGTCTGGGGAAGTGTTAACCATCAGTGCTGGGGTAAGACTGAAGCAACTGTGGTAAACACTGCAGGGTTAGAGCACTTCCAAGATGTCTGGAGAAGTGTTAACCATCAGTGCTGGGGTAAGACTGAATCAACTGTGGTAAACACTGCAGGGTTAGAGCACTTCCAAGATGTCTGGGAAAGTGTTAACCATCAGTGCCGGGGTAAGTGAGAACAGTGTTTTAAGCTTGGAGACCGAAACTAATCACGCCTTTCCCAAAATAATGTGTTTGTTGTTATGTTGATGCAATGTCACATGGAAATTAACTGAAAGAGCTGCAACTTGCTGGTGGTTATTTCAATGGATGTCGAGTTCTGTTGTATTGACTTCTCCCACTAGGGACACTCTATTTATCCTCATTACTGTTAATGTAGAAATTACTGGATGTCACATCAATTCTGGTTATATGGTGCACCACCAATTCTGGTTATAGGGTGCACCATTAATTCTGGTTATATGGTGCACCACCAATTCTGGTTATATGGTGCACCACCAATTCTGGTTATATGGTGCACCACCAATTCTGGTTATATGGTGCACCATCAATTCTGGTTATATGGTGCACCACCAATTCTGGTTATAGGGTGCACCATTAATTCTGGTTATATGGTGCACCACCAATTCTGGTTATATGGTGCACCACCAATTCTGGTTATATGGTGCACCACCAATTCTGGTTATATGGTGCACCATCAATTCTGGTTATATGGTGCACCACCAATTCTGGTTATAGGGTGCACCATTAATTCTGGTTATATGGTGCACCACCAATTCTGGTTATATGGTGCACCACCAATTCTGGTTATATGGTGCACCACCAATTCTGGTTATATGGTGCACCATCAATTCTGGTTATATGGTGCTGTACCGGTTCAGGTTATATGATGCTGCGCCAGTTGAGGTTATATGGTGCCAAACTATTTCATGATATAAGGTGCCATACCAGTTCAGGTTATATGGTGCAGATCGGTTCAGGTTATATGATGTCAGATCGGTTCAGGTTATATGGTGCAGATTGGTTCAGGTTATATGGTGCAGATCGGTTCAGGTTATATGGTGCAGATTGGTTCAGGTTAAATGATGTCAGATCGGTTCAGGTTATATGGTGCAGATCGGTTCAGGTTATATGGTGCAGATCGGTTCAGGTTATATGGTGCAGATTGGTTCAGGTTATATAGTGCAGATTGGTTCAGGTTATATGGTGTCAGATCGGTTCAGGTTATATGATGTCAGATCGGTTCAGGTTATATGGTGCAGATCGGTTCAGGTTATATGGTGCAGATCGGTTCAGGTTATATGGTGCAGATCGGTTCAGGTTATATGGTGCAGATTGGTTCAGGTTATATGGTGCAGATTGGTTCAGGTTATATGGTGTAGATCGGTTCAGGTTATATGATGTCATATCGGTTCAGGTTATATGGTGTCAGATCAGTTCGGTTATATGGTGCAGATTGGTTCAGGTTATATGGTGTCAGATCGGTTCAGGATATATGGTGTCAGATTGGTTCAGGTTATATGGTGCAGATCGGTTCAGGTTATATGGTGTCTGATTGGTTCAGGTTATATGATGTCAGATCGGTTCAGGTTATATGGTGCAGATCGGTTCAGGTTATATGGTGCAGATCGGTTCAGGTTATATGGTGCAGATCGGGTCAGGTTATATGGTGTCAGATCGGTTCAGGTTATATGGTGCAGATTGGTTCAGGTTATATGGTGTCAGATCGGTTCAGGTTATATGGTGCAGATCGGTTCAGGTTATATGGTGCAGATCGGGTCAGGTTATATGGTGTCAGATCGGTTCAGGTTATATGGTGTCAGATCGGTTCAGGTTATATGGTGCAGATCGGTTCAGGTTATATGGTGTCAGATTGGTTCAGGTTATATGGTGTCACACCAGCTTAGGTTACTGAGCTGAAATTATGGTTTCATTGCCATTTATTAAATACGAAGATATTAACATGGCTTGGCATGGCTGACCTACTTTGGTCCATCTGTTATCTTTAAAACAGCTTTATCATTAACAATGGATAATTGATATTTCATCTTTTCTATCAAAACAAGTGTATAAGGAGAATGTGGTGTCATGTTTATAATGATCGTTAAAGTATTTAAACCATACCTTAAATCCAATCTGGGTTAGTAGAGACTGCCCCTTAAATCCCTTCATGGTTAGTAGAGACTGCCCCTTAAATCCAATATTGGTTAGTAGAGACTGCCCCTTCAATCCAATCTTGGTTAGTAGAGACTGCCCCTTAAATTCCTTCATGGTTAGTGGAGACTGTCTCTTAAATCCCTTGTTTGTTAGTGGAGACTACCCCTTAAATCCCTTGTTGGTTAGTGGAGACTGTCTCTTAAATCCCTTGTTTGTTAGTGGAGACTGCCCCTTTTAAATCCCTTTTTGACTGTCTCTTAATCCATTTGTTGTTAGTGGAGTATGTCCCTTACATCCATTCATGGTTAATGGAGACTGCCCCTTAAATCACTGTTTGCATCAGTGGAGACTGCACCTTAAATCACCTTTGTCATTAGTGGAGACTGCCCCTTAAATCCCTTGTTGGTTAGTGGAGGCTGCACCTTAAATCACCTTTTGCATCAGTGGAGACTGCCCCTTAAATCACCTTTTGCATCAGTGGAGACTGCCCCTTAAATCACCTTTTGCATCAGTGGAGACTGCCCCTTAAATCACTGTTTGCATCAGTGGAGACTGCACCTTAAATCACCGTTTGCATCAGTGGAGACTGCCCCTTAAATCACCTTTTGCATCAGTTGAGACTGCACCTTAAATCACCTTTGTCATCAGTGGAGACTGCCCCTTAAATCACCTTTTGCATCAGTGGAGACTGCCCCTTAAATCACCTTTTGCATCAGTGGAGACTGCCCCTTAAATCACCTTTTGCATCAGTGGAGACTGTCTCTTAACCCTTTCAACACTATAGGCCTCTAAATAGACTTACAAAAAGTGTAGATCCAGACGAGCCGTCTCATCAGGATCTGCACGTTTTGCCAGTAATAATTATTACTATTTTTAGATAAAATTACCCATTTTTGATAAATGAAGTGGTCCAAAGGTAATTTTCTTATTAATTTATTGCTCTAAAAATATCATGCAGCAGTCCATGTCGGTTACTTGGGGCTGAATGGGTTAAATCCCTTTTGTGATTAGTGGATTGTGATTAGTGGACGCGGCTCATTAAACTCTCATCACAATGAAAAATAGTTGCAACAGCCCTTCAATTCCTATCCCATGTATATAAACACTTGGTTATACGGGGCTACTGCTGGGGTGTGAGCACTTGGTTGTACGGGGCTACTGCTGGGGTGTAAGCACTTGGTTGTATGGGGCTACTGCTGGGGTGTGAGCACTTGGTTGTACAGGGTTACTGCTGGGGTGTGAGCACTTGGTTGTACAGGGTTACTGCTGGGGTGTGAGCACTTGGTTGTACAGGGTTACTGCTGTGGTGTGAGCACTTGGTTGTACGGTGTTACTGCTGGGGTGTGAGCACTTGGTTGTATGGGGTTACTGCTGGGGTGTGAGCACTTGGTTGTACAGTGTTACTGCTGGGGTGTGAGCACTTGGTTGTATGGGGTTACTGCTGGGGTGTGAGCACTTGGTTGTACGGTGTTACTGCTGGGGTGTGAGCACTTGGTTGTACGGGGTTACTGCTGGGGTGTGAGCACTTGGTCGTACAGGGTTACTACTGGGGTGTGAGCTATTGGTTTTACGGAGTTACTGCTGGGGTATGAGCACTTGGTTGTACGGGGTTACTGCTGGGGTGTGAGCACTTGGTCGTACAGGGTTACTACTGGGGTGTGAGCTATTGGTTTTATGGAGTTACTGCTGGGGTGTGAGCACTTGGTCATACAGGGTTACTACTGGGGTGTGAGCACTTGGTTTTACGGAGTTACTGCTGGGGTATGAGCACTTGGTTGTACGGGGTTACTGCTGGGGTGTGAGCACTTGGTTGTACAGGGTTACTGCTGGGGTGTAAGCACTTGGTTGTACGGGTTACTGCTGGGGTGTGAGCACTTGGTTGTATGGGGTTACTGCTGGGGTGTGAGCACTTGGTTGTACGGGTTACTGCTGGGGTGTGAGCACTTGGTTGTATGGGGTTACTGCTGGGGTGTGAGCACTTGGTTGTACAGGGTTACTGCTGGGGTGTGAGCACTTGGTTGTATGGGGTTACTGCTGGGGTGTGAGCACTTGGTTGTACAGGTTACTGCTGGGGTGTGAGCACTTGGTTGTACGGGTTACTGCTGGGGTGTGAGCACTTGGTTGTACGGGTTACTGCTGGGGTATGAGCACTTGGTTGTACGGGGTTACTGCTGGGGTGTGAGCACTTGGTTGTACGGGTTACTGCTGGGGTATGAGCACTTGGTTGTACGGTGTTACTGCTGGGGTGTGAGCACTTGGTTGTATGGGGTTACTGCTGGGGTGTGAGCACTTGGTTGTACGGGGTTACTGCTGGGGTGGGAGCACTTGGTTGTACGGGTTACTGCTGGGGTGTGAGCACTTGGTTGTATGGGGTTACTGCTGGGGTGTGAGCACTTGGTTGTATGTGGTTACTGCTGGGGTTTGAACACTTGACATCTGTGAGATTCCTGCACATGCCATTGTGGAGCAACCGTTTTTGAACCCATCTGAACCACGGTTGTTATGTGTTTAGGCAAGCCACTTATCTCCACAATACCCCTTCTCTCTCCCTCATCGCGATGGATTCCATCCAGCATGAGGTCTCAATAGCAATGAATCTAATTTAAAAACTTGTTTCACAATCGAGCTAAAATAAATTTGTTTTAATTTACAGTTGCCATTGTTTTCATTGCAGAGATATGAAAGCGAAATGTTCATTTCAGTTAGGCGCTGTTTGTTAGTGGGCCATCAAACCTAACCAAATAAGCGACCACATTAATTTCCTGGCCTAAGTATCAAAAGTAATTCAAACAGTCATTAAAATCTCAAATGAACGTTTACATTTGAAAATCCTGAACGAGTCATTTGTAATTAATGAACTGAGTCGACAAACAATTCACTTAAAATTAGTTTCTGGTATCGACAAATATTTTACATCAAAACTGTAAGCTTGGTTTTATTGGCATGTCTTGATTAAACATTGTAATAACCAAGCATGATTTTATATATTACGTTATTAAGTAAATGTAAATTCCACGAGTAATTCAAATATAGTTAAAAAACTTTGTACTTTACATGTGCTATGTTTATGGTGACATATATTTGTTATCTTTTAGAATTATGATAAATAGTATGGATGTGTTCAAGATGTGTCTCCCTATACTCTACATTATTTTCCTGCAAGCTTAATTTTCACAATATATATTTCATATACTGTACACTGGGTTATTTTCCTGCAAGCTTAATTTTCACAATATATATTTCATATACTGTACACTGGGTTATTTTCCTGCAAGCTTAATTTTCACAATATATATTTCATATACTGTACACTGGGTTATTTTCCTGCAAGCTTAATTTTCACAATATATATTTCATATACTGTACACTGGGTTATTTTCCTGCAAGCTTAATTTTCACAATATATATTTCATATACTGTACACTGGGTTATTTTCCTGCAAGCTTAATTTTCACAATATATATTTCATATACTGTACACTGGGTTATTTTCCTGCAAGCTTAATTTTCACAATATATATTTCATATACTGTACACTGGGTTATTTTCCTGCAAGCTTAATTTTCACAATATATATTTCATATACTGTACACTGGGTTATTTTCCTGCAAGCTTAATTTTCACAATATATATTTCATATACTGTACACTGGGTTATTTTCCTGCAAGCTTAATTTTCACAATATATATTTCATATACTGTACACTGGGTTATTTTCCTGCAAGCTTAATTTTCACAATATATATTTCATATACTGTACACTGTTCGTTGTAGAGGAAGCAAATGTTCGTTGTAGAGGAAGCAAATGTTCATTGTAGAGGAAGCAAATGTTCATTGTAGAGGAAGCAAATGTTCGTTGTAGAGGAAGCAAATGTTCATTGTAGAGGAAGCAAATGTTCGTTGTAGAGGAAGCAAATGTTCATTGTAGAGAAAGCACATGTTCGTTGTAGAGGAAGCACATGTTTGTGTAGACCCTGCTGTGTATTACCATCATGCAAGTGTAAGGATGAGATCCAATTCTAAATTCCCAAGATGCCTTGAAACCCCATCAGGGGCATTGAATAGTTACCAGAGTGCCTTAGCGACAAGAGTGCAGAGTATCACACCTAGGTTACTCTGTATACGTGTATGTTTTACGTTTATTTATCGTCGCTACCGGTTGCCCATATGAGCGACGCCTCCTGAAGAGATTAGTCATTTTAGATTTTTTGGAGGATAGTGCAATGATACAGACAGAGACCCATTCCAGAGTCTCCTCTGGTTCATTTACGTGCACGGTGTACAGCACCGACATGAGACCTCGGTTTAACGTCCCATCTGAAATTTTATTAGGGTCAGACGGAGGATCGAACCTGCTGTATCCATGTCTCTCTTGTACACCATAACCTCAATAGTGTTGAAGGGCTGTACAACAACAATCAAATGAATACCAATTCATATCCACTTCATTTAACGGCTTGTCATTTTTTTGCATAACGGCATGTGAGAATAATGATAATAAAATCGCTGTGCTTTCACTTCCAAACAAGATAAATCGAAAGATTAACCCATTCAACCCCAAGTAACTGACATGGACTGGTCCATGATATTTTTAGACCAATAAATTAATAAGAAAATTACATTTGGATCAGTTCATTTATCAAAATGGGTAATATTTTTTTTTTAAATATTAAATTTACTTGCAAAAAGTGCAGATCCTGATGAGACGGCTCGTCATGAGCCGGCTCATCTGGATCTACACATTTATGTAAGCCTATTTAGAGGTCTGTGGTGTTGAAAGGGTTAAAGGACAAACATATTTTTTTTAAAAAGACTAAAGGTCACCGCTGCAATTTTCTTCTGTTTCAGATGATACACATGTGAATTTAACCCTTTCTACACTACACACCTCTAAATAGGCTTACAAAAAGTGTAGATCCAAATGAGACGAATAGTTACTCATCTCATCAGGATCTGCACTATTTACCCGTAATATTACTGTTTTTGGACAAAATTACCCATTTTGATAAATGAACTGGTCCAAATGTAATTTTTATATTAATTTATTGGTCTAAGAATATCGTGGACCAGTCCATGTCAGTTACTTGGTGTTGAATGGGTTAATAGAAATTTACAGATATGATTACAGACTAACTCTTTGCATGCTGGGTAAAAAAGACTATGAATAGTTGAAATAATAATAACACCGTAATGAGATGACAATTCAAAAGAAATTCCATGACATTTTTGACTGTTGTTTACACTTCTAGCTTGCAAAGATGAGTGAGGTTCCGCAGTCCATCGGACAAACTCGAGTACCGTACATTTACAAATCATTGTTTTCCAGGTTATGCTTCGACCATTCTACAGTTAGATTTACTCCACTTTAATAATTTGGGATATGAACGATAATTTATGGTGGTAGTTTTTGAGATTTTTGATTAAATGTCATCTAAGTGGTAGGCTTGTCAAAATTGTCACCTGTTTTATGTTGCTGTTTACACATGAGATTAACAAAGTTAAGTGGTGGTGAAATAGGTGACATTCTAATACTAGTAGGAAGAAGTTTCAGATGCTTAACCCATTTCATTCTGGATACATTTAAAGGCTTTTGCAAACAACATAGATCCGGATCAGCCGCAGCGAGACGCTGCGTGCTGATCAGGATCTATGTTGCTTGCTACATAGCCAAGTGTCTTAGCAAGATCATCTGAATAGCAAACAGTATAGAGCCTGATCAGACGGAACGTTCCATTGCGGCTGATCTGGTTCTATGTTCTTTGCAAATACTGTTTGAATGGTATCCAGAATTAAATGGCTTAAGTGAGATGCCTCAGGAGTTTAAGGGAGAATTTTCATGTATTTAAGGGAGAAGTTTCATGTATTTAAGGGAGAATTTTCATATATTTAAGGAGAATTTTCATGTATTTAAGGGAGAAATTTCATGTATTTAAGGGAGAAGTTTCATGTATTTAAGGGAGAATGTTCATGTATTTAAGGGAGAAGTTTCATGTATTTAAGGTAGAATTTTCATGTATTTAAGGGAGAAGTTTAATGTATTTAAGGGAGAATGTTCATGTATTTAAGGGAGAAGTTTCACGTATTAAGGTAAGAAGCTTCAAGGTTTTATTGCGGTGTGCTTGCCGTTTGAACAAATTCAACTTGTGTAGCCATTTTATTTTTGCCCAGTAATTAAACTGACAACTACTCACTCAAGAAACAAACTATATAAGATATATATACACATAGCCTTAAATAATGTCATTGAATAAAGGATGACAGAAAAAAACTGTACAGAAAAGCCTGAGAAAGTTGAACAAATTGTCATAATATGCATAAATTTAAATATTTATCACATATCTTGATCCATAATTTTCACAGTGATTAGGCATTTGCAAATCCGTATTTAAGTTTGACAAAAAAATGAAAATATATTTATTGTGTGTCTCTGCTTAATGTGTTTATGCAATAAATAAACATTCCCATTAAGTTCAAATATTATAGAATTTCATATAGCACAAATTCTTACGGAGTATAATTTACGGTAATTAAGTTCCCCCCCCACCAAAAGGTCGCGGATGACACAGTTTTTGCCATTCTGTATATCCGACTATCACACTTTGTTTCTGCTCGATATCTTTAAATCAGTGTTATC
This sequence comes from Archivesica marissinica, assembly GCA_014843695.1. Taxonomy (NCBI): domain Eukaryota; kingdom Metazoa; phylum Mollusca; class Bivalvia; order Venerida; family Vesicomyidae; genus Archivesica; species Archivesica marissinica. Next base: position 75,387,835 of record CM026404.1, read on the forward strand.
TTTAGATCTTTTATACCACAGTCAGGGGAGGGTGGGCGGGGGCGGGGCAGTGCGGTGGTCAATAGATGAACACAATTGAATTTGGGGTCGGTAGGTGTCAAGGCTACACGAACCTCGTATCCGAAAACGATCTCCTCTTTGAAAATTTACAAATACTTAGGGTGTAGTGTTCAGAAATACTTGGAAATTGACAGGGCTCTGTAGACGTTTTCTATTCATTCCGGGTGATCAGGTCAAAGTTCAAGGTAACAAGAGACATTATATAGCATGTTCTGATCACTATTTTGTAGGCATTTTGTAACTAGTCAGTAGATGAACCCTATTGATATTGGAATATGAGATCAAAGGTCAATGCCATATTGATATTGGAATATGAGATCAAAGGTCAATGCCATATTGATATTGGAATATGAGATCAAAGGTCAATGTCATATTGATATTGGAATATGAGATCAAAGGTCAATGTCATATTGATATTGGAATATGAGATCAAAGGTCAATGCCATATTGATATTGGAATATGAGATCAAAGGTCAATGCCATATTGATATTGGAATATGAGATCAAAGGTCAATGCCATATTGATATTGGAATATGAGATCAAAGGTCAATGCCATATTGATATTGGAATATGAGATCAAAGGTCAATGCCATATTGATATTGGAATATGAGATCAAAGGTCAATGCCATATTGATATTGGAATATGAGATCAAAGGTCAATGTCATAGATAATTCAAAGTCAAAATTCATTGGAGCTTGATAACTTGTCAACCATTGGGTGTGAACATTGATTAATGCACTTCAATACATATGTATTGTATATTTAGCACCAGCTTCATTGTATATATATACCATGTATCAACCTAGATAAAGCTTGATTCCGGTGATCACATGTATTGTCTAGATAAAGCTTGATTCCGGTGATCATATGTATTGTCTAGATAAAGCTTGATTCTGGTGATCACATGTATTGTCTAGATAAAGCTTGATTCCGGTGATCATATGTATTGTCTAGATAAAGCTTGATTCTGGTGATCACATGTATTGTCTAGATAAAGCTTGATTCGGTGATCACATGTATTGTCTAGATAAAGCTTGATTCCGGTGATCACATGTATTGTCTAGATAAAGCTTGATTCTGGTGATCACATGTATTGTCTAGATAAAGCTTGATTCCGGTGATCATATGTATTGTCTAGATAAAGCTTGATTCCGGTGATCACATGTATTGTCTAGATAGAGCTTGATTCCGGTGATCACATGTATTGTCTAGATAAAGCTTGATTCCGGTGATCATATGTATTGTCTAGATAAAGCTTGATTCTGGTGATCATATGTATTGTCTAGATAAAGCTTGATTCCGGTGATCACATGTATTGTCTAGATAAAGCTTGATTCTGGTGATCACATGTATTGTCTAGATAAAGCTTGATTCCGGTGATCATATGTATTGTCTAGATAAAGCTTGATTCCGGTGATCACATGTATTGTCTAGATAAAGCTTGATTCCGGTGATCATATGTATTGTCTAGATAAAGCTTGATTCTGGTGATCACATGTATTGTCTAGATAAAGCTTGATTCCGGTGATCACATGTATTGTCTAGATAAAGCTTGATTCCGGTGATCACATGTATTGTCTAGATAAAGCTTGATTCTGGTGATCACATGTATTGTCTAGATAAAGCTTGATTCCGGTGATCATATGTATTGTCTAGATAAAGCTTGATTCCGGTGATCACATGTATTGTCTAGATAGAGCTTGATTCCGGTGATCACATGTATTGTCTAGATAAAGCTTGATTCCGGTGATCATATGTATTGTCTAGATAAAGCTTGATTCTGGTGATCATATGTATTGTCTAGATAAAGCTTGATTCCGGTGATCACATGTATTGTCTAGATAAAGCTTGATTCCGGTGATCACATGTATTGTCTAGATAAAGCTTGATTCTGGTGATCACATGTATTGTCTAGATAAAGCTTGATTCCGGTGATCATATGTATTGTCTAGATAAAGCTTGATTCCGGTGATCACATGTATTGTCTAGATAAAGCTTGATTCCGGTGATCACATGTATTGTCTAGATAAAGCTTGATTCTGGTGATCACATGTATTGTCTAGATAAAGCTTGATTCCGGTGATCACATGTATTGTCTAGATAAAGCTTGATTCCGGTGATCACATGTATTGTCTAGATAAAGCTTGATTCCGGTGATCATATGTATTGTCTAGATAAAGCTTGATTCCGGTGATCATATGTATTGTCTAGAGTGTAGATATTGGAAGGCTGGTACAAGAAGTGTAGATATTGGAAGGGTTGTACAAGAAGTGTAGATATTGGAAGGTTGTACAAGAAGTGTAGATATTGGAAGGGTTGTACAAGAAGTGTAGATAATGGAAGGGTTGTACGAGAAGTGTAGATATTGGAAGGGTTGTACAAGAAGTGTAGATATTGGAAGGGTTGTACAAGAAGTGTAGATATTGGAAGGGTTGTACGAGAAGTGTAGATATTGGAAGGGTTGTACAAGAAGTGTAGATATTGGAAGGGTTGTACGAGAAGTGTAGATATTGGAAGGGTTGTACGAGAAGTGTAGATATTGGAAGGGTTGTACGAGAAGTGTAGATATTGGAAGGGTTGTACAAGAAGTGTAGATATTGGAAGGGTTGTACGAGAAGTGTAGATATTGGAAGGGTTGTACAAGAAGTGTAGATATTGGAAGGGTTGTACAAGAAGTGTAGATATTGGAAGGGTTGTACAATAAGTGTAGATATTGGAAGGGTTGTACAAGAAGTGTAGATATTGGAAGGGTTGTACAAGAAGTGTAGATATTGGAAGGGTTGTACAAGAAGTGTAGATATTGGAAGGGTTGTACAAGAAGTGTAGATATTGGAAGGTTGTACAAGAAGTGTAGATATTGGAAGGGTTGTACAAGAAGTGTAGATAATGGAAGGGTTGTACGAGAAGTGTAGATATTGGAAGGGTTGTACAAGAAGTGTAGATATTGGAAGGGTTGTACAAGAAGTGTAGATATTGGAAGGGCTGTACAAGAAGTGTAGATAGTGGAAGGGTTGTACAAGAAGTGTAGATAGTGGAAGGGTTGTACGAGAAGTGTAGATATTGGAAGGGTTGTACAAGAAGTGTAGATATTGGAAGGCTTGTACAAGAAGTGTAGATATTGGAAGGGTTGTACAAGAAGTGTAGATAATGGAAGGGTTGTACAAGAAGTGTAGATAATGAAAGGGTTGTACGAGAAGTGTAGATATTGGAAGGGTTGTACAAGAAGTGTAGATAATGGAAGGGTTGTACAAGAAGTGTAGATAATGGAAGGGTTGTATGAGAAGTGTAGATAATGGAAGGGTTGTACAAGAAGTGTAGATATTGGAAGGGTTGTACAAGAAGTGTAGATAATGGAAGGGTTGTACAAGAAGTGTAGATAATGGAAGGGTTGTACGAGAAGTGTAGATATTGGAAGGGTTGTACAAGAAGTGTAGATAATGGAAGGGTTGTACAAGAAGTGTAGATAATGGAAGGGTTGTACAAGAAGTGTAGATATTGGAAGGGTTGTACAAGAAGTGTAGATATTGGAAGGGTTGTACAAGAAGTGTAGATAATGGAAGGGTTGTACGAGAAGTGTAGATATTGGAAGGGTTGTACGAGAAGTGTAGATATTAGAAGGGTTGTAGAGAAGTGTAGATAATGGAAGGGTTGTACAAGAAGTGTAGATAATGGAAGGCTGGTACGAGAAGTGTAGATATTGGAAGGCTTGTACAAGAAGTGTAGATAATGGAAGGCTGGTACGAGAAGTGTAGATATTGGAAGGCTGTACGAGAAGTGTAGATATTGGAAGGCTGGTACGAGAAGTGTAGATATTGGAAGGCTTGTACAAGAAGTGTAGATATTGGAAGGGTTGTACAAGAAGTGTAGATATTGGAAGGGTTGTACGAGAAGTGTAGATATTGGAAGGCTTGTACAAGAAGTGTAGATATTGGAAGGGTTGTACAAGAAGTGTAGATATTGGAAGGGTTGTACAAGAAGTGTAGATAATGGAAGGGTTGTACGAGAAGTGTAGATATTGGAAGGGTTGTACGAGAAGTGTAGATAATGGAAGGGTTGTACAAGAAGTGTAGATATTGGAAGGGTTGTACAAGAAGTGTAGATATTGGAAGGGTTGTACAAGAAGTGTAGATATTGGAAGGGTTGTACAAGAAGTGTAGATATTGGAAGGGTTGTACAAGAAGTGTAGATATTGGAAGGTTGTACAAGAAGTGTAGATATTGGAAGGGTTGTACAAGAAGTGTAGATAATGGAAGGGTTGTACGAGAAGTGTAGATATTGGAAGGGTTGTACAAGAAGTGTAGATATTGGAAGGGTTGTACAAGAAGTGTAGATATTGGAAGGGCTGTACAAGAAGTGTAGATAGTGGAAGGGTTGTACAAGAAGTGTAGATAGTGGAAGGGTTGTACGAGAAGTGTAGATATTGGAAGGGTTGTACAAGAAGTGTAGATATTGGAAGGCTTGTACAAGAAGTGTAGATATTGGAAGGGTTGTACAAGAAGTGTAGATAATGGAAGGGTTGTACAAGAAGTGTAGATAATGAAAGGGTTGTACGAGAAGTGTAGATATTGGAAGGGTTGTACAAGAAGTGTAGATAATGGAAGGGTTGTACAAGAAGTGTAGATAATGGAAGGGTTGTATGAGAAGTGTAGATAATGGAAGGGTTGTACAAGAAGTGTAGATATTGGAAGGGTTGTACAAGAAGTGTAGATAATGGAAGGGTTGTACAAGAAGTGTAGATAATGGAAGGGTTGTACGAGAAGTGTAGATATTGGAAGGGTTGTACAAGAAGTGTAGATAATGGAAGGGTTGTACAAGAAGTGTAGATAATGGAAGGGTTGTACAAGAAGTGTAGATATTGGAAGGGTTGTACAAGAAGTGTAGATATTGGAAGGGTTGTACAAGAAGTGTAGATAATGGAAGGGTTGTACGAGAAGTGTAGATATTGGAAGGGTTGTACGAGAAGTGTAGATATTAGAAGGGTTGTACGAGAAGTGTAGATAATGGAAGCTAGGCTTGTACAAGAAGTGTAGATAATGGAAGGCTGGTACGAGAAGTGTAGATATTGGAAGGCTTGTACAAGAAGTGTAGATAATGGAAGGCTGGTACGAGAAGTGTAGATAATGGAAGGGTTGTACGAGAAGTGTAGATATTGGAAGGCTGGTACGAGAAGTGTAGATAATGGAAGGCTGGTACGAGAAGTGTAGATATTGGAAGGGTTGTACGAGAAGTGTAGATATTGGAAGGCTAGTACGAGAAGTGTAGATATTGGAAGGGTTGTACAAGAAGTGTAGATATTGGAAGGCTTGTACAAGAAGTGTAGATATTGGAAGGGTTGTACAAGAAGTGTAGATATTGGAAGGCTTGTACAAGAAGTGTAGATATTGGAAGGGTTGTACGAGAAGTGTAGATAATGGAAGGGTTGTACGAGAAGTGTAGATATTGGAAGGGTTGTACGAGAAGTGTAGATAATGGAAGCTAGGCTTGTACAAGAAGTGTAGATAATGGAAGGCTGGTACGAGAAGTGTAGATATTGGAAGGGTTGTACAAGAAGTGTAGATAATGGAAGGGTTGTACGAGAAGTGTAGATAATGGAAGGGTTGTACGAGAAGTGTAGATATTGGAAGGGTTGTACGAGAAGTGTAGATAATGGAAGCTAGGCTTGTACAAGAAGTGTAGATAATGGAAGGCTGGTACGAGAAGTGTAGATATTGGAAGGGTTGTACAAGAAGTGTAGATAATGGAAGGGTTGTACGAGAAGTGTAGATAATGGAAGGGTTGTACGAGAAGTGTAGATATTGGAAGGGTTGTACGAGAAGTGTAGATAATGGAAGCTAGGCTTGTACAAGAAGTGTAGATAATGGAAGGCTGGTACGAGAAGTGTATATATAATGGAAGGGTTGTACAAGAAGTGTAGATATTGGAAGGGTTGTACAAGAAGTGTAGATAATGGAAGGCTGGTACGAGAAGTGTAGATATTGGAAGGCTTGTACAAGAAGTGTAGATATTGGAAGGCTTGTACGAGAAGTGTAGATAATGGAAGGCTTGTACGAGAAGTGTAGATATTGGAAGGCTTGTACAAGAAGTGTAGATATTGGAAGGGTTGTACAAGAAGTGTAGATAATGGAAGGGTTGAACAAGAAGTGTAGATATTGGAAGGGTTGTACAAGAAGTGTAGATATTGGAAGGGTTGTACGAGAAGTGTAGATATTGGAAGGGTTGTACGAGAAGTGTAGATATTGGAAGGGTTGTACGAGAAGTGTAGATAATGGAAGGGTTGTACGAGAAGTGTAGATATTGGAAGGGTTGTACAATAAGTGTAGATATTGGAAGGGTTGTACAAGAAGTGTAGATATTGGAAGAGTTGTACAATAAGTGTAGATATTGGAAGGGTTGTACAAGAAGTGTAGATATTGGAAGGGTTGTACAATAAGTGTAGATATTGGAAGGGTTGTACAAGAAGTGTAGATATTGGAAGAGTTGTACGAGAAGTGTAGATATTGGAAGGCTGGTACGAGAAGTGTAGATATTGGAAGAGTTGTACGAGAAGTGTAGAGATTGGAAGGCTTGCATGTGGTCACACAATTAATTTGTCATAATGAAAATCCGGTGATACCCTTGTAACTGAATATATAACCAGAAAATGAGTTGTTATATTGCGCTGTCATTCTATCATATTATGCGTTTGAAATTGGAGCATATGATCACTAGATCCATCGCGTGATTAAAAAGTGATATTTCATATGAAAAGTAATTAGGCTAGTGAATTCTGATTGGTATGATGCACAAGATGGATTTGTTGGCTGATCTTCTCTTTAGAGTACAGTTTGGTTGATTTATGCTTTAGATGGGGTTATTAAGAAATGTGTTTATTTCTGTAATGTTAGAAAGAGTGTGATTAGGTTAGCTGTGTAAAGGTTCAAATGACCACATTTACGATTTCATCCTCGCCAACGAGAGTGATTAATATAAGGTGTTAAAACTTGTTTCGCGATCATTGAAAAATAAAGTTTAAATTAAGATCAAATGTAGAATGTAGGTTCTATGACATTTAAAATGATAATTGTTAATTAAAATTATTAGTTTCAAAGAAATTTGAAAATTATTGTTCATGGATATTTCCTACTAACACGGGTCAGATGGAAACACATTCTCACAATGCATGAAATGTGGAAACAAATTCTCACAATGTATGAAATGTGGAAACAAATTCTCACAATGCATGAAATGTGGAAACAAATTCTCACAATGCATGAAATGTGGAAACAAATTCTCACAATGCATGAAATGTGGAAACAAATTCTCACAATGCATTAAGAATGTTTGGCTGTAAATAAACTACCCTGTATTGCTGTTGATTATGTATTTTCTGGCAGTTCATCATTGGGGCTGGGGCTGTGTGTAGATCTAGCAAGTCTGGCATGCCTGACTACCCTGTATTGCTGTTGATTGTGTATTTTCTGGCAGTTCATCATTGGGGCTGTGTGTAGATCTAGCAAGTCTGGCATGCCTGCTTAATTAATTTAGTTTACCATATTATATTTTCCAATTATTTACAGAAACAAATGACAATAACACAAAATAAAGGATAAAAAAGACCAAGTCTTCTAGAATTCTTCTCCTGCTAAATTTAAAAACAAGATTTTGCAATTACATCATTTGTAAAACAGATCCATGTAGTACTGTTTGTATGTGTAATTAGGTCGCAGCTGTGCGTTAAACAATGTTGCCACATATATTAGACTAGTAGACATAAATAGCGCTAAAAATCAATTGGAAATCGTTCAAAGTTTCGCATGTTTCTTGGCAGGCATTCCATAATAAATCAGAGAGGCTATTAGTAGACAAGTGTGAGGATCCATGATAAATAACTATCCCTTTCACCTGTGCATATTGAACAGTGTATTATATTATGATATTTCCGTGTTATCTAATTTTGTATGTCTTTTACAGAAATGCAGTTTAAGAATACTGAGAATCAGCTGTAAAATATGTTGCTTATTTTCAGCTGAACCCATTCAACACCAAGTAACTGCTGACATGGAGATAATCTCAATAAGCTTTAACCCATTCAACCCCAAGTAACTGACATGGACTGGTGCGTGATATTTTCAGACCAATAAATTAATAAGAAAATTACCTTTGGACCAGTTCATTTATCAAAATGGATAATTTTATCTAAAAATAGTAATAATTATTACTGGCAAAAAAGTGCAGATCCTGATGAGACGGCTCATCACGAGCCGGCTCATCTGGATCTACACTTATCATAAGCCTATTTAGAGGCCTGTGGGGTTGAAAGGGTTAAAGCAGCATTACATCGTATGAAGTAAAAGATATTTGAAAAATTAAATTTTTACGTATGGGTCATTCTAACATTACTACTTTACTATATTTTGTATGCTTATGTTCATTTGGTAAACAGTGTTTTTTTTGCGATAAAACAAACTCGAAACCGAAAGTAGGACTTTCCGAGTCGATCGGTCACGCACTTGTTTACAACCGGAACGCATCGTCCGCGCTTGTTTGCATTCCCCATTTGTCCCACGTTTTCTTTTTTAATTAAATTACTTGATATGTTGATTCATACCTCTGATAGCTAAATCTTTAGGCACATTTCTACATCCCCGTGAGTGGTTCGACATTAGAGGAAGATAGATAGATAGTCTTTCATGTTCAAAATATATATGTTGTTTTCTACATCCTCTGTTGTTTCACGCATGCGCACTGCACTGTGCATGTTTACATTTCGTGTGTTGATAAACAAATTCGCGTATACGACGGTTTAAATTTATTGGAATTTTATCGTTTCTGAGCGACTCTTTCGATTTTTGTAAACACACACACATTAGTATTTATATTTTACCCAAAACATCCTTTATTACAATGTAATGCTGCTTTAAGCTTTCGATTAAATCCATTTTCATTCTGTATACAATAAATATGTACTTTACATTATGAATGAATAAATAATATTGGCAAAAAGTGCAGATCCTGATGAGACGGCACATGACCGGCTCATCTGGATCGACACTTTTTGTAAGCATATTTAGAGGTCTGTAGTGTTGAAAGGGTTAACAAATGGCTGGATTGATTAGATTAATCACTTAAAGCGACACTACATCGGTGAAAAAAATTCTACAGAATATAATTTCCTATTACAGTCAAACCTGTCTTACGCAGCCACTCAAGGGAAGTGACTATTTTAGCTGCTTAACCCTTTCCCTCATAGAAGCACCTCTCAACGCCATTACCAATATGACATACATTGACAATGTAGTTAGCCAAACCAATGTTCATAATATAGGCCAGAATCTCATGTAGTCCCAGTAATATCTATGGAGGTGGGATAGATATGGTAACTATTTATCCACTGCATGATAGCTATGTATGGAGATATAATTATTTATTTACCTAAATCTCTATGAAGGAAAGGGTTTAAGCAGGTGGCTAATCTGGATATGAGACGGCCATCAATCATCAAATAACACATACATTTTGTTATGTATCATACTTTCCATAATCTTCATAGCTCTATCATCATCATCATCAACATACCACGCCAATAAATGTTGCAGCAATAATCATTGTATCAAACTTCTCGTCACTCTTGAGATCAGACATTTAAAAAACAAACAGTATGAATGCAAGTGCTAATTAAGGATCATGGACTTATGCAAGATGGATTATAGAAATAAGTACAATCGGGTGTTTTTTTATCATTTTTAAAACAAGGCTTTTATTGTAAAGTTTGTTGATATTTGAGCACTGAAGTGATCATTCATTAAAATCGAAAATTGCCGCGTACAGCGTCCAGGGGTACTACAGTGTAAGACGCGACCGAGGGTCGAGTTGACCAGGGTACGGGTTGACCGCGTACATGTATACCGGTATATATATGTCAGAGCTGCATAAGGTGTCTCTTTGCAATCGGTGCCTATTACTGTAATTTACAATACTGATGCGCAAATATAATGTTAGTAAGATGAAATACTTTTTTTAAGAATAAAGACAAATAAACGTCAGGTTTTTCAAATTTTAACTTTCGCAATACGATTTGATCAAAGTGCCCGGATATTCGAGTAAGAAGTAATTACTCTCATTTGCATACAACATCATGAATGAGGTGTGAAAATGTTACTTTATCAGTCTTTTGAAATAACTTAAGTGACAACAAACTTCTCAACACCTCATTCAATACGAGAGACCGTATGATTACGCCAAGGATCCACAATGAATACTCCGATTCTTTGAATGAAACACAAATAAACAATCTATTTACTAACCCGGCTGATTATCATAATTATAAATTTCCGGAAGTTTTCGTATTTCTCCGTCACAATGGAATTTTACTAAATGTCGTCTAATGCAGTGGGAATATAGCATTTGGGATGAAATATACCGGTCGCTGGCTGCAGACACCAGGTGACACATGACCGTCTAATGCAGTGGGAATATAGCATTTGGGATGAAATATACCGGCCGCTGGCTGCAGACACCAGGTGACACATGACCGTCTAATGCAGTGGGAATATAGCATTTGGGATGAAATATACCGGTCGCTGGCTGCAGACACCAGGTGACACATGACCGTCTAATGCAGTGGGGATATGGCATTTGGGATGAAATATACCGGTCGCTGGCCGCAGACACCAGGTGACACATGACCGTCTAATGCAGTGGGAATATAGCATTTGGGATGAAATATACCGGCCGCTGGCCGCAGACACCAGGTGACACATGGCCGTCTAATGCAGTGGGAACATGGCATTTGGGATGAAATATACCGGCCGCTGGTCACAGACACCAGGTGGCCGCTAATACCAGGTGTAGTATAGCGTGATTTTCATTGGGGTGACCGCTATGAGGGAGAGAAGAGGCAACGTAGAATTTAAGGCACAATCGTAACGGTTCCAGCGGGGCTCGAACTCCGGACCGTTCGCACCTGAAGCGAATGCGCATCCACTGCGCTATCACAACTTCCATTTGTATACCACTGTAACCTATCATTACTGATGGTCACGGCTTCAAACTCTGCATAAGCCGTGTCTCATTTATATTGGCAGTTTCTTACGGAGGATGGTGCACCAAGTACCGGTTAACCGCTGATTTTGTTAGGTAAACTACCCGCTGGCGATATAGCCCAAAATGGTGTCTCAGAATTGGTTGATTTAGATGTTTCATATATCTTAAAACTTCTGGGATTTAATTGAATCAATTCACCTAGATTGATATTGAATTAAATGCAGTCTTGCTATATCATGCTACAGTGAGACATAACCCAGCAATCATGGGGTCTCGTATTATTTTCAATCAAATTAGCAGGCATTATTATACTATATTTTGTATGTGCCTCAGCTTGTTCTATGGGCAGGGTATTTAATGACAATATCAATTTCCGTATGGATTGTTAAATATCAAGCTATCAAGTTAGTGAATAAAATTGAGTATTGGTTATTTTACTCCAATGTGGATATAGATTTCTGGTCTAGCAATATTTTTCCATCTTATGTCGTCCTGTTCATATGTTTGTTTTGACACAATACTAGACAAATACACGCAGATCTACTAGACAAATACACACAGATCTACTAGACAAATACACACAGATCTACTAGACAAATACACACAGATCTACTAGACAAATACACACAGATCTACTAGACAAATACACGCAGATCTACTAGACAAATACAGGCAGATCTACTAGACAAATACATGCAGATCTACTAGACAAATACACACAGATCTACTAGACAAATACACGCAGATCTACTAGACAAATACATGTAGATCTACTAGATAAATACAAGCAGATATACTAGACAAATACACGTAGATCTACTAGACAAATACACACAGATCTACTAGAAAATACACACAGATCTACTAGACAAATACACGCAGATCTACTCGACAAATACACACAGATCTACTAGACAAATACAAGCAGATTCTACTAGACAAATACACACAGATCTACTAGACAAATACACACAGATATACTAGACAAATACAAGCAGAATCTATTAGACAAATACACACCGATCTACTAGACAAATACACACAGATCTACTAGACAAATACACACAGATCTACTAGACAAATACACACAGATCTACTAGAAAATACACACAGATCTACTAGACAAATACACGCAGATCTACTAGACAAATACACACAGATCTACTAGACAAATACACGCATATCTACTAGACAAATACACACAGATCTACTAGAAAATACACACAGATCTACTAGACAAATACACGCAGATCTACTAGACAAATACACACAGATTACTAGAAAATACACACAGATCTACTAGACAAATACACACAGATCTACTGGACAAATACACACAGATCTACTAGACAAATACACGCATATCATCTAGACTAATACACACATATCTACTAGACAAATACACGCATATCTACTAGACAAATACACACAGATCTACTAGATAAATACAAGCAGATATACTAGACAAATACACGTAGATCTACTAGACAAATACACACAGATCTACTAGACAAATACACACAGATCTACTAGACAAATACACACAGATCTACTAGACAAATACATGTAGATCTACTAGACAAATACAAGCAGAATCTACTAGACAAATACACACAGATCTACTAGACAAATACACACAGATATACTAGACAAATACAAGCAGAATCTATTAGACAAATACACACCGATCTACTAGACAAATACACACAGATCTACTAGACAAATACACACAGATCTACTAGACAAATACACACAGATCTACTAGAAAATACACACAGATCTACTAGACAAATACACGCAGATCTACTAGACAAATACACAGATCTACTAGACAAATACACGCATATCTACTAGACAAATACACACAGATCTACTAGAAAATGCACACAGATCTACTAGACAAATACACGCAGATCTACTAGACAAATACACACAGATCTACTAGAAAATACACACAGATCTACTAGACAAATACACACAGATCTACTAGACAAATACACCATATCATCTAGACTAATACACACATATCTACTAGACAAATACACGCATATCTACTAGACAAATACAACTGATCTACTAGACAAATACAAGCAGATCTACTAGACAAATACACACAGATCTACTAGACAAATACACGCATATCTACTAGACAAATACACGCATATCTACTAGACAAATACAACAGATCTACTAGACAAATACACGCAGATCTACTAGACAAATACACACAGATCTACTAGACAAATACACGCATATCTACTAGACAAATACAACAGATCTACTAGACAAATACAAGCAGATCTACTAGACAAATACACGCAGATCTACTAGACAAATACACACAGATCTACTAGACAAATACACGCATATCTACTAGACAAATACACGCATATCTACTAGACAAATACAAACAGATCTACTAGACAAATACACGCAGATCTACTAGACAAATACACACAGATCTACTAGACAAATACACGCATATCTACTAGACAAATACACGCATATCTACTAGACAAATACACGTAATCTACTAGACAAATACACGCAATCTACTAAACAAATACACACAGATCTACTAGACAAATACACACAGATCTACTAGACAAATACAGTAATCTACTAGACAAATACACACAGATCTACTAGACAAATACACACAGATCTACTAGACAAATACACCAGATCTACTAGACAAATACACACAGATCTACTAGACAAATACACATGAATCTACTAGACAAATACACACAGATCTACTAGACAAATACACCTGATCTACTAGACAAATACACCAGATCTACTAGACAAATACACCAATCTACTAGACAAATACATGCAATCTACTAGACAAATACACACAGATCTACTAGACAAATACACGCAGATCTACTAGACAAATACACACAGATCTACTAGACAAATACACCTGAATCTACTAGACAAATACAACCAGATCTACTAGACAAATACACGCATATCTACTAGACAAATACACGCATATCTACTAGACAAATACAAACAGATCTACTAGACAAATACACGCAGATCTACTAGACAAATACACACAGATCTACTAGACAAATACACGCATATCTACTAGACAAATACAAACAGATCTACTAGACAAATACAAGCAGATCTACTAGACAAATACACCAGATCTACTAGACAAATACACACAGATCTACTAGACAAATACACGCATATCTACTAGACAAATACACGCATATCTACTAGACAAATACAAACAGATCTACTAGACAAATACACGCAGATCTACTAGACAAATACACACAGATCTACTAGACAAATACACGCAAATCTACTAGACAAATACACACAGATCTACTAGACAAATACAACCAGATCTACTAGACAAATACACCAGATCTACTAGACAAATACACACAGATCTACTAGACAAATACACCATATCTACTAGACAAATACACCAAATCTACTAGACAAATACACGAACAAAAAACAACACAAAACACACACAACAAAACAAAAACCATATCTACTAGACAAATACACACAGATCTACTAGACAAATACACACAGATCTACTAGACAAATACACACAGATCTACTAGACAAATACACACAAATCTACTAGACAAATACACACAGATCTACTAGACAAATACAACCAGATCTACTAGACAAATACACACAGATCTACTAGACAAATACACACAGATCTACTAGACAAATACACCCAAATCTACTAGACAAATACACGCGAATCTACTAGACAAATACACACAGATCTACTAGACAAATACACCAGATCTACTAGACAAATACACACAGATCTACTAGACAAATACACCAAATCTACTAGACAAATACACCAAATCTACTAGACAAATACACGTAAATCTACTAGACAAATACACCATATCTACTAGACAAATACACCAGATCTACTAGACAAATACACACAGATCTACTAGACAAATACACACAAATCTACTAGACAAATACACGTAGATCTACTAGACAAATACACACAGATCTACTAGACAAATACACACAGATCTACTAGACAAATACACCAGATCTACTAGACAAATACACGCAGATCTACTAGACAAATACACACAGATCTACTAGACAAATACACACAGATCTACTAGACAAATACACACAGATCTACTAGACAAATACACGTGAATCTACTAGACAAATACACTAATCTACTAGACAAATACACCAGATCTACTAGACAAATATTTTCCGAGGATGTATTTGTCTAGGTGTATGAACTTGTTTCCCAATCGAGCTCAAAAAGGATGTGTGCAACCTAGTAAATAGCAGATGAATGTTATCTGTAGTCAATAGACTGCATTTCTACATATATCTTTGAAAGATCGAGTACATCTAAAACGAATGAATCAATAATAAGCCACTGTGTGACTGAATCCGTGAAGTCTTTAACGTGTATTGCTGTACCATAATTGTTTAGATATAATACGCATGTTTTTTCATCCAAAATCGTGTCCAAAAGTAGAACTGGATAAATAAATTCACAGGAAGCGAATATGACAAATGGCATATTTCAACAAAGGGAAATAAATCTCTTTCATGGTGATTATCTAAATCCCAGTACGATTACGTTTTGTTTCCGGATTTTGTTGGGTCTAGTGACCGACGTAAATATGGAAATCGTACAAAATAAATATATTTTAATTTACGGTAAAAACAGTACAAAAAGATGCATAATTTCAAAATCACCTTTAGCAGTCTTGCACATAACCAATTAGCAACATTGATGTTTGACATGTCGCTAATTATGAGACACTTGAGGTGTTGAGAATGAGAAGTTTGAGAATGTGTTGTCATATTTTGACAATTTAATCACTATAAATACTACGGTTTTTCAGGATATACTCAACATGCTGAGTGCTGACACATGTCACACGCGCTTAATTTAGTAGTCTTATACCAAAACGTCATAATCATGATTTTGTAATGCTTACGAATCACCAAATGAATCGCAGTGTGTGTCTCTTTAGTTTTTAATTTTTGCAAGTTTTGAATAAGTTTCTTTGCTCTTAAATTAGATGTGCTTTATATATTTATTTACGGCGTCTTATACTCCCTGGCGACCAATATACAAAGGATTACGGTATCTGTGACTTCACATCCATGTGCATGCACAAGTTATAGTATTTCCATTAACTGAGGTATTACTGTAGTTTGCTGATTATATTGGTTTAGTAATTGCTGATTATATTGGTTTAGTACTTGCTAAAGCTTGCTGATTATATTGGTTTAGTACTTGCTAAAGCTTGCTGATTATATTGGTTTAGTACTTGCTAAAGCTTGCTGATTATATTGGTTTAGTACTTGCTACAGCTTGCTGATTATATTGGTTTAGTACTTGCTAAAGCTTGCTGATTCTATTGGTTTAGTACTTGCTACAGCTTGCTGATTATATTGGTTTAGTACTTGCTACAGCTTGCTGATTCTATTGGTTTAGTACGTGCTACAGTTTGCTGATTATATTGGTTTAGTACTTGCTAAAGCTTGCTGATTATATTGGTTTAGTAATTGCTGATTATAGTGGGTCTAGTACTTGCTAAAGCTTGCTGATTATATTGGTTTAGTACTTGCTAAAGCTTGCTGATTATATTGGTTTAGTACTTGCTACAGCTTGCTGATTATATTGGTTTAGTACTTGCTAAAGCTTGCTGATTATATTGGTTTAGTACTTGCTAAAGCTTGCTGATTCTATTGGTTTAGTACTTGCTACAGCTTGCTGATTATATTGGTTTAGTACTTGCTACAGCTTGCTGATTATATTGGTTTAGTACTTGCTAAAGCTTGCTGATTATATTGGTTTAGTACTTGCTAAAGCTTGCTGATTATATTGGTTTTGTACTTGCTAAAGCTTGCTGATTATATTGGTTTTGTACTTGCTAAAGCTTGCTGATTATATTGGTTTAGTACTTGCTACAGCTTGCTGATTATATTGGTTTAGTACTTGCTAAAGCTTGCTGATTATATTGGTTTAGTACTTGCTAAAGCTTGCTGATTATATTGGTTTAGTACTTGCTAAAGCTTGCTGATTATATTGGTTTAGTACTTGCTACAGTTTGCTGATTATATTGGTTTAGTACTTGCTAAAGCTTGCTGATTATATTGGTTTTGTACTTGCTAAAGCTTGCTGATTATATTGGTTTGTACTTGCTAAAGCTTGCTGATTATATTGGTTTAGTACTTGCTACAGCTTGCTGATTATATTGGTTTAGTACTTGCTAAAGCTTGCTGATTATATTGGTTTAGTACTTGCTAAAGCTTGCTGATTATATTGGTTTAGTACTTGCTAAAGCTTGCTGATTATATTGGTTTAGTACTTGCTAAAGCTTGCTGATTATATTGGTTTAGTACTTGCTAAAGCTTGCTGATTATATTGGTTTAGTACTTGCTAAAGCTTGCTGATTATATTGGTTTAGTACTTGCTACAGCTTGCTGATTATATTGGTTTAGTACTTGCTGATTATATTGGTTTAGTACTTGCTAAAGCTTGCTGATTATATTGGTTTAGTACTTGCTGATTATATTGGTTTAGTACTTGCTGATTATATTGGTTTAGTACTTGCTACAGCTTGCTGATTATATTGGTTTAGTACTTGCTAAAGCTTGCTGATTATATTGGTTTAGTACTTGCTAAAGCTTGCTGATTATATTGGTTTAGTACTTGCTACAGTTTGCTGATTATATTGGTTTAGTACTTGCTAAAGCTTGCTGATTATATTGGTTTAGTACTTGCTAAAGCTTGCTGATTATATTGGTTTAGTACTTGCTAAAGCTTGCTGATTATATTGGTTTAGTACTTGCTAAAGCTTGCTGATTATATTGGTTTAGTACTTGCTAAAGCTTGCTGATTATATTGGTTTAGTACTTGCTACAGCTTGCTGATTATATTGGTTTAGTACTTGCTAAAGCTTGCTGATTATATTGGTTTAGTACTTGCTACAGCTTGCTGATTATATTGGTTTAGTACTTGCTAAAGCTTGCTGATTATATTGGTTTAGTACTTGCTAAAGCTTGCTGATTATATTGGTTTAGTACTTGCTAAAGCTTGCTGATTATATTGGTTTAGTACTTGCTAAAGTTTGCTGATTATATTGGTTTAGTACTTGCTAAAGCTTGCTGATTATATTGGTTTAGTACTTGCTGATTATATTGGTTTAGTACTTGCTAAAGCTTGCTGATTATATTGGTTTAGTACTTGCTAAAGCTTGCTGATTATATTGGTTTAGTACTTGCTAAAGCTTGCTGATTATATTGGTTTAGTACTTGCTAAAGCTTGCTGATTATATTGGTTTAGTACTTGCTAAAGCTTGCTGATTATATTGGTTTAGTACTTGCTAAAGCTTGCTGATTATATTGGTTTAGTACTTGCTAAAGCTTGCTGATTATATTGGTTTAGTACTTGCTAAAGCTTTCTGATTATATTGGTTTAGTACTTGCTAAAGCTTGCTGATTCTATTGGTTTAGTACTTGCTAAAGCTTGCTGATTCTATTGGTTTAGTACTTGCTAAAGCTTGCTAATTATATTGGGTTAGTACTTGCTAAAGCTTGCTAATTATATTGGGTTAGTACTTGCTAAAGCTTGCTGATTATATTGGTTTAGTACTTGCTAAAGCTTGCTGATTATATTGGTTTAGTACTTGCTAAAGCGTGTCTTCCAAGTTTTTCTAACAATTGCTTGTTAAACAAAGTTCTAGTGATTAACCGGTTGCTATCAGGCTCGTGAACCGATTACCGATTATTCTGATAGACAATCAGCAGATTCCGATGTGGATTCCGATTGTTACTGCTTCTAAGCCTCGATTTGGTTTTTGCCCAGCAGTTTAAGCATAGCAATTGATTCTATAACGACAGCATACCAGTCTCAATGGGAATAGACTTTCGACAATGTCCATGAGCGCGTGTGAAAATGACAGCGTTGATGTGCCTACTATCCATATCATACTCGCCTATAAAACGACTTTCTTACCATCAGATTATGGCCTCAAAGTGGCTTCCTGTCTTATAAACGAGTGCTAAAATGTTTTTTTAAGTTTCAAAGTTTTAATGTGTTAAGCGTTATCCATAATTACGTTTTAGAAAAGAAATAAAAACATCCAAACACTGAAAATGTCTTCAACTTACACTGGGTAAACATGCAATTTGTCTTGGGTTCATTTTATCAACTCGTCTTATATACGAGTGCATGCCAAAACCTATAGATTTCAGGACCAAAAATGGGGGGTGGGTCGTTTTATAGGCGAGATATCCCAATAGGCGGTACATCAAAGATGATTGCCGTTTGTCGAAATGAGATACCACGGAAATTGCAGAATCGGCATTTCTATTTGCTAGGGTGATTGTAGTAGTTATGTATATATATATATAGCGCATAGTCATTACTCTATAGCACAAATTAACAATGGCAGAACGTAGCAAATCATAGCAATCTTTGTGTCCTCTTCTCGATCCTCGTATGTAAACCGTCGCACAAAATGTACTATCCTCTGTCCCACTATCCTCAAAAAAATAAAATGACAAATATACTTCTGGAGGCATCACCCCGATAAACTTGAGGCAGAAATTAATAAAACGTATCCCAAAAAATATATAAGAGACTGTATTGAGACAGTTTGGTAGTGTACGAGTGTACGAGTGTACGAGTGTACGAGTGTACGAGTGTACGAGTGTACGAGTGTACGAGTGTACGAGAATATTAGAATTTCCACTTAAGTTTGCAGAAATACCTGGTATACCTAGAAATTTCTCTGTTTACAGAAATACCTGGTATACCTAGAAATTTCTCTGT
>CM026404.1:75408755-75459250 GCA_014843695.1 Archivesica marissinica
CTTGCTGATTATATTGGTTTAGTACTTGCTAAAGCTTTCTGATTATATTGGTTTAGTACTTGCTAAAGCTTGCTGATTCTATTGGTTTAGTACTTGCTAAAGCTTGCTGATTCTATTGGTTTAGTACTTGCTAAAGCTTGCTAATTATATTGGGTTAGTACTTGCTAAAGCTTGCTAATTATATTGGGTTAGTACTTGCTAAAGCTTGCTGATTATATTGGTTTAGTACTTGCTAAAGCTTGCTGATTATATTGGTTTAGTACTTGCTAAAGCGTGTCTTCCAAGTTTTTCTAACAATTGCTTGTTAAACAAAGTTCTAGTGATTAACCGGTTGCTATCAGGCTCGTGAACCGATTACCGATTATTCTGATAGACAATCAGCAGATTCCGATGTGGATTCCGATTGTTACTGCTTCTAAGCCTCGATATGGTTTTTGCCCAGCAGTTTAAGCATAGCAATTGATTCTATAACGACAGCATACCAGTCTCAATGGGAATAGACTTTCGACAATGTCCATGAGCGCGTGTGAAAATGACAGCGTTGATGTGCCTACTATCCATATCATACTCGCCTATAAAACGACTTTTTTACCATCAGATTATGGCCTCAAAGTGGCTTCCTGTCTTATAAACGAGTGCTAAAATGTTTTTTTAAGTTTCAAAGTTTTAATGTGTTAAGCGTTATCCATAATTACGTTTTAGAAAAGAAATAAAAACATCCAAACACTGAAAATGTCTTCAACTTACACTGGGTAAACATGCAATTTGTCTTGGGTTCATTTTATCAACTCGTCTTATATACGAGTGCATGCCAAAACCTATAGATTTCAGGACCAAAAATGGGGGGTGGGTCGTTTTATAGGCGAGATATCCCAATAGGCGGTACATCAAAGATGATTGCCGTTTGTCGAAATGAGATACCACGGAAATTGCAGAATCGGCATTTCTATTTGCTAGGGTGATTGTAGTTATGTATATATATATATAGCGCATAGTCATTACTCTATAGCACAAATTAACAATGGCAGAACGTAGCAAATCATAGCAATCTTTGTGTCCTCTTCTCGATCCTCGTATGTAAACCGTCGCACAAAATGTACTATCCTCTGTCCCACTATCCTCAAAAAAATAAAATGACAAATATACTTCTGGAGGCATCACCCCGATAAACTTGAGGCAGAAATTAATAAAACGTATCCCAAAAAATATATAAGAGACTGTATTGAGACAGTTTGGTACGAGTGTACGAGTGTACGAGTGTACGAGTGTACGAGTGTACGAGTGTACGAGTGTACGAGTGTACGAGTGTACGAGAATATTAGAATTTCCACTTAAGTTTGCAGAAATACCTGGTATACCTAGAAATTTCTCTGTTTACAGAAATACCTGGTATACCTAGAAATTTCTCTGTTTACAGAAATACCTGGTATACCTAGAAATTTCTCTGTTTACAGAAATACCTGGTATACCTAGAAAGTTCTCTGGTTACAGAAATACCTGGTATACCTAGAAATTTCTCTGTTTACAGAAATACCTGGTATACCTAGAAATTTCTCTGTTTACAGAAATACCTGGTATACCTAGAAATTTCTCTGTTTACAGAAATACCTGGTATACCTAGAAATTTCTCTGTTTACAGAAATACCTGGTATACCTAGAAATTTCTCTGTTTACAGAAATACCTGGTATACCTAAATTTCTCTGTTTACAGAAATACTGGTATACCTAGAAATTCTCTGTTTACAGAAATACCTGGTATACCTAGAAATTTCTCTGTTTACAGAAATACCTGGTATACCTAGAAATTTCTCTGTTTACAGAAATACCTGGTATACCTAGAAATTTTTGTTTGTACCTGGTATACCTAGAAATTTTTGTTTGTTGGTTTGTTTTTGTTTGTTGGTTTGTTTTCTGTTTACAGAATACCTGTATCCTAGAAATTCCTGTTTACGAAATACCTGGTATACCTAGAAATACCTGGTATACCTAGAAATACCTGGTATACCTAGAAATTTCTCTGTTTACAGAAATACCTGGTATACCTAGAAATACCTGGTATACAGAAATACCTGGTATACCTAGAAATACCTGGTTTACAGAAATACCTGGTATACCTAGAAATTTCTGTGTTTACAGAAATACCTGGTATACCTAGAAATTTCTGTGTTTACAGAAATACCTGGTATACCTAGAAATTTCTGTGTTTACAGAAATACCTGGTATACCTAGAAATTTCTGTGTTTACAGAAATACCTGGTATACCTAGAAATTTCTCTGTTTACAGAAATACCTGGTATACCTAGAAATTTCTCTGTTTACAGAAATACCTGGTATACCTAGAAATACCTGGTATACCTAGAAATTTCTGTTTACAGAAATACCTGGTATACCTAGAAATTTTTGTTTGTACCTGGTATACCTAGAAATTTCTCTGTTTACAGAAATACCTGATATACCTAGAAATTTCTCTGTTTACAGAAATACCTGGTATACCTAGAAATTTCTCTGTTTACAGAAATACCTGGTATACCTAGAAATTTCTCTGTTTACAGAAATTTCTCTGTTTACCTGGTATACCTAGAAATTTCTCTGTTTACAGAAATACCTGGTATACCTAGAAATTTCTGTGTTTACAGAAATACCTGGTATACCTAGAAATTTCTCTGTTTACAGAAATACCTGGTATACCTAGAAATTTCTCTGTTTACAGAAATACCTGGTATACCTAGAAATTTCTGTGTTTACAGAAATACCTGGTATACCTAGAAATTTCTCTGTTTACAGAAATACCTGGTATACCTAGAAATTTTTGTTTGAATACCTGGTATACCTAGAAATTTCTGTTTACAGAAATACCTGGTATACCTAGAAATTTCTGGTTTACAGAAATACCTGGTATACCTAGAAATACCTGGTATACCTAGAAATCTGTTACATAAATTCGTTTACAGAAATACCTGGTATACCTAGAAATACCTGGTATACCTAGAAATCTGTTACAGAAATACCTGGTATACCTAGAAATACCTGGTATACAGAAATACCTGGTATACCTAGAAATACCTGGTATACAGAAATACCTGGTATACCTAGAAATACCTGGTATACCTAGAAATACCTGGTATACAGAAATACCTGGTATACCTAGAAATACCTGGTATACAGAAATACCTGGTATACCTAGAAATCTGTTACAGAAATACCTGGTATACCTAGAAATCTGTTACAGAAATACCTGGTATACCTAGAAATACCTGGTATACCTAGAAATTTCTGTTTACAGAAATACCTGGTATACCTAGAAATCTGGTTACAGAAATACCTGGTATACCTAGAAATACCTGGTATACCTAGAAAGTTCTCTGTTTACAGAAATACCTGGTATACCTAGAAATTTCTCTGTTTACAGAAATACCTGGTATACCTAGAAATTTCTCTGTTAAATTGGTAGGTAATAAAAAAAGAGTGACAGATCAATTATAAAGAGGCCACCCAGGACAGAAGCTGATTGATTGAATCAAAGATCGAGACCTATTTTTGGTAGTTATGTGTAAATATCTGACATCTTACTGCTTTTTTGTTTAGTAGCTTGTCAAGATATAAAGTGTTTTGACAGATCAGATCATCTTCGTGAACTGTCACTGTTTAGAAGCGATGAAATAACATGATGTCCCAGCGGTAATATACGGCCCCCAGAAAGGTAGCTCCTTATATGGATGGTTAGATGTCCCAGCGGTAATATACGGCCCCCAGAAAGGTAGCTCCTTATATGGATGGTTAGATGTCCCGCGTAATATACGGCCCCAGAAAGGTAGCTCTTATATGGTGGTAGATGTAGCGGTAATATACGGCCCCCAGAAAGGTAGCTCCTTATATGGATGGTTAGATGTCCCGGCGGTAATCGGCCCCAGAAAGGTAGCTCCTTATATGGATGGTTAGATGTCCTTGGGGTGTTTTGGTGGTTGTGTCCCAGCGGTAATATACGGCCCCCAGAAAGGTAGCTCCTTATATGGGTGGTTAGATGTCCCGGCTGTAATATACGGCCCCCAGAAAGGTAGCTCCTTATATGGATGGTTAGATGTCCCGGCGGTAATATACGGCCCCAGAAAGGTAGCTCCTTATATGGATGGTTAGATGTCCCAGCGGTAATATACGGCCCCAGAAAGGTAGCTCCTTATATGGATGGTTAGATGTCCCAGCTGTAATATACGGCCCCAGAAAGGTAACTCCTTATATGGATGGTTAGATGTCCCGGCTGTAATATACGGCCCCAGAAAGGTAGCTCCTTATATGGATGGTTAGATGTCCCGGCTGTAATATACGGCCCCAGAAAGGTAGCTCCTTATATGGATGGTTAGATGTCCCAGCTGTAATATACGGCCCCAGAAAGGTAGCTCCTTATATGGATGGTTAGATGTCCCAGCGGTAATATACGGCCCCAGAAAGGTAGCTCCTTATATGGATGGTTAGATGTCCCGGCTGTAATATATGGCCCCAGAAAGGTACTCCTTATATGGATGGTTAGATGTCCCGGCTGTAATATACGGCCCCAGAAAGGTAGCTCCTTATATGGATGGTTAGATGTCCCGGCTGTAATATATGGACCCAGAAAGGTAGCTCCTTATATGGATGGTTAGATGTCCCAGCTGTAATATATGGCCCCAGAAAGGTAACTCCTTATATGGATGGTTAGATGTCCCGGCTGTAATATATGGCCCCAGAAAGGTAGCTCCTTATATGGATGGTTAGATGTCCCGGCTGTAATATACGGCCCCAGAAAGGTAGCTCCTTATATGGATGGTTAGATGTCCCGGCTGTAATATACGGTCCCACAAAAGTAATTTCACTTCTTGAAACTATTAAAGCAGCACTATATCGTAATAAAGGATGTTTTTTGGTAAAATATAAATACTAATGTATCTGTGTTTACAAAAATCGAAATAGTCGCTCAGAAACGATAACAATCCAATACATATCGTACACACGAATTGTTTATCAACACACGAAATGTAAACACGCACAGCGCACATGCATGAAACAACAGCGGATGTAGAAAAGCACGTTGAAATGTCAACATATTTTGAACATGAAAGACTATCTATCTATGTTCCTCTAATGTCGAATCCCTCGCGGGGATGTAGACATGTCCCTAAAAGACTTAGATAACAGAGGTATGAATCGACAAGTAATTCAATTAAATAAGACAATGTGGGACAAATGGGGACGATGCATTCCGAATGTAAACAAGTGCGGATGATGCATTCCGATTGTAAACAAGTGCGTGCCCGACCGACTCGGAAAGTCCTACTTTCGGTTTCGAGTTTGTTTTATCGCAAAAAACCACTGTTTACTAATTGAACATAATTATACAAATTATAATGTAAGAATGCGTAGCAGCATTGCCACTAGTGATAAACCGATTATCGCTAAGTCGCCGACAATCGTTCGCCTGCATGGACATCGGCAATAATCGATTGTGAAAATGTGTAATCGATTATAATCAACGAGTCTTTATTTTTTTTTTTTTTTTGGAACCACGTTTAAGGCCCGTTTATTTTCCTCGTCATAGGTGACCTGTGGGTCGAGGGCATCCCACAAGCACCTTACAATAATGTACATTTTTTAACGAGTAGAATAAACAAACGGCATGAATAATAGTGTATATAAATATATCAAGTCATTATCATGTTGGCCTTAAAGTGGTGAAAAAATGTTCAGTTACACTTAGAAAAGAAAGAAAAAGAGAAAAGTGGTCTGCAGCCTACATTCTACCATCATCACTGATGGTCACGGGTTCGAGCCCCGCTCAGGCCGTGTCTCATTTATATGAGAAAGTTGGCAGTTTCTTACGGAGGTTGGTGCACCCAAGTACTGGTTAACCGCTGGAGCCTGCACAGGAAAGGTATTGTTAGGTAAACTGCCCGCCGGCGATATAGCCCGAAATGGTGCTGATGCAGGCGTAAAACCCGAAATATAACATTCTACCAAGTGATTGATGACAATTATTTTCAATATAATTTTAAATTAAAACTTTTTAGCATATTGCTTCCATATTTTGTCAAATTCAAATAATGTGCTCTGTATTGAAGCTGTCTCAAGTTCAGTATCATATAATAGTTTTAATCGACACATCAGATGTTGAACGGATGGTTTTATGTCTTTATTTTTGTCTCTTACTTTTATGTTTGTTTATACCTCAAATAAAACTACGATTTACTATTGGCTGTATTTTATTAGCATTGCACGTTTGCAACAACAATTCTAACTGTATCTAGTACTAGACTTTTCACTAGTATGTCACTAAGTGTTCTGTCCTCTATTAACTTAAAAACTAATTTTATATCAGGTGGCAGTCCAGTAACTTAAAGTCTAGTACTCAGATGTAACTGAGTAACTAATTTGTCGAAACTAGTAACTTGTAAGTAATTTATTAGTACTAAATAGATTGTTAAACTCACAAATTAGATGGAATGATTTTGATTTATAACTATATCAATTGCCCGATTAATAATCAATTATCTAATCGGTTTACCCGTCCGATTATTCCGATTAATCGATTTTGGATTTTGAAACCGATGCACATCACTAATTGCTACCCAAACGTAAAATATGAATATTTCAAATATCTTTTATTTCATACGATATAGGGCTGCATTAATGAAATTATCGATGTTATTTTGCCGAGAAATGCATATTTGAACCACTTTCTTACCTTGTAATTGTAGGAGATAACTAATACAGTCTAAACATATTTCTTCATCTCCCGAACGTATCCTGAACAGTTTGATTCCATATTTAACTCTTTCCATGCCAGAGCGGTGAAAATAACAGTCATGGAATTTCATTAAAACTTGTGCCGTAACGACCCAATTCTAATGAAATTCCATGACATATTTCCGGAGTTTTCAGTTACAAATAAGAAGACACATTAACGAATTGTCGTCTGCTACAATTATTTGGAACTAATTACAATGTATAGCCTTTATTTTACCCACCTTTATTTTACCCAGCATGCAAAGAGTTTATATTTTTATTTAGATATAAAAGAGATATGAAACCAACATATTTTGTCCTGTGGCCTATTTCTGTTTAGATTTAAATTGAAAATTAAGAAATTTCTATTGGTTGTCTAATCTACTTACTATTCAATGACGGTATTCGCTTTTGGCGGGAATGTAAAAAAAACTGCTTAATTGTTTCCGTGAAAACCGACCCTAGTTCCTGGTATGCTTAAATGTACCTAAAAACTGATGTCGTGGGAAAAATTCCTGTATTTATTAAAATACGCAATAAAATACAATTTTATAAAAACGGCAATCTGCTACTAAATTAACGTGCACAATATAAATACATAGCTGTGTAATATATGGCATTGTATATATTTAGGCCGAGTACAGTTGATGCACTTAATTTATATCCAATATTAGAAAATAGACATATTCGGGAGCCAATATGCTTAAACATAAACAAAATCATTTCTATTCACAATTATTCAAACTATCTTTAATGTGACATTTACGCTATTTTTTGCAGTATTTAGATGGTGGTTTTACACTGTGTAATTTGTCCGGAATTTAATTATGTTACAAACAGATCGTAATGAGGTATTTGAAGCAGTGATAATTTCACTTGCAGGATATTAAATATATATTAAATCTAGTACCAGCTGTCAGTGTGTGCTTTGGTGACTGATGTTATATATAGGTTATTGGTCATGCGCAAAATGCGTACACGGGAACATTTGTCACTGCAGCTCTTACTTTGCCTGTATCTAATAAATGAACAATAACTACCTTCTAGTTCGGTGAATGAACAGTGGTAAAACCCTCAAAAAACCCTTTTGCAGAGTATTCAATATAAAGAATTATTTTGTTTGCAAAGGGAAACCCACATTTCTATTACATGAAATTTGATTGGTTGTTCGAAAACATGTGAAAATGCTGGACACCACATTTCTGTTACATGAAATTTGATTGGTTGTTATGGTTCCATGTTTAATTCATATGTAAGTAAAATTGTAGTTTTATTTGAAAAGTTGTTATGCAATCTGAGTTTAGTCAAGTGCATTAAATGCAAGAATGATCACTTTATGCAGTAATATAATTTCATCTGCTATAAAAGAGACTGACTATTGTTATTCACAATATAAACCTTAGAGGACCGAAAACCCGTAAGTCCATGATATGTATGTCAAGGACTTAAAATCCTACCCATAATGTAAATGTTGACTCTTTTAATACTTTTCCACTGGCATAACTTAAAGTTCGCAAAAGTAGGTCGAAGATGTTGTATACTTTACATTGATGCTTAAGTTTTGTAATAAATTTGAATATTTCTGTCCGTCCATCCAGGTTTGCCTTGTAAACTCTTCAACAAATGTATTTTTTTAATAACAGTGTAGCAATTCTGTTTGACCCAATTTTGTTCAAAGTTGTTCACAAATTACATTTGAACATGATGACCCCTTAGTCCCTTTTCATTAACAGCCATCCGATTAGCGCAGTGGTTTGCGCGCTCACTTCTCACAAAGGGCAACCCGGGTTCGATCCTCGGACAGGGAAGTATGTGAGATGGTACGGCGGTCACCAGATCGGACACGTGGGTTTTCTCCGGGTACTCAGGTTTCTCCCACATGAATGACCACATATACGCTTTCATTGGCACCAACGAGAGTGATTAATATAAGTTTGCTAAAACTTGCTTCGCAATTGTTGTAAAATAAATCAAGTTTAAACTTTTAACAGTCATATCCACAAAAACACTACCGTACACTGCATCAAGTCTATTTTTGGTACACTGCATCAAGTCTATTTTTAGTACATTGCATCAAGTCTATTTTTGGTACATTGCATCAAGTCTATTTTTGGTACATTGCATCAAGTCTATTTTTGGTAAACTGCATCAAGTCTATTTTTGGTACACTGCATCAAGTCTATTTTTGGTACATTGCATCAAGTCTATTTTTGGTACATTGCATCAAGTCTATTTTTGGTAAACTGCATCAAGTCTATTTTTGGTACACTGCATCAAGTCTATTTTTGGTACACTGCATAAAGTCTATTTTTGGTACATTGCATCAAGTCTATTTTTGGTACACTGCATCAAGTCTATTTTTGGTACATTGCATCAAGTCTATTTTTGACCAGAATATGTTCCAACTTTGTCACAAGTTACATATTGATGAAACCTTGGTTATCTTCGATTATCGACCATTACCATAATAAAACTAGGTCACTGGGTCAAACAAAAGAATTACCTTGTAAGCACTGTAGCAATTTATTTAGTCTATACAAATTTATTTTAGCTCGATTGCAAAACAAGTTCTTACAACTTATATTAATCACTCACGAGACCTCATTACTGATGATATCCATGAGAGAGAGAGAGAGAGAGAGAGAGAGAGAGAGGCAACATGGATTTTAAATGCCTTGCCTAAGGTAAGGGCACAATTGTAACGGCTCCAGCGGGGCTCAAACTCTCAATTCCTTTTGCACCTGAAGCGAACGCGCTACTACTTTGCTATCACGACCTCCTACAATTTATTTAACACACTTGTAACCTGGAGGTGAGAGGTGGGATCTTGTTTCTTTACAATGTTAATGTCAAAATATGAGTGCTTTTTGATATGCTCTCCATGAATAAGATAGGTTTGCCGTATCACGATCAAATCATGCCCGTGGCACCGTATATGTAGTAGGTTCAATTTTACTGATATCATATTAAACAAGATTGAGATAAAAATGCTATATCTACATATTTTATTTGAAATTTTATTTCCGTGGGTAATGATTATTGATAACCTCTCAAGACTAGAGGATTAATGCGTATAGACAATGTAATCTTGCCTTGTCATTAGGCTGTCATTGTTGGCGGAACTATGGCCGGTTATATTGCGCACTTCGGTAATCATGGATATTTTTAGGTATTTTTTGATTGAGCTGATGGCGGATGATGATATCTCTGGATTACTCATTTGGATTTGTATTATTATAAATTATAAATTGTCTTCTGCTGAATAAAGTCAGGGATCATTCTAGAGGGCCATGTGGGCGAAATTGTCGCCCTAGGGACCCTGACTTCGCCCACTTCTCCCTTTTTTGTTGTTGGTTTTTACGATTTTCAAAATTGTGTCTAGTAACACTGGCCCATTATAAAGCACTCCTTCTATTCAAATGTTGTATTTAATGGTTGTACTGTGTATTTTAACCCTATTTTGCAGAAGTATATTAAAGAACATCATTTAAGGAAGCGATCACAGGCTTTCTCACTTCTCCCAAATATTCTGACCTAGAATGAACCCTGAAAGTTGTAAATAACAGGGTAAGGCTGTACCAGTGCTTAGGAGATAAACTTATTATGATTTAATTAATTAGAGATCATTAAGTTATTTTATCCCCTCACCTCTGATTTCCCCATGATTTTATTCCCCTACACCCATGATTTAATCCTCCGCCCCTGATTTCATCCCCACCCTTGATTTCATCCCCCTCCGCCCCTGATTTCATCCCCCTCCCCCCATGATTTCATCCCCCTACCCCCATGATTTCATCCCCCTTGATTTCATCCCCCTACCCCCATGATTTCATCCCCCTACCCCCTTGATTTCATCCCCCTACCCCTTGATTTCATCCCCCTCCCCCCATGATTTCATCCCCCTCCCCCCATGATTTCATCCCCTCCCCCTTGATTTCATCCCCCTACCCCCTTGATTTCATCCCCCTACCCCCTGATTTCATCCCCCTACCCCCTGATTTCTCCCCTACCTTGATTTCATCCCCCTACCCCCTTGATTTCATCCCCCTCCCCCATGATTTCATCCCTACCCCCTTGATTTCATCCCCCTACCCCCATGATTTTATCCCACCCCTTATTTTATCCCCTTCCCCCAGATTATAATCCCCTACACCCTTAATTTTATCCCCCACTCCTGATTTTACCCCCTCCACCCACAGCTTTATCCCACGTAGGGTCCACATTACATCACAAACACTCATTGAAGTAAAACTTAAGTTATTTTAAACAAGCTTTATGAACTTATATTAATCACTCTCGTTTGTGCCAATGAAAGTGTATATTTGTCCTTCGTGTGGGAGAAAACTAGAGTATCCAGAGTAATCCGACCTGGCAACCATACATATACTTCCCTGTTTGAGGATATTGAACCATGGTTTGTATTGGGTGGAAGCGAGCGTGCTAACCATTGCACAAATAGGACTCTACATTGCACAATATATGCTCCACATTACACCATGGAGGCTCTACATTACACCATGGAGGCTCCACATTACTCCATGGAGGCTCCACATTACACCATGGAGGCTCCACATTACACCATGGAGGCTCCACATTACACCACGGAGGCTCCACATTACACCACGGGGGCTCAACATTACACCATGGAGGCTCCACATTACACCACGGGGGCTCTACATTACACCATGGAGGCTCCACATTACACCATGGAGGCTCCACATTACACCACGGAGGCTCCACATTACACCATGGGGGTTCCACATTACACCATGGAGGCTCCACATTAAACCACGGAGGTTCCACATTACACCACGGAGGCTCCACATTACACCACGGAGTCTCCACATTACACCATGGAGGTTCCACATTACACCACAGAGGCTCCACATTACTCCATGGAGGCTCCACATTAAACCACGGAGGTTCCACTTTACACCACAGAGGCTCCACATTAAACCACGGAGGCTCCACATTACACCACGGAGGTTCCACATTACACCATGGAGGCTCCACATTACACCACAGAGGCTCCACATTACACCACGGAGGCTCCACATTACACCACAGAGGCTCCACATTACACCACGGAGGCTCCACATTACACCACGGAGGCTCCACATTACACCACGGAGGCTCCACATTACACCACAGAGGCTCCACGTTACACCACAGAGGCTCCATGTTACACCACAGAGGCTCCACATTACACCACAGAGGCTCCACGTTACACCACAGAGACTCCACATTACACCACGGAGGCTCCACATTACACCACGGAGGCTCCACATTACACCACAGAGGCTCCACATTACTCCATGGAGGCTCCACATTACACCATGGAGGCTCCACATTACACCCAGAGGCTCCACATTACTCCATGGAGGCTCCACATTACACCATGGAGGCTCCACATTACACCATGGAGGCTCCACATTACACCACGGAGGTTCCACATTACACCACAGAGGCTCCACATTACCCAGGAGGCTCCACATTAACCAGAGGCTCCACATTACACCACAGAGGCTCCACATTACACCACGGAGGCTCCACATTACACCACGGAGGCTCCACATCACACCATGGAGGCTCCACATTACACCATGGATGTGCCACATTACACCACGGGGGCTCCACATTACACCACGGTGGCTCCATATTACACCACTGGGGCGCCACATTACACCACGGAGGCTCCACATTACTCCACAGAGACTCCACATTACACCACGGAGGCTCACATTAAACCATGGATGTTCCACATTACACCACGGAGGCTCCACATTACACCACGGAGGCTCCACATTACTCCACAGAGACTCCACATTACTCCACAGAGACTCCACATTAAACCATGGAGGTTCCACATTACACCATGAAGGCTCCACATTACACCACGGAGGCTCCACATTACACCACGGAGGCTCCACATTAAACCATGGAGGTTCCACATTAAACCACGGAGGCTCCACATTACACATGGAGGTTCCACATTACACCACAGAGACTCCACATTACACCACGGAGGCTACACATTACACCATGGAGGCTCCACATTACACCACGGTGGCTCCATATTACACCACGGGGGCTCCACATTACACCACGGAGGCTCCACATTACTCCAAGTATGCTCCACATTACACCACAGAGACTCCACTTACACCACAGAGGCTCCACATTAAACCACGGAGGTTCTACATTACACCATGGAGGCTCTACATTACACCACGGAGGCTCCACAATACACCACAGAGGATCCACATTACATCATGGAGGCTCCACATTACACCACGGAGGCTCCACATTACACCATAGAGGCTCCACATTACTCCATGGATGCTCCACATTAAACCACGGAGGCTCCACATTAAACCACGGAGGCTCCACATTACACCACAGAGGCTCCACATTACTCCATGGAGGCTCCACATTACTCCATGGAGGCTCCACATTACACCACAGAGGCTCACATTAAACCACGGAGGCTCCAAATTAAACCACAGGGCTCCACAATACACCATAGAGGCTCCACATTACACCACGTAGCTCCACATTACACCACAGAGGCTCCACATTACACCACGGAGGCTCCACTTACACCATGGAGGTTCCACATTACACCACAGAGGCTCCACATTACACCATGGATGCTCCACATTAAACCATGGAGGCTCCACATTACACCACAGAGGCTCCACATTACTCCATGGAGGCTCCACATTACATCATGGAGACTCCACATTACATCATGAAGATTCCACATTACACCACGGAGGCTCCACATTACACCACGGAGGCTCCACATTACACCACAGAGGCTCCACATTACACCACAGACGCTCCACATTACACCACGGAGGCTCCACATTACACCACAGAGGCTCCACATTACACCATGGAGGCTCCACATTACACCACGGAGGCTCCACATTACACCACGGAGCCTCCACAATACACCACAAAGGCTCCACATTACACCACGGAGCCTCCACAATACACCACAAAGGCTCCACATTACACCACGGAGCCTCCACAATACACCACGAAGGCTCCACATTACACCATGGAGCCTCCACAATACACCACGAAGGCTCCACATTACACCACGGAGCCTCCACAATACACCATGAAGGCTCCACATTACACCACGGAGCCTCCACAATACACCACGAAGGCTCCACATTACACCACAGAGCCTCCACAATACACCACGAAGCCTCCACATTACACCACGAAGGCTACACATTACACCACGGAGCCTCCACATTACACCACGTAGCCTCCACAATACACCACGGAGCCTCCACAATACACCACGGAGCCTCCACAATACACCACGGAGCCTCCACATACTATATACTATAATCCTTATTACTTCTCATTAATGAAAATCATTTTTCTCATTATATGATTTAGCTGCCTTCAATTATAATTTTGTGAGTTATATAGATTTTGATTGATCCTCAGTGTTCAAATAAGCTGTTATAACGAAATAATAATCTTGCTGAATTTATCATAAGCTATGGAGATGGATCATAATAATTATTTTCATTTTAATAAAGTAACTAGTGGCATGAAACAAACTGCTATCTTATCCTTACGTAGATGCTACTTGATTTTGGCTACAAGATAATGAACTGAAATGGCGACAGTAAGATTATGACCCTATGATATAACTGTCACTAATATACCTGAGAAAGTGTGGGAAAGCACACTGTATACTTTCTCTGCATGCATCTACCTGCAGTGCACACCCAATGGTTGTGTAAATCATAAATTACTGTGAACTATTTTAATTTTGCTGTCTACAGTCAAACCTGTGTTAACTCGTTCAACACCAAGTAACTGACTTGTGTTGTGCATATTTTTTGACCAACAAATTAATAAGAACATTACAGTTGGACCAGTTCATTGATCAAAATAGGTAATTGTGTCTGAAAATAGTAGTATTACTGGCAAAAAGTGC
This sequence comes from Archivesica marissinica, assembly GCA_014843695.1. Classification (NCBI taxonomy): domain Eukaryota; kingdom Metazoa; phylum Mollusca; class Bivalvia; order Venerida; family Vesicomyidae; genus Archivesica; species Archivesica marissinica. The sequence goes on from CM026404.1 coordinate 75,423,478, forward strand.
AGACCCTGATGAGACAGCTTGTCACGAGCCAGCTCATCTGGATCTACACTTTTTGTAAGACTATTTAGAGGTATGTAGTGTTTAAATGGTTAAGCAGCCAGCCAAGGGAATTGCAGAATGTGGCTGCTTATCACAGGTGGTTGTTTAATAGAGGTCAAATGTATAATTAAACAACATATTGGAAATCTGGAAACTGGCTGCTTAATAGAGGTTGACTGCTTAATGGAGGTGACAACTAAGACAGGTTTGACTGTATGTTTTACTGTCACAAGTGCATACATCCGCAATGTTGATATGTTATCGCTTTCCATTCTGCACCATGTCATTCTTATGTATACCAAGAAAGCGAAAGTAGGTAGGTGAAAATAATAATAATTTGGAAACAAATTGAGGAACCTATACAAATATATGCATAAACTAAGGGCTACAGGCATCTCTGAAACAAGCGAAAGTTCGGGAAGCAGACAGTCACGCCGCCCAAACGCAATTTGTTTCTTTTACTTTCGCTTTCTTTGATTACATAAGACTGACACTGTGCCGCACCAAACATTTTGTAACTCATTTTGACAGGTCAATCTACTCATGATGTGATTGTCAAGTTCAAGACATATGGTGACCATGCATAAATGTATGTATATACAGTTAAACCTGTCTTAAGCAGCCAGCCCAGGGAATCACAGAAAGTGGCTGCTTAGCACAGGTGGCTGCTCAATAGAGGTCAAATGTAATATATAACAACATGCTGGTAATCTGGAAACTGGCTGCTTAATACAGGTTGGCTGCTTAATGTAGGTTATGACTAACACAGGTTTGACTGTATATGTTGGTAGGGGGGGGGGGTGCAAATAAATTATGCATTCTTTGCTCAAGTATAATGAGAAATCAGAGTATCTCCTTCAACAGTAAAGTGTCAATTTGCTATTGCTCAATAAAAATGTCTACCTGTCCAATTAACAGATTTAGCTACTGTTACAATAACCTAATCAACAGGTGATATTTTATACGCTTAATGAGTGGACTAATTAGGTCATGACCTGGAAACAGTATCTGCAGGTGATATTATATACCCTTATGAAAGGAACTAAGTAGGTCATGACCTAGAAACAGTATCGGCAGGAAATATTAAATGCGCTTAATGAGTGGACTATGTAGGTCATGACCTAGAAACAGTATCGGCAGGGAATATTAAATGCGCTTAATGAGTGGACTATGTAGGTCATGACCTAGAAACAGTATTTGGTATGTGATATTTTATGCGCTTAATGGGTGTGACCTAAGTATGTCATGACCTAGTAACAGTATCGGCAGGTGATATTTTGTATGCATTAATGAGTGGACAAAGTAGGTCATGACCTAGTAACAGTATCGGCAGGTGATATTTTGTATGCATTAATGAGTGGACAAAGTAGGTCATGACCTAGTAACAGTATCGGCAGGTGATATTTTGTATGCATTAATGAGTGGACAAAGTAGGTCATGACCTGAAATCTAGGTATTTCTATTAGTAATTCTCATAGGAACCTGGGGCAGCTTTCACACAACTATCATGCCCATAAATAACAGATTGTCATAGGAACCTAGGGATGGGGGCGGGGCACTAAAATATTGTACCTAAGATATATCATGAGGAGTAAAATTATATGCTATTGGATGTCTATTTTAAGAACCAATTGTATCATATGACTCATCATTCTCTATAGTATGTGTTGTTACTCATCATAGTTTGTGAAAACAACACCCAACATGGAGGTCGTTAAACTTCTCTCAGATCTCAAGTTCCAGTGATTTGATTGGCTGATTTTGAGATTTAATCATAGTTGAACCAATCAGAAGTTTGAGACCTAGTTTGAGATTGGAGAAAAGTTTTACAACCTTGGGGCCCATATTATGCAAAATGTACTATGTTCCTCAATGTTCCGGCAAATGTCCCTCAAAATTAAAATCCCTGCTTGTTGAAGCAAGTGTGCTAACCAATGTGTTAAGGGATGCATTGGTTAGAAGTGTGTTGAAGCAAGTGTGCTAACCACTGCGTTAAGGGTTGCATTGGTTAGAAGTGTGTTGAAGCAAGTGTGCAAAACCAATGTGTTAAGGGTTGCATTGGTTAGAAGTGTGTTGAAGCAAGTGTGCTAACCACTGCGTTAAGGGTTGCATTGGTTAGAAGTGTGTTGAAGCAAGTGTACTAACCAATGCATTAAGGGTTGCATTGGTTAGAAGTGTGTTGAAGCAAGTGTGCTAACCAATGTGTTAAGGGATGCATTGGTTAGAAGTGTGTTGAAGCAAGTGTACTAACCAATGCATTAAGGGTTGCATTGGTTAGAAGTGTGTTGAAGCAAGTGTACTAACCACTGCGTTAAGGGTTGCATTGGTTAGAAGTGTGTTGAAGCAAGTGTGCTAACCACTGCGTTAAGGGTTGCATTGGTTAGAAGTGTGTTGAAGCAAGTGTGCTAACCACTGCGTTAAGGGTTGCATTGGTTAGAAGTGTGTTGAAGCAAGTGTGCTAACCAATGTGTTAAGGGATGCATTGGTTAGAAGTGTGTTGAAGCAAGTGTACTAACCAATGCATTAAGGGTTGCATTGGTTAGAAGTGTGTTGAAGCAAGTGTACTAACCACTGCGTTAAGGGTTGCATTGGTTAGAAGTGTGTTGAAGCAAGTGTACTAACCAATGCATTAAGGGTTGCATTGGTTAGAAGTGTGTTGAAGCAAGTGTGCTAACCACTGCGTTAAGGGTTGCATTGGTTAGAAGTGTGTTGAAGCAAGTGTGCTAACCACTGCGTTAAGGGTTGCATTGGTTAGAAGTGTGTTGAAGCAAGTGTGCTAACCACTGCGTTAAGGGTTGCATTGGTTAGAAGTGTGTTGAAGCAAGTGTGCTAACCACTGCGTTAAGGGTTGCATTGGTTAGAAGTGTGTTGAAGCAAGTGTGCTAACCACTGCGTTAAGGGTTGCATTGGTTAGAAGTGTGTTGAAGCAAGTGTGCTAACCACTGCGTTAAGGGTTGCATTGGTTAGAAGTGTGTTGAAGCAAGTGTGCTAACCACTGCGTTAAGGGTTGCATTGGTTAGAAGTGTGTTGAAGCAAGTGTGCTAACCACTGCGTTAAGGGTTGCATTGGTTAGAAGTGTGTTGAAGCAAGTGTGCTAACCACTGCGTTAAGGGTTGCATTGGTTAGAAGTGTGTTGAAGCAAGTGTGCTAACCACTGCGTTAAGGGTTGCATTGGTTAGAAGTGTGTTGAAGCAAGTGTGCTAACCACTGCGTTAAGGGTTGCATTGGTTAGAAGTGTGTTGAAGCAAGTGTGCTAACCACTGCGTTAAGGGTTGCATTGGTTAGAAGTGTGTTGAAGCAAGTGTGCTAACCACTGCGTTAAGGGTTGCATTGGTTAGAAGTGTGTTGAAGCAAGTGTGCTAACCACTGCGTTAAGGGTTGCATTGGTTAGAAGTGTGTTGAAGCAAGTGTGCTAACCACTGCGTTAAGGGTTGCATTGGTTAGAAGTGTGTTGAAGCAAGTGTGCTAACCACTGTGTTAAGGGTTGCATTGGTTAGAAGTGTGTTGAAGCAAGTGTGCTAACCACTGCGTTAAGGGTTGCATTGGTTAGAAGTGTGTTGAAGCAAGTGTGCTAACCACTGCGTTAAGGGTTGCATTGGTTAGAAGTGTGTTGAAGCAAGTGTGCTAACCACTGTGTTAAGGGTTGCATTGGTTAGAAGTGTGTTGAAGCAAGTGTGCTAACCACTGTGTTAAGGGTTGCATTGGTTAGAAGTGTGTTGAAGCAAGTGTGCTAACCACTGTGTTAAGGGTTGCATTGGTTAGAAGTGTGTTGAAGCAAGTGTGCTAACCAATGTGTTAAGGGTTGCATTGGTTAGAAGTGTGTTGAAGCAAGTGTGCTAACCACTGCGTTAAGGGTTGCATTGGTTAGAAGTGTGTTGAAGCAAGTGTGCTAACCACTGCGTTAAGGGTTGCATTGGTTAGAAGTGTGTTGAAGCAAGTGTGCTAACCACTGCGTTAAGGGTTGCATTGGTTAGAAGTGTGTTGAAGCAAGTGTGCTAACCACTGTGTTAAGGGTTGCATTGGTTAGAAGTGTGTTGAAGCAAGTGTGCTAACCACTGTGTTAAGGGTTGCATTGGTTAGAAGTGTGTTGAAGCAAGTGTGCTAACCAATGTGTTAAGGGTTGCATTGGTTAGAAGTGTGTTGAAGCAAGTGTGCTAACCACTGTGTTAAGGGTTGCATTGGTTAGAAGTGTGTTGAAGCAAGTGTGCTAACCACTGCGTTAAGGGTTGCATTGGTTAGAAGTGTGTTGAAGCAAGTGTGCTAACCACTGTGTTAAGGGTTGCATTGGTTAGAAGTGTGTTGAAGCAAGTGTGCTAACCACTGCGTTAAGGGTTGCATTGGTTAGAAGTGTGTTGAAGCAAGTGTGCTAACCACTGCGTTAAGGGTTGCATTGGTTAGAAGTGTGTTGAAGCAAGTGTGCTAACCACTGCGTTAAGGGTTGCATTGGTTAGAAGTGTGTTGAAGCAAGTGTGCTAACCACTGCGTTAAGGGTTGCATTGGTTAGAAGTGTGTTGAAGCAAGTGTGCTAACCACTGCGTTAAGGGTTGCATTGGTTAGAAGTGTGTTGAAGCAAGTGTGCTAACCACTGCGTTAAGGGTTGCATTGGTTAGAAGTGTGTTGAAGCAAGTGTGCTAACCAATGCGTTAAGGGTTGCATTGGTTAGAAGTGTGTTGAAGCAAGTGTGCTAACCACTGCGTTAAGGGTTGCATTGGTTAGAAGTGTGTTGAAGCAAGTGTGCTAACCAATGCGTTAAGGGTTGCATTGGTTAGAAGTGTGTTGAAGCAAGTGTGCTAACCACTGCGTTAAGGGTTGCATTGGTTAGAAGTGTGTTGAAGCAAGTGTGCTAACCACTGCGTTAAGGGTTGCATTGGTTAGAAGTGTGTTGAAGCAAGTGTGCTAACCAATGTGTTAAGGGTTGCATTGGTTAGAAGTGTGTTGAAGCAAGTGTGCTAACCACTGCGTTAAGGGTTGCATTGGTTAGAAGTGTGTTGAAGCAAGTGTGCTAACCAATGAGTTAAGGGTTGCATTGGTTAGAAGTGTGTTGAAGCAAGTGTGCTAACCACTGCGTTAAGGGTTGCATTGGTTAGAAGTGTGTTGAAGCAAGTGTGTTAATCGGACAGCATTGTTAACCATTTGTTGACATTTGAACTTTAAGAATTGTCTGAACTTGGAGTTGTTTTGATGAAGTTGTTTTTTTAACCTAGAAATAAGAAACACCCAGCTAATTGGCATGAAGACAGTAAAGTAATTAGATTGAACAGATGTTGTACAGGACTGTATTATTCATCCACCCAGACAAACGGCCCTGCTGGTTAAATAAGTACAATATTGATAAATGTGGGCGACATGTCACCCAGATGGCAATAATATATGTTGATATCCATACAAGATACTGAACGAGGAAATATTATACAGAGCACACCAAGCATCCCGGACCTGGATCAAACCATGGTTGCATTGGAATTGGTCAGAAATGAGCGTCCTATCTAACCACTAAACTAAGCTCCCCCCCCGAAGTCTGTCTGTCCGTCTGAGTCAATATTTCCAGTCCGAGCTGTAACTTTGTCAGCTATGGCAGGGGCATTTATCACCTACTGTGATATTTCTTGTCATTGGTCGTTTACACAAGCTGGTCTTTAGTTTGAGCCCAATCAGAGGGGTGGAATTTCTTTAGTTTGAATTAATTTAACCCTTTCCTTCATAGAGATTTAAGTTAATATACTATTATATCTCCATACAAACGACAGCCATATAGCTATCATGCAGTGGATAAGTAGTCACCATATCTATCATCACCTCCATATATATTACTGGGACTACATGACATTCTGGCCTTAATTATGAACATTGGTTTGGCTACTACATTGTCAATGTATGTCGTATTGGTAATGGCGTCAAGAGGTGCTTCTATGAGGGAAAGGGTTAATGTATGTCGTATTGGTAATGGCGTCAAGAGGTGCTTCTATGAGGGAAAGGGTTAATGTATGTCGTATTTGTAATGGCGTCAAGAGATGCTTCTATGAGGGAAAGGGTTAATGTATGTCGTATTGGTAATGGCATCAAGAGGTGCTTCTATGAGGGAAAGGGTTAATGTATGTCGTATTGGTAATGGCATCAAGAGGTGCTTCTATGAGGGAAAGGGTTAATGTATGTCGTATTGGTAATGGCGTCAAGAGGTGCTTCTATGAGGGAAAGGGTTAATGTATGTCGTATTTGTAATGGCGTCAAGAGGTGCTTCTATGAGGGAAAGGGTTAATGTATGTCGTATTGGTAATGGCATCAAGAGGTGCTTCTATGAGGGAAAGGGTTAATGTATGTCGTATTGGTAATGGCATCAAGAGGTGCTTCTATGAGGGAAAGGGTTAATGTATGTCGTATTGGTAATTGCGTCAAGTGGTGCTTCTATGAGGGAATGGACTACGTTGATTCTATTTTATACGATTTCATTATATTTGATTCTAGTGTGAATGCTAATATCTTAATATTTTGTTCAGATATATTTAAAGATTAATGGCTGATCACGACTAAAGTCGCTTTTGCAAACAGCATAGAGCCAGATCAGACAGTACTGAATGTGCCGTCTCATCAGGCTCTATGCTGTTTGCTATTCGGATAGTGGAGCGAAAACACTTTACGTATCGGCTGATCTGGATCTATGTGATTTGCACATTCCTTCCAATTTATTCAACATTTTAAGGGCTAAACATTGTGTATCCAATCAAATAGCTCCAATTGTAACAATTTGTTATCGGCTGCCCCTTATGTGTTGTGTAAACTGCATTTCTATGGTGACTTTTTATTTTGATCCTTTAGACAGAGAGCAAATCTACCATTGTTAAATCTGCAATAAATCACGGCTGCAGCAGGTCTGTTTTATGGCTGTTGAAATTTGCTCCCCCTGTAAAAAACTTATTTATGAATGAAAATGACGTGACGTAAATATGTCATGTTAAAATATGGGGAATTGATTGGGCTGGATTTGTAGTGTTACTAACAAGCCATACAGGAAATACAATGTATAGTGTTGATAGCTGGAGGATTATTTACAGTGCCACTGGAATACAGAAAGTATTTTACAGGGAGGTATTTTGTAAAGCCATTGCCAAATAACAGACAAGGAGACAAAAATAACATGCACAGTTATTCGTTTATAGCATATTATATTGGGTCATGTTAGAATGATAATAATATTTGTCCTGCAGTTGTTTATCTGCCCAGGAAAGTTGTTGTTAGGTAAACTGCCCGCCGGCGATATAACCCAAAATGGTGCTGATGCAGGCATAAAACCCGAACTAACAAACAAACAAACTGTTTGTCGTTCTGATGCGTATCATCAGCTTGCTATTCAGACATGTGTTCGAGCTCCATTACCTGAATAGCAAACCGCATCGGAGCCTGATCAGACGGTTCTATGCTGTTTGTAAAAGTGACTTTAGTCGTGATTGGCAGGTTACGGGTTAAGCTATTCTATGAAACGGGTGTAAGCGCTACTTGCCATAGATAAGATGGATCAAGTTGAGGACTGGTTGAGCAGATATAAATGCAAACAAAACCTTTGATACGTTAAAGTGCTGCCTTTTGCCATGTTGTAATATATACTTAAACGCAAAAGAAATGCAACCCAATATGTGTATGAATTTTTAATAATCAACGTTGAGTGTTATCACATATGTGTAGTGAGAGATATGGCATGGTCCTGTGTGTAGTGAGAGATATGACATGGTCATGTGTGTAGTTAGAGATATGACATGGTACTGTGTGTAGTGAGAGATATGGCATGGTCCTGTGTGTAGTGAGAGATATGACATGTACATTTGTGTAGTGAGAGATATGACATAGTCATGTGTGTAGTGAGAGATATGACATGTACATTTGTGTAGTTAGAGATATGACATAGTCATGTGTGTAGTGAGAGATATGACATGTACATTTGTGTAGTGAGAGATATGACATGGTACTGTGTGTAGTGAGAGATATGATATGTACCTGTGTGTAGTGAGATATATGACATGGTCCTGTGTGTAGTGAGAGATATGACATAGTCCTGTGTGTAGTGAGAGATATGACATAGTACTGTGTGTAGTGAGAGATATGACATAGTCCTGTGTGTAGTGAGAGATATGACATGTACATGTGTGTAGTGAGAGATATAACATGTACATGTGTGTAGTGAGAGATATGACATGTACATGTGTGTAGTGAGAGATATGACATGTACCTGTGTGTAGTGAGAGATATAACATGTACATGTGTGTAGTGAGAGATATAACATGTACCTGTGTGTAGTGAGAGATATGATATGTACCTGTGTGTAGTGAGAGATATGACATGGTACTGTGTGTAGTGAGAGATATGATATGTACCTGTGTGTAGTGAGATATATGACATGTACATGTGTGTAGTGAGAGATATGACATGGTCCTGTGTGTAGTGAGAGATATGACATAGTCCTGTGTGTAGTGAGAGATATGACATGGTACTGTGTGTAGTGAGAGATATGACATAGTCCTGTGTGTAGTGAGAGATATGACATGGTACTGTGTGTAGTGAGAGATATGACATGGTCCTGTGTGTAGTGAGAGATATGACAGGTACCTGTGTGTAGTGAGAGATATGACATGTACCTGTGTGTAGTGAGAGATATGACATGTACATGTGTGTAGTGAGAGATATAACATGTACCTGTGTGTAGTGAGAGATATGACATGTACCTGTGTGTAGTGAGAGATATGACATGTACTGTGTGTAGTGAGAGATATGACATGTACATGTGTGTAGTGAGAGATATGACATGTACCTGTGTGTAGTGAGAGATATGACAGGTACAACATGTACCTGTGTGTAGTGAGAGATATGACATGTACTGTGTGTAGTGAGAGATATGACATGTACATGTGTGTAGTGAGAGATATAACATGTACCTGTGTGTAGTGAGAGATATGACATGTACCTGTGTGTAGTGAGAGATATGACATGTACATGTGTGTAGTGAGAGTATGACATGTACTGTGTGTAGTGAGAGATATAACATGTACCTGTGTGTAGTGAGAGATATGACATGTTGTTGTGTGGATATGACATGTCTGTGTGTAGTGAGAGATATGACATGTACGTGTGTAGTGAGAGATATGACATGTACCTGTGTGTAGTGAGAGATATGACATGTACCTGTGTGTAGTGAGAGATATGACATGTACCTGTGTGTAGTGAGAGATATGACATGTACTGTGTGTAGTGAGAGATATAACATGTACATGTGTGTAGTGAGAGATATGACATGTACATGTGTGTAGTGAGAGATATAACATGTACCTGTGTGTAGTGAGAGATATGACATGTACTGTGTGTAGTGAGAGATATGACATGTACATGTGTGTAGTGAGAGATATAACATGTACCTGTGTGTAGTGAGAGATATGACATGTACCTGTGTGTAGTGAGAGATATGACATGTACATGTGTGTAGTGAGAGATATGACATGTACATGTGTGTAGTGAGAGATATAACATGTACCTGTGTGTAGTGAGAGATATGACATGGTACTGTGTGTAGTGAGAGATATGATATGTACCTGTGTGTAGTGAGAGATATGATATGTACCTGTGTGTAGTGAGAGATATGATATGTACCTGTGTGTAGTGAGAGATATGACATGGTCCTGTGTGTAGTGAGATATATGACATGTAACAATTAGCATTAGCATAAATCAATTAGCAATTGGCATTTAGCAATTAGCTTATAGCAATTGGCATGACCCGCCTAAAAATAATGCATTTGTCACAGTTTCATGTAATAATCCGCAGATAAAAAGTGTATTGCTAGAAAAAATGTTTGCAATATATAGAGTATGTACATAAAAAATAATATTTTAAGATGTTGTGTTTCTTTTGCACTTAAGTATAGATTGCAATAGCGATCAAACTACTTTCAAAATAAACAGTATCAAGTTTGTGTGGGCTAGATACTCTCCACAATTGAAAAACACAAAAAGATTGTAATTGAAAAACACAATAAGAGTCACTTAGAATTCGGCAATTAATTCACAATTAGCGTGGCCATCACTGACTCTGTGGAACCATTGGTTGCCCAATTTTGAAAAGCGACACCCGTAGATAATAGAATCGGTATGTAAGCGGTGTGCGTTAATTGATTTCAATGTTTGCGATAATTATAGGTTACTGCAAAAAAAGTGTAAGCCGAAATGATTTTTAAAGCAATTTGTCCATACAGGATGAGTTTCCAAATTTTTATCTTGCATACATCGGTGTTCGGGTACTGGCTATACAGTCAGATGACGAGGATCATAAGGACCTCTTTGTTCTAACTCACACTCCCATTCCTTTCTCTGTTACAATAAAATAGCCATATGAAATCCCACCTCTTTCCAAAAATGGAAATCCAGGACAGATATAATTTTTAAGTGTTTTGTTAACGTTGATGAGACCAAGATAGTGATGAAAAATAGTGTTAACCCATTCAACACCAAGTAACTCACATGGACTGGTCCATGATATTCATAAACCAATAAATGAATCAGAAAATCACATTTGGACAAGTTCATTTATCAAAATGGGTAATTATGTCTAAAAATAGTCATATCATTGGCTCGTCACGAGCCGGCTCATCTGGATCTACACTTTTTGTAAGCCTATTTAGAGGTCTGTGGTGTTGAAAGGGTTAACAGATTTTGCATATACAATGTACGGCCAAACCTGTCTTAAAGCTACTGGTTATAGGATCTGAAATTGATTTTGTAACCATACAGTCAAACCTGTGTTAAGCAGCCAGCCAATCGAATCACAGAAAGTGGCTGCTTAGCACAGGTTGCTGCTTAACCCTTTCCTTCATAGAGATTTAGGTTAATATACTATTATATCTCCATACAAACGACAGCCATTTAACCCTTTCCTTCATAGAGATTTAGGTTAATATACTATTATATCTCCATACAAACGATAGCCATTTAACCCTTTCCTTCATAGAGATTTAGGTTAATATACTATTATATCTCCATACAAACGACAGCCATTTAACCCTTTCCTTCTTGGAGATTTAGGTTAATATACTATTATATCTCCATACAAACGACAGCCATTTAACCCTTTCCTTCATAGAGATTTACTTTACTATACTATTATATCTCCATACAAACGACAGCCATTTAGCTATCATGCAGTGGATATGTAGTCGTCATATCTATCCCACCTCCATAGATATTACTGGGACTACATGAGATTTAGGTTAATATACTATTATATCTCTATACAATCGACAGCCATTTACCTAGCATGCAGTGGATAAGTAGTCGCCATATCTATCCCACCTCCATAGATATTACTGGGACTACATGAGATTTAGGTTAATATACTATTATATCTCTATACAACCGACAGCCATTTACCTATCATGCAGTGGATAAGTAGTCGCCATATCTATCCCACCTCCATAGATATTACTGGGACTACATGAGATTTAGGTTAATATACTATTATATCTCTATACAAATGACAGCCATTTACCTATCATGCAGTGGATAAGTAGTCGCCATATCTATCTCACCTCCATAGATATTATTGGGACTATATGAGATTCTGGCCTTTATTATGAACATTGGTTTGGCTACTACATAGTCAATGTATGTCGTATTGGTAATGGCGTCAAGAGGTGCTTCTATGGGGGAAAGGGTTTATGAACATTGGTTTGGCTACTACATAGTCAATGTATGTCGTATTGGTAATGGTGTCAAGAGGTGCTTCTATGAGTGAAAGGGTTAATAGAGGTCAAATGTATAACAAAGTAACATATTTGGAATCCGAAAAAAGTGGCTGCATAATACAGTTGGCTGTTTAATGATACAGGTTTTGCATATATTTCTTACCTTGTTCTAGGATGCACACCCACAATAAAATATGATTAAGCACTAATACAGAATTATATTAATCCGGATAATGTCTTCAATTCAATTATATTAAATTCAATGCTGCTGAAATATTAAAATCCATAGAACAGATGAGTTTTGTGCGCGACAATTCATCTGTTGTTTTTCTAGTATATTTTGCTCTGAATAATGGAAGATAGATGCATATATATAGTTCATATATTATGTTCTCCAGTTGTCACTAGTATAATGTACTATACAATACTATACTAAGCTCATTCTAGACAGCAAATTGTTTCTATTGTCTATAACAAGTGTTTTTATAATATTAATTTATTTAACCGAGTAATTAATTGCATTTCAGATCAATTCACTTTGCTTGCAGATGCAACACGAGAATGCAACATAGAAATGTATCGATTTTGTCAAACTGATCAATCTCAGTTCACAGGGGCTTGGCTCCTTGTACAAATATATCAGGCGCGTAGCTAGGCTTAGGCATGTACACACGTGCGTATGATTTATTTTGACAGTTCCTGGAAATGAAATTAAATAAATGCGAAAAATGCAATAAAAACTGGATCGTAAGGGGGGTAAATATATAAAATATATAGTTTTATTGTAAATTAAACCCCAATGTTGAAAGTTCTGGAATGTGTCAAGCCGTCAGAGTTGGTACATGTTGACTTTCCAACGAGTACATTTTGACCGCAGAATGTGTACGTTTTGACTGCAGAATGGGTACGTTTTGACTTGTGGATGGGTACGTTTTGACCAGCACCCGGCAAAAGTCACCTGAGACCATATAATGGAAAAAATGTCCAGGTGGGGCATACCCCCGGAGCCCCTAGAATGGTGCGTAATCCATATTTAGGCCTAGCTACGCACCTGTATATATTAACCACTTTGCCTGCTAAGTATATAAAGTCACTTAGACATAGATCCAGTTTGCCAAAGGGATTTTATCTGCCACTCATGTGCAAAGGGTTCTTTCTGCAAGGGTATAGAAATTGGGATACAGTCAAACCTGTCTTAAGCAGTCCGCCAAGGGAATCACAAACAGTGGCTGCTTAACACGGGTGGCTGCTTAATAGAGGTCAAGTGTATAATCAAACAACATATTGGGAATCTGGAAACTGGCTGCTTAATGCAGGTTGGTTGCTTAAGGGAGATGACCACTAACACAGGTTTAACTGTAGTTTTAAAAGCAGAAATTTTGATCAAGCATTTGTACTATTTTACTCATTAATAGTCTACATGTATGAAATTCTATGTGCCATCTGTTCTTAAAGCGACACTACATCAGTGAAAACGCAAATTTCTACAAAATGTAATTTCCTATTATGTGGTTCAATTAATTTCCAAATATTTGCCTCAAAACCGAGTATTTCAACTAATAAACAAACGTCGTATACGCAGTTTGTTGACATACCAAAATAATGTAAATAGGTCGACATTGATGCATAATACAACGCGTGTATCATGAATAATCACATTTATGGTACAGATTTACCGTTATATCTCACCATTTGTGTCTATGTATATATATTTTTTTAGACTAATCTGATTTAAATGATCTCTTAGCAACATTATAACACATTTAGTATAGACTCCAATAATAAACAAACGTCAATTCAGGAGTGTGACTGACTGTATATGAAAGCCTACTTTCACTTTTGGGAGTAAGTAGACTGCAAAAACACTGTTTATTGACTGAAAGTTAGTGTTCGAATTATTTTGGAAGAATTTGTACTAAAATACATTTTATATTGCTTTTTGTGATGTAATGTCACTTTAACCCATTTCATTCTGGATACATTTAAAAGCTTTTGCAAGCAACATAGGACCAGATCAGCCGCAGCATAACGCTGCCTGCTGATCAGGATCTATGTTGTTTGCTACATAGCCAAGTGTCTTAGCAAGATCATCTGAATAGCAAACAGCATAGAGCCTGATCAGACGGAACGTTCCGTGGCGGTTGATCTGGCTCTATGTTCTTTGCAAATACTGTTTGAACGGTATGCAGAATGAAATTGGTTAACCCATTTCATTCTGGATACCGTTCAAACGGTATTTGCAAAGAACATAATAGCCAGATTAACCGCCACGGAACGTTCCGTCCGATCAGGCTCTATGCTGTTTGCTATTCAGATGATCTTGCTAAGACACTTGGCTATGCAGCAAACAACATAGATCCTGATCAGCATGCAGCGTGACGCTGCAGCTGATCTGGATCTATGTTGTTTGAAAAAGCCTTTAAATATATCCAGAATGAAATGGGTTAAGTGTTTTTAAAAAATAATAACATAATCCATTCTCCATAAAAATATATCTGATAAAAAAAAAATTGTCCCCATTTCCATATGTTAATATTAATATAGCGGTTGGGCATTCTGCCAAGCCCCTGTGTAGATGTTTAAAGAATAGCAAAACAGCATCTGTTATTCAGGTAATCAAGTACTCAGGTGTGAAATATGATTCTGCTAAATATTGATCTGTTATTGCCTTGAAAAGTACAGTTTACAGTCATGTGATCAGAATGTTTTCACCCTACAAAATAAAAATAGATTGTCAAATGGAACTGAACAATAATATTAAATTGTGTTGCCATGGAACTGAAATGAATAAAAATGTACCGGAATTTATATAAACAGACTTTATCTGCTAAGGGAGGTAATAGAAAACAAATGTACCGGACTTGATAAAACAGACTTTATCTGCTAAGGGAGGTAATAGAAAACAAATGTACCGGACTTGATATAACAGACTTTATCTGCTAAGGGAGGTAATAGAAAACAAATGTACCGGACTTGATATAACAGACTTTATCTGCTAAGGGAGGTAATAGAAAACAAATGTACCAGACTTGATATAACAGACTTTATCTGCTAAGGGAGGTAATAGAAAACAAATGTACCGGACTTGATATAACATACTTTATCTGCTAAGGGAGGTAATAGAAAACAAATGTAGCAGACTTGATACTTTATAAATGCAGACTTTATCTGCTAAGGGAGGTAATAGAAAACAAATGTACCGGACTTGATATAACAGACTTTATCTGCTAAGGGAGGTAATAGAAAACAAATGTACCGGACTTGATATAACAGACTTTATCTGCTAAGGGAGGTAATAGAAAACAAATGTACCGGACTTGATACTTTATAAATGCAGACTTTATCTGCCAAGGGAGGTAATAGAAAACAAATGTACCGGACTTGATATAACAGACTTTATCTGCCAAGGGAGGTAATAATAAAATGCAGTTATTTCGCTTATTACCTGTCTTGTTTGTACATTTGCCAGGTATATGTTCCTTGACTTGTACAGGTGCACTGAATTCTTGTCATACTCATTATAGAAAGCATTTGTTTTAAATTGATTTAATTGCTTATCAGCTGGGGAATGGTGTAGTAGATAAGTGGAAAGCAGTTAATCTGGCTTGCTAATTGGTGATTACTTCACCTAATCTTGCAAATCTTGAGAATTTTTATGTTAAACAAAGTCTGTAAGTTAAATTAAGTTTACCATGAGTTGGGAAACATCCTTGAGTGTATTTAGTGATAGGGAACCAGTTTTATTTTCCTTATATAAGTATAGGATATAAGCCGAAGTACCAATATTTTACATATTGGATCCGTTTAACACACACATATATATAACGAGATCCTACTAATTAAGATTGTTAATTTCGTACATGTACACATAGGATTTAATATAATACTCTGGCCTGTGTGTGTGTGTTTTACGTTTATTTATCGTCGCTACCGGTTGCCCATATGAGCGATGCCTCCTGAAGAGATAAGTCATTTTAGATTTTTGGAGGATAGTGCAATGATACAGACAGGGGTCCATTCTAGAGTCTCCTCTGGGGTTTTTACGTGCACGGTGTAAAGCACCGACACAAGACCTCGGTTTAAAGTCCCATTTGGAAGACTGTTCATTTTATTAGAGTCAGACGGGGGATCGAACCTGCGATCCCTGGATTACCAGTCCAGCGTACCACTGGACTACATAACCGTCTGTAGCTCTGGCCTTTTGACTGCAGTCCAATATTAATAATAATGGGCTGTAAGTTGAAAGGTATGACGTCACGACAGTTTTTAAGTACAATTTTAGTATGGATATAGCTTGCCCCATTTCAAAGGGAATGGCTTTGTAATGTTTTTTTGCAATTGGTAGAAAAATGTTTCTCACTCGATAAGCAAACGCAAGACGAGAGTCTATTTAGCCTTTGGCATGCTGTAGGACGGGACGATTTGAATGAAATGTCACAAGCCCTACTTTCCAGCAAAAATAAGAAAAATATTACACATTTGTTATCTGCTCATTTTGCCTACAGTGTGTGTGCTAAAGGTTAATCAGTTTTGTTTGAGGACTCCAGACTGTGATATAGCCCTCACATATACTTTAAACCATTTCAACACCACATACCTCTAAATAGGCTAACAAAAAGTGTAGACCCAGATGAGCTGTCTCATCAGGATCTACCCATTTTTGCCAGTAAAATTATTTTTTTTGGACAAAATTATCCATTTTGATAAATGAACTGGTCCAAATGTAATTTTCTTATTAATTTATTGGTCTAAAAATAGTATTGGGCCAGTTCATGTCAGTTACTTGGTGTTAGTTTATGCAAATTTATTTTAGCTCGATTGCGAAACAAGTTATTTCAACTTATATAAATCACTCTCGAGACCTCATTCCTGATGGAATCCATCGCCACGAGGGAGAGAGAAGAGGCAACGTGGAATTTAAATGCCTTGCCTAAGGGCACAATCATAACTGCTCCAGTGGGGCTCGAACTCCGGACCTTTCGCACCTGAAGCGAATGCGCATCCACTGTGCTATCATGACTTCCTACTTGGTGTTGAATGGGTTAACAAGCATACATTTGCCTATTTGCCTCCCGATTCCATTACTCCTATTGATTACAATACTTTGTTATCAGGTATATTAATACCTCTAATATTACCCATATATTGAATGTTTTAAACCAATCCCCATTTGTGTTATGGACGTAACAATATCCCTACAACAATGGAATGATGTATCGCTAATAATGTTTGTTATTTCTCTTTTATGTTTGTAATCTCCAACTAAACAATAAGTCTCTATTAAAAGCATGATTGAGCCGTATAATCTGCGTGATACACAGAATGAGCTACCGGCTGTGGATCAAAGACCTGTGGGACCTGAGGTTGCTACGCGAATACGAGGGCATCCTGACATGCAGTGGGATTATGAAGCTATAAAGTAGACGGAGAGGAAAAACTCTTGATATGGAATGCGAAGCATGTTTGTTTTGTGCGTCATTCACTAGTATAGGGGTATTACCTCATTCTGTTCAGGGGATAATGGGGAAACACAGAGGTGTATTATGATTGACATGCTTTGGCGTCCTCGGTAAATCGGGGAAAGAAGAAAACAGTTTCATGTAGGAATAATGAGAAAATATCGGTCAGTTACTTCCCCTGCATACTCCCTAACATTGTATTGGTCAGTTACTTCCCCTGAATACTCCCTAACATTATGTAGGTCAGTTACTTCCCCTGAATACTCCCTAACATTATATAGGTCAGTTACTTCCCCTGAATACTCCCTAACATTATATAGGTCAGTTACTTCCCCTGAATACTCCCTAACATTATATAGGTCAGTTACTTCCCCTGAATACTCCCTAACATTATATAGGTCCTCTTAACCTGTCGAATAAATTGGACAGAATGTGCAAACAACATAAATCCAGGTCAGCTGCGGCGTGGCGCCACGTCTGATCAGGATCAATGTTGTTTGCCAATCAGCCAAGTGTTTTAGCTCCACTATCCGAATAACAAACAACATAGAGCCTGATTAGACGGCATGTTCTGTGTCGTCTGATCTGGCTCTATGCTGTTTGCAAAAGCGACTTTTGTTGTGATTGGCAGGTTAAGAGTTCAGTGGTTTCCACTGTTTTATGTGTGATTCCTTTGCAGGACAATCAATTGAATCACACAATTGATCAATTTCATCCATTTCCTCATCTCATGATTATTAAATTACTATATCTCAACAGATATCCTATAGTATATCCAATGGGAATAATCTAGAAACATTGTCAACTAATTAACCTGATTTTGATAAAATCACATTTATCATACCGCATCATCTGGTTAGGGAACAACAGTAAAAACAAAGTATTCCAACTAAAAGGACCGATATACATTTCGGGATATATCAGACTTTATTTGCAAAGGGAGGTAATATAAAAGGTACGATGTCTTTCATTGCTGCATATGAAATATAGGAAATTATTTAGGATCATTTGTGGCATTTGTATGCTATCCATTTTTGTAGCCAATAATATGTACAGTCAAACCTGTGTTAGTGGTCACCTGTATTAAGCAGTCGCTTTCCAGATTCCCAATATGTTGTTTTATTATATAGTTGACCTCTATTAAGCAGCCACCTTTGTTAAGCAGCCACTTTATGTGATTCCCTTGACTGGCTGCTTAAGACAGGTTTGACTGTAAATAAAGTATCCTCGATTTCTGTGACAAGGAGAAACTCTGCATCACAATTTCTATTGTTCAGGTGTATGCCTGCAACTGGAACCACTGCAGCATTATCTTACACATTTTCATAGAGACAACTGATAATGGCTTGAAAGCTTGATTTTGAAACATCTTAATTCTTTGTGATTCCAGCCAGTCAGATATTGGTTCCATGTCTCATAGTGGTTGTTTCGATGGAAATGAGAGTTTGCATCATTTTCACAGAAAGAAACCATTGTCAAATATATATGCTCTTGTTGAAGTCACTGCACTGTGTGACAATTTCTGGAATTCATTATAATGTTCTTGTTGAAGTAGTCACTGCACTATGACAATTTCTGGAATTCATTAGAATTCTCTCGTTTAAGTCACTGCACTATGACAATTTCTGGAATTCATTAGAATTCTCTCGTTTAAGTCACTGCACTCTGTCACAATTTCTGGAATTCATTAGAAATGTGTTGTAAGAAATAATGACACAATTCTAATGAATTTCCATGACATATACCTCACTTATTTTTACCTCTAGTAAAGCACCCAAAAACAAAACAAAAATAAAACTGTCATCAATTTGCCAAACAGATACACGGAGAGCATCCCGATATTATTATAATGGTGAAATGTTAGATATCATTCATTTTGATTTGTGAAATTAACTACAAGTTAAATCTTAAATTTTGATCAAATAATTATACTGAAATGAAATATTGCATTATCTGCCGAAACATCTAGAAACTTGGCTTAAAAAATTCTACTCCGCCTTAACCCTTTCAACACCACAGACCTCTAAATTGGCTTACAAAAAAGTGTAGATCCAGATGAGCCGGCTCGTGACGAGCCGTCTCATCCACAGGGATTCGGCACGTTTGGGGGTACTAGTATATATATTTAAGTACAGGGATTCTACTCTGTGGGATGTCAGATTTCGCATCGATCAGTAAAATGGCCATATCTGAAACAATTTTGTACAAAGCTGTCCAAATATAATGCCATTCCCGAGTCTTTATATTGTTCTTCAAATAAAACACAACTTTAAGTTGCATGCATGTATACTTTGCAAACAATTGCCACATACATTGGCCATAGCAGGTCACATTTCCATACTAGGACACGGGTTCTGTCAGCAACAACAAAAAATCTTCGACGGGAGAGTTTTAACTGTGAATAACATTATCAATAAAATGTGTTTCCACTAACCTGTATGTTTATTCGGCAAAAATGTACGTCAAAAAGAGATTTCGTAGCATTTTCAATTTGTTTTGAAAAATTCTAAAGCGGCGCAATTCGCGTTGAAACCAGCGTTGAAACGAGCGTTCTGATTGGATTATTAGAATGTAACAAGATGTTTTTTTATATATGAAGAACAATCATAATCCAATCAGAACACTCGTTTCAACGCACGTTTCAATGCGAATTGCGCCGCTTTAGAATTTTTCAAAACAAATTGAAAATGCTACGAAATCTCTTTTTGACGTACATTTTTGCCGAATAAACATACATGTTAGTGGAAACACATTTTATTGATAATGTTATTCACAGTTAAAACTCTCCTGTCGAAGATTTTTTGTTGTTGCTGACAGAACCCGTGTCCTAGTATGGAAATGTGACCTGCTATGGCCAATGTATGTGGCAATTGTTTGCAAAGTATACATGCATGCAGCTTAAAGTTGTGTTTTATTTGAAGAACAATATAAAGACTCGGGATAGGCGTTATATTTGGACAGCTTTGTACAAAATTGTTTCAGATATGGCCATTTTACTGATCGATGCGAAATCTGACATCCCACAGAGTAGAATCCCTGTACTTAAATATATATACTAGTACCCCCAAACGTGCCGAATCTCTGTGGTCTCATCAGGATCTGCACTTTTTTCAAGTAATATAACAACTATTTTTAGAGAGAGAAAATTACCCATTTTGATAAATGAACTGATCCAAATGTAATTTTGTTATTAATTTATTGGTCTAAAAATATCATGGACCAGTCCATGTCAGTTACTCGGTGTTGAATGGGTTAATGATATTGCTATATGTTACTTAAATAAATTTAAAAAATGTTTTATAGCGATGAAATGGTGTATTATCATATTATGGTTGTATGAAGTGCTAAATGCCAAGGAAAGGGATTCCATTCTGTTACTATGTATCTTTTTTCCAATCCAAATTTTGCTGTAACTATCTCATCTGTGTTCTGTCATATTCTTGAATAAAATCATGTTTAACCCTTTCAACACCACAGACCTCTAAATAGGCTTACAAAAAGTGTAGATCCAGATGAGCCGGCTCGTGACGAGCCGTCTCATCAGGATCTGCACTTTTTGTCAGTGATATGACTATTTTTAGACATAATTACCCATTTTGATAAATGAACTTGTCCAAATGTGATTTTCTGATTCATTTATTGGTTTATGAATATCATGGACCAGTCCATGTGAGTTACTTGGTGTTGAATGGGTTAAAAAAGGTTAATATATATATATTTCTTTTTAAATCCAGAAGGTCTCAGACCCATGTGGCATACATGTACATATATACAAATATGGCGACAGCAATTCACAATGTCAATATGTCTAATTAATTATGTAGCACTAAAGCAAATATTTAGTTTATACAAATTTATTTTAGCTTCATTATGAAACAAGTTCTAACAACTTATATTAATCACTCTCGAGGCTTCATTCCTGATCGAATCCATCACCACGAGGGAGAGATGATGATGATTGAGCTTATTTACTCTCGCCTCTGGCGAAACATATGGGCGAGCGACGATGGAGAGATATGAGGCCACATGGAATTTAACTGCCTTGCCTAAGGGCACAATCGTAATGGCTCCAGTGGGGCTCGAACTCCGGGCCTTTCGCACTGCATATGCATGCCATGTTAACTTACATAAATGCTCTATTATTTTTATAAATAGCACACCAAACATCTTTCATGCAATTATTAAGAATGTATTAAGTAAATATTAAATTTATTATTAATATATAAATAAAATTATTTTATTATATAGATTAATATTCTGTAAGTTCTTTGATATATTTATAATATAGTGTATACACCTATATTCAGTCGTTGATTACAGTGGGGAAGTCATGATGGCGCCGTGGTAGTGCGTTCGCTTCAGGTGCAAAAGGACTGGAGCCGTTACGATTGTGCCCTTAGGCAAGGCATTTAAATTTAACCTGCCTCTTCTCTCTCCCTCGTGGCGATGGATTCCATCAGGAATGAGGTCTCGAGAGTGATTAATATAAGTTGTTAGAACTTGTTTCGCAATCGTGCTACAATCAATTTGTATCAACTAATTAGTCGAGTATTGGGGGAGAGTAACTAGTCATTGAAAGTTGTGACCCAACTCATTAGTTTCTTTATAAATGACCATAAAGGGAGATAATAATGGAAGTCATGAGGGGAGATAACTCTGAGACTGCAAACCATAGACGTAATAGAGGTCATTTGTGAGAATGCACGCCATAAGGGGAGAAGGGGAGATAATACTGTGAAACAGCCAACTTAAAGGGAGGTAATACTGTGAGACTGCAAGCCATAGGGGAGATAATACTGTGAGGCAGCCAAGTGTAAAGGGAAGTGATTGTAATATTTCATATTATATTTAAGGGATTCAGTTGTAATTAGCCGGTTGTGTCTGGTGAAATGAATGTTCGGAGTGTTCTGTTTAGTGATTAAGTGTTAAGTAAAACACATGTTTTTAGATGTTTTGCAAATAAATTGCACATTTTAAATGCTTTGTCAAGTAAAACGCTCATTTTAAGCGTTTTGTTAATATAAAGTTCATAATTTTATGCATGTTCATTAACCCATTTCATTCTGGATACATTTAAAGGCTTTTGCAAACAACATAGATCCAGATCAGCTGCAGCGTGACGCTGCGTGCTGATCAGAATCTATGTTGTTTGCTACATAGCCAAGTTTAGCAAGATCATCTGAATAGCAAACAGCATAGAGCCTGATCAGACAGCACATTCCATGGCGGCTGATCAGGCTCTATGTTCTTTGCAAATACTGTTTGAACGGTATCCATAATCAAATGGGTTAAGACGCATGTTTCTGTAAGGAAAATATCATTTAGATATTCTGGTAAATGTTTTGAATGCTCATTAAATAAAATGTATGTTTTTATGACGGATCTGTAGTCCAGTGGTTAACACGTTGGACTGGTAACCCAAGGATCGCAGGTTCGATCCCCGTCTGACCGTAATAAAATTAACAGTCTTCCAAATGGGACTACCAAGGTCTTGTGTCGGTGCTTTACTCTGTGCATGTAAAAGAACCAGAGTAGATTCTGGAATGGGTCTCTGTCTGTATCATTGCACTATTCTCCAAAAATCTAAAATGACTAATCTCTTCAGGAGGCTTCGCTCATATGGGCAACCGATAGCGACGATAAAAAAACATAAAACACACACATGTTTTGTAAAGTAATATTATGTTTTGTAAAGTAATATTCAGTTGAATGTCTGCTATTTAGTATGCATATTTGAATGTTTATGAGCCGCAGAATTGAATTATTAAGTAACATAACAAGTCTAGTCTTAGACTAACTAATGTCTAACATTGAGTACCGATGGAATGTCAAATATTTGGACACATTGATCAGCCCATACTGTGTGGGCTAATTGTCTGTAATTGATTTAAATGGACCAATTTACATTTTATGTCCCCGATTAAATATACTTTGATTTGGGAGTGTCCGTTGTTAGAAAGCTCAATTGTTTTATACAAAAATGTTCATTTTCCGTCCAAATGTATCATTTTACTAAATCAAGAAGTGAAAATCCATTTTCATTCTGGATATGTACTTTACACCAAATGTAACAAGATGTAACAAGATGTTTTTTTATATATGAAGAATAATCATAATCCAATCAGAACGCTCGTTTTAACGCTCGTTTCAACGCGAATTGCGCCGCTTTAGAATTTTTCAAAACAAATTGAAAATGCTACGAAATCTCTTTTTGACGTACATTTTTGCCGAATAAACCTACACGTTAGTGGAAACACATTTTATTGATAATGTTATTCACAGTTAAACTCTCCCGACGAAGATTTTTTTTTGTTGCTGACAGAACCCGTGTCCTAGTATGGAAATGTGACCTGCTATGGCCAATGTTTGTGGCAATTGTTTGCAAAGTATACATGCATGCAACTTAAAGTTGTGTTTTATTTGAAGAACAATATAAAGACTCGGGATAGGCGTTATATTTGGACAGCTTTGTACAAAATTGTCTCAGATAGGGCCATTTTACTGATCGATGCGAAATCTGACGGCCCACAGAGTAGAATCCCTGTACTTAAATATATATACTAGTACCCCCAAATGTGCCGAATCCCTGTGGGTGACACAAGAGGGGTTTCCTTGTGAGAAAAAGGGTTAATTGGTGAAATAAATGTTACTTCTTTACCTACTCCTGAATCCGATGTTGCCGGCTAACTAAATATTGACGAGGTATATTTACTTACAGTTACAGTGCAGTGCAACAAGTGCAGTGAGCAAGCATGTACTGATGAACCACAAAATATGATGACCAGTAAATCTTTTGATCCTCCTTGTCAAGTCTGCTTAGCATTAATATACTACTCATATAGGTGAACCAAGGATCAGGGCAGCTAATATTTAAATATATACCACTTTTCTTTGAACGTATACTCTATTCTCAAAGGGCTGTAATTAATTCTACTGGATATTTTCCAATTATCGTGGATTCCGGATTCCGAGGAAAATTACTGTGTGTTTTATTCCAGCTAGATTAATGATTCCCGGAATGTAATAATGGGTATAGAAATAATGAAAAATGAGCTAGAAATGTTGATGAATCTAATATTATCCAGAATATTAAATTGTGATGGATAAAACGAGGATAAAACAGGCAAATGTTTGAAGTTTTCTGTGAAATTACATGCCTGGAATTTCACCTTGAACATGTTTGGAGTGTTCTAAAATGTCATTCTTTACTTGTATGCAGTATATCATTTTCCTTTGGTGAATCATCAGTTTCATTTATTTCACAATATGCAGTATGACTTGTTAATTAAATATGCACTCAGCAGGTGCCCTACCCTAAGACTGATGATAAAGTAGTGGTACAGAATAACGTTCTTTCGAAATTATGCACCATAGAAATACAGTCATGTAATGGCATGAGATGTTGTGAAACAGCCTGTAGTAACGTTTTGAGCTGGAAATACAGTCATGTAATGGCATGAGAGGTTGTGAAACAGCCTGTAGTAATGTTTTGAGCTGGAAATACAGTCATGTAATGGCATGAGAGGTTGTGAAACAGCCTGTAGTAACGTTTTGAGCTGGAAATACAGTCATGTAATGGCATGAGATGTTGTGAAACAGCCTGTAGTAATGTTTTGAGCTGGAAATACAGTCATGTAATGGCATGAGATGTTGTGAAACAGCCTGTAGTAACGTTTTGAGCTGGAAATACAGTCATGTAATGGCATGAGATGTTGTGAAACAGCCTGTAGTAACGTTTTGAGCTGGAAATACAGTCATGTAATGGCATGAGATGTTGTGAAACAGCCTGTAGTAATGTTTTGAGCTGGAAATACAGTCATGTAATGGCATGAGAGGTTGTGAAACAGCCTGTAGTAATGTTTTGAGCTGGAAATACAGTCATGTAATGGCATGAGAGGTTGTGAAACAGCCTGTAGTAATGTTTTGAGCTGGAAATACAGTCATGTAATGGCATGAGAGGTTGTGAAACAGCCTGTAGTAACGTTAGGGGCTGGAAATACAGTCATGTAATGGCATGAGATGTTGTGAAACAGTCTGTAGTAACGTTTTGAGCTGGAAATACAGTCATGTAATGGCATGAGAGGTTGTGAAACAGCCTGTAGTAACGTTTTGAGCTGGAAATACAGTCATGTAATGGCATGAGATGTTGTGAAACAGCCTGTAGTAATGTTTTGAGCTGGAAATATAGTCATGTAATGGCATGAGATGTTGTGAAACAGCCTGTAGTAATGTTTTGAGCTGGAAATACAGTCATGTAATGGCATGAGAGGTTGTGAAACAGCCTGTAGTAACGTTAGGGGCTGGAAATACAGTCATGTAATGGCATGAGATGTTGTGAAACAGCCTGTAGTAACGTTTTGAGCTGGAAATACAGTCATGTAATGGCATGAGAGGTTGTGAAACAGCCTGTAGTAACGTTTTGAGCTGGAAATACAGTCATGTAATGGCATGAGAGGTTGTGAAACAGCCTGTAGTAACGTTTTGAGCTGGAAATACAGTCATGTAATGGCATGAGATGTTGTGAAACAGCCTGTAGTAACGTTTTGAGCCGTAATGACGGTTAATTATTGAGATTGAGCATTAGGAGTGGTTTGAAGTGTGAAGATAAAGATGGGTTGTTGTGTCCCAGTGATGGGGTAATACATGTCAACAGACTGCATCAAGTGGCGGAAGTTATTGTCGCTGATGTGGTCGTCACACCTTTACTGTCATCGACAAATGTTGTGTAAAGATTGGGGTGTTTTGGTAATAATGAGTCCATTTTATAATTGTTGTTGTTACAACAGTTGTTGTTGTTACTCTTGTGATATTTATACAATTATTCGTTCTGCAGACATCATAGAGCCAGATGCTGTCATAGATTAGATGGCACAGGAAGTGTTGTCTGAAGATTAGATGGCACAGAAAGTGCTGTCTGAAGATTAGATGGCACAGAAAGTGCTGTCTGAAGATTAGATGGCACAGAAAGAAATGCTGTCTGAATATAAAATGGCACAGAAAGTGCTGTCTGATCAGGCTCTATGCTGCTTGCTATTTGTTAGTGGAGCTAAAACAATCTCTATTTTTCAATGGTTTTTATGAAAATGATTGTGAAAGTCTTTAAATAAAAGTCTGTGTCTGCAGATAAAATTGCATTAAGCTGATATATTTTATCATAGAAATATGTCTAAGGTGTAGATGTTTTTCAGCCTGGAAGCGGGCGCACGGTGCCATGAATGATACTCTTTGGATTTTGGGTGTACAATGTAGCAAGATAAAAATCCATACATTTTGATTGGTTAGTAGTTTAATCATAGAGGCTTCAATGGGATATGTTTTGAAAATATGATTCACCAATAGATACTTATTAAATCGTGCATATCTGTTACTTTTGGTACCAAAATATTTAAAATATTTCATTTCATGGTTTTCAGTTGTTTATCGTCGATAGTGAATTCGAAAGTGAACTGTAAAGTTCCCAAGTATAGGAAGCAACGTTTTGATTGGTTTATAGTTAATCATAGATTCCTCCAATGGGATATGATTGGTTTATAGTTAATCATAGATTCCTCCAATGGAATATGTTCTGATTGGTTTATAGTTAATCATAGATTCCTCCAATGGGATATGTTCTGATTGGTTTATAGTTAATCATAGATTCCTCCAATGGGATATGTTCTGATTGGTTTATAGTTAATCATAGATTCCTCCAATGGGATATGTTCTGAAAATATAATTCATTTTTCACCAAGTTTTTATTGACCCTGAATATTAATAATAGTCTTATTATAAATAGTTATTTTCAAACAATCTGTGGAGATAATGTCATCCGGTCTGTTTATGTGTCTGTTTGTAATTACCCAATCCGTTTGTAGTTACCAAGTCCATTTGTAATTACCCAGTCTGTTTGTAATTACCCGGTCTGTTTGTAATTACCCAGTCCATTTGTAATTACCCAGTCTGTTTGTAATTACCCAGTCCATTTGTAATTACCCAGTCTGTTTGTAATTACCCAGTCCATTTGTAATTACCCAGTCTGTTTGTAATTACCCAATCTGTTTGTAATTACCAGTCCATTTGTAATTACCCAGTCCATTTGTAATTACCCAATCCATTTGTAATTACCCAGTCCATTTATAATTACCCAGTCCATTTGTAATTACCCAGTCCATTTGTAATTACCCAATCCATTTGTAATTACCCAGTCTATTTTTAATTACCCAGTCCATTTGTAATTACCCAATCCATTTGTAATTACCCAGTCCATTTGTAATTACCCAATCCATTTGTAATTACCCAGTCTATTTTTAATTGCCCAATCCGGTTGTGAACAAATTGTGATTGAGCAATTTATTTTCTTCATGAAGCTTCCCAAACGTCTTAACCGACATGGACTGGTTCATTTTAGACCAATAATTTAATAAGAAAATTACATTTGGACCAGTTCATTTATCAAAATGGATAATTTTGCCTGAAATAGTAATATTACTGGGAAAAAGTGCAGATACTGATGAGACGGCTTGTCATGAGCCATGACAGCTCATCTGGATCTACACTTTTTGTAAGCTTATTTAGAGGTGTGTAGTGTTGAAAGGATTAAGCATATATAGGTGTGTCGTGTACAACACACGGGGACACGTTGCATAGAAAATACAATCCAATAAGAACTGCAATGAGAGATATCTCTAATTTTCTATTACCTCCCTTGGCAGATGAAGTCTGATTTATTCCAAAATGTGAATAGGTCCTTTTAGTTAGAATCCTTTGTTTTTACTGTTGTTCCCTAACCAGATGTTGCGGTGTGATAAATGTGATTATATCCAAATGTGTTAATTAACTGATAACATTCTTCTGGAAATAGCTACCCATTGTATATACTGTACGAGATCTGTCGAGATACAGTAATTTAATAATAACAAGAAGCGATAGTAGAATAAAAATGTTAGCATGTTGTGCAAAGGAAACAACGATAAAAACAGAGGAAAACACTTAATAGGACCTAACTACTTTTATGGAGTATTCAGGGGCAGTAACTGACCAATGTCTCTCATTAATTTTGACAAAATATTAAGTTCCGTTTCGATTTAATTATTTAACCCTTTCAACACCACAGACCTCTAAATTGGCTTACAAAAAAGTGTAGATCCAGATGAGCCGGCTCGTGATGAGCCGTCTCATCAGGATCTGCACTTTTTTCAAGTAATATAACTATTTTTAGAAAACAAATTACCCATTTTGATAAATGAACTGATCCAAATGTAATTTTGTTATTAATTTATTGGTCTAAAAATATCATGGACCAGTCCATGTCAGTTACTTGGTGTTGAAAGGGTTAAGATTACGGCAGCAGTGTTCCACATTTAATATTTATTCACTTCAAGGCATGATGCAATAGAATAATAACACATGAGAAAACTGATTGGAAATATAGATAGTAAGATCTTTTATTCAACCGGCTCATGGTCCCTTTGTGCACATCCTTCCATCTACGCCATTTATCTTTCTTTGAAAGATATTTCTTGTTTGTCAGTTGACCTTGGATCTGACCTTTTGATCCAGACAGTATTAATGACATCATCAGACAATATAGCTGTGTGGTGCTGATACAGAAACCTTTATATATCCATTCACTAGGAGATTTGGGCAGTTATAGACCCATTAATGATTCAATAAAATTCAACACTGTGAACTTATTTCTCTCTCAGGTTTCAAAGATTGTCTGGTATACCTGCACTGGTGGGTCTGTGTGTGGTATATGTGCTATATGAAAAATGTATGAGATGTCGGCATGTTGAAATGTACTTGAAATATTTAGAATGTCTTTAATAAGTGCAGTAATAAATTACATGATTTTTAGAGGCAGCTCAGTTGAGAAAAAACAAATTTTTCGGTCACTGAATCGGCCTCATGATATTTCGTAACATGTGTACTGTATATGATAACAAAGATGAAAAGCACTGTTTGTCATATAAATGCACTTATCCCTTTCAACAGCATAGACATCTAAATAGGCTTACAAAAAGTGTAGATCCAGATGAGCCGGCTCATGACATGATGAGCCGTCTCATCAGGATCTGCACTTTTTGACAGAAGTATTACTGTTTTTAGATAAAATTACCCATTTTGATAAATGAACTGGTCCAAATGTAATTTTTTAAATTAATTTATTGGTCCAAAAATATCATGTACCAGTCACAGACGGATCTGTAGTCCAGTGGTAACACGCAGGACTGGTAATCCAGGGATCGCAGGTTCGATCCCCCTCTGACCCTAATAAAATTAACAGTCTTTCAGATGGGACGTTAAACCGAGGTCTCGTGTCGGTGCTGTACACCGTGCACGTAAAAGAACCAGAGGAGACTCTGGAATGGGTCTCTGTCTGTATCATTGCACTATCCTCCAAAATCTAAAATGACTAATCTCTTCAGGAGGCGTCGCTCATATGGGTAACCGGTAACGACGATAAATAAACGTAAAACACACATGGACCAGTCCATGTCAGTTACTTGGTGATAAATGGGTTATAAATTACCACATATTACCACATATTCTATTATAAATGACCACATAACCATTAGAAATGACAACACATTCCATTATACATGACCACAATTGGCAATATAAATGACCACAGAACCATTACAAATATAATGACCACATATTCCATTATAAATTACCACATATTCCATTATAAATTACCACATATTCCATTATAAATTACCACATATTCCATTATAAATTACCACATATTCCATTATAAATTACCACATATTCCATTATAAATTACCACATATTCCATTATAAATTACCACACATTCCATTATAAATTACCACATATTCCATTATAAATTACCACATATTCCATTATAAATTACCACATATTCCATTATATATAATGATATTATCCATTATAAATAACAACTTATTCCCTTACAAATGACCACATATGTCATAAATGGCCACATATTCCAGTATACTTGACCATGCACCACACATTCCATTATAAATGACCACTGACCACATATTCCATTATGACCACATATTCCATAATTAATGACCACATATTCCATTATATATTATCACAATTCCATTATAAATGACCACACTACAATTCCATTATAAATGACCACACTACAATTCCATAATAAATGACCACACTACAATTCCATTATAAATGACCACACTACAATTCCATTATAAATGACCACACTACAATTCCATTATAAATGACCACACTAGGCACATTCCTATTCCATTATTAAATGACTACAGTTTTGTGTTCCAGATTACCTGGTCATTTAAATATGATTTAATCTTTCAGAGATGCAAATTCTTACCAGATATTGTCTGCTGCAGCATTATCAGAATAAAGCAAGGGACCAGGTAAAAAGTAGTTCCTGAAATTGTTGTAATTACCATTAAAGTTGTCTTTATAATAATTTTATGATTTCCAAAATGCAGAAGGTATCAACGTTTCTATCAAATTATTTACCATATCTGTTGAAAATGACTTTTGACCATTATTTGAATTGCACTGTCACAGAATGTATGAGTCATAAAGTAACAATGTGGCAAAATGGACGAAATATGAAAATAGTGCTGGCACGTGTCTACTTAATTGTTGACAGCTTTTATATGCAGGCTATTTGAATACTTTGACCACCGGCTCCATTGTAAACATATTATCATTGGAAGTAAATGTCTGAACCATTGTTGAAATAAGATTATAATTTCTTAATAGAATTATCAGGACTTGTTGAACTAAATAGTTAATTATGTCAACTCAGATCTTTATTAACATTGAAGATGAATTTATTAATAAATTAAATAAACAGTAAACAGCTGTCCGATTAGCGCAGTGGTTAGCACGCTCGCTTCTCACCAATGCAACATGGGTTCGATCCTTGGACCGTGAAGTATGCGCGTTGGTACGGTGGTCGTCAGATCGGACAGGTGGGTTTTCTTCAGGTACTCCGGTTTCCTCCCACACGAATGACCACATATACGCTTTCATCCGCGCCAACGAGAGTGATTAATATATGTTGTTAGAACTTGCTTTGCAATCGTTGTAGAATAAATTTTAAAGTTTAAAATAAACATTCAATACTTAAATTGATGTTTTTTAATGAATTATTACTGGACATAAACCAAGACCGGATAAGGTTATGCTTTTATTAAAGATCCAAGGTCTCTACATACATAAGATTTTATAAGGGATATGAATTATGGAGCCAGTGATACAGATGGATACATACAGTTGTTAACACGATGGACTTGGGAACCCAGGGATCGCAGGTTCAATCCCCCCCGTCTGACCATAATAAAATTAAGTCTTTCAGATGGAAGGTTAAACCGAGGTCTCGTGACAGTGCTTTACACCGTGCTTGTAAAAGAACCAGAGGAGACTCTGGAATTGATCTCTGTCTGTATCATTGCACTATCCTCCAAAAATCTAAAATGACTAATCTCTTCAGCAAGCGTCGCTCATATGGGCAACCGGTAGCGACGATAAATATATGGGTAATCCTGGCCTCAAGGTTATAAAACTTTTTCTCAGATCTCGAACTCGAGCTCAAATGATTTTATTGGTTGTTTATGAGTTTTACTGTCAGCTGAACAAATCAGAAGCTTTAGATTGGAGAAAGGTTTTATAACCTCCAGGCCTAGACTATATTATTTCATCTGGATTCGACTGTCTGTATGTTATACTGAGAAACAATAAACTCTTTTTAATCTACATTTGTTGATCATGGGAAGTGATGGATGAAAGAAAGAGTATAGCTCACTGTTAGTCTCAACCCTGCCCCCCTTTCTTACATTGATTTATGAAATATATTTGGTATGCATACTGATTTATGAAATATATTTCGTATGCACATTGATTTATGAAATCTATTTGGTATGCATACTGATTTATATAATCTATTTGGTATGCACATTGATTTATGAACTCTATTTGGTATGCATACTGATTTATGACATATATTTGGTATGCACATTGATTTATGAAATCTATTTGGTATGCATACTGATTTATGAAATATATTTCGTATGCACATTGATTTATGAAATCTATTTGGTATGCATACTGATTTATATAATCTATTTGGTATGCACATTGATTTATGAAATCTATTTGGTATGCACATTGAATTATGAAATCTATTTGGTATGCATATTATTCATGAAATATATTTGGTATGCATACTGATTTATGAAATTTATTTGGTATGCACTGATTTATGAAATCTATTTGGTATGCACACTGATTTATGAAATATATTTGGTATGCATACTGATATATGAAATATATTTGGTATGCACATTGATTTATGAAATCTATTTGGTATGCATACTGATTTATATAATCTATTTGGTATGCACATTGATTTATGATATCTATTTGGTATGCACATTGATTTATGAAATATATTTGGTATGCACATTGATTTATGAAATATATTTGGTATGCATACTGATTTATGAAATATGTTTGGTATGCATACTGATTTATGAAATATGTTTGGTATGCATACTGATTTATGAAATATGTTTGTATGCACACTGATTTATGAAATATGTTTGTATGCACATTGATTTATGAAATCTATTTGGTATGCACATTGATTTATGAAATCTATTTGGTATGCATACTGATTTATGAAATATGTTTGGTATGCATACTGATTTATGAAATATGTTTGTATTCACACTGATTTATGAAATCTATTTGGTATGCATATTATTCATGAAATATATTTGGTATACACACTGATTTATGAAATATGTTTTATGAAAAATAGTGTATGCATCTTGACTTATGCAATAGTTTTTGTATGCATGTATATCTATGAACTATTTTTGGTATGCTCACGGATTTATGATCTTTTGTATGCATGTATATCTATGAACTACTTTGGTATGCTCACGGATTTATGATCTTTTGTATGCATGTATATCTATGAACTATGTTTGGTATGCTCACAGATTTATGATCTTTTATATGCATGTATATCTATGAACTACTTTGGTTTGCTCACAGATTTATGATCTTTTGTATGCATGTATATCTATGAACTATGTTTGGTATGCTCACAGATTTATGATCTTTTATATGCATGTATATCTATGAACTATGTTTGGTATGCTCACAGATTTATGATCTTTTGTATGCATACTGATTAAATGAAATATTTTATTTCTTGTGTTAATAGTTGCCAATGATTCTATTGCTTATATTATATCATTGCCCGATCCTCCCCACTTCCTTTGAACAATAATAACTAATCTGAACCATTTAAATAGTGTGAATACTGTTTTGAAGGGTGTATAAAAGATGGGTAATATAGTTGGGCATCAAGTCTAATGGGTGATAAATAAAACAGTTCTCTAACAATGGCGATGACAATTTTCCCAGGGTTTGTAAAACGTATGTATGTACTGCTAGTTACTCTTCGCATTATGATATATCTGTTGCTGGTTTTCCTTGTGCGATGATGATCCATCAATCACCGATTTTAAATGTACTTTTGATTTATTCCAGGTTTATTGATAATCAGATGCACTCAATATTTCATATTAGCCGCAGTAAATAAAAAATCGAAAATGGGGGTATCAAATTTGACAGTAGTATTTTGTAGTTGTTATTGTAAAAAAATATTTTATCCGAAATCGTTTCGTCAATACTAAAATATTTTAAAGGCTGAGTTCTCTTTTCGATCGTTAGAATAGTTTACCACATGGTTGGGTCATTAATAATACTGTCACTTTATCACTAGCGAAATTATGCGAGAAAATCGTAAGAAATTTATTTAAAACATGTTAGGTATGGGAATATAGTGTTATAATGGTCATAGTACTGTGTATGGGTATTTTAAATGCATTTAAAACTGACAGGATAGTATTTCACAGGTGTAATCGTATTGTTGAACCATCTATACAAGAATCATTATTACCTAGAATTAAAAGTTGTTATCTGTTTTTATATTTAGCCTTTGATGTTTTCCAAAAATATATTTTTTTCCCAGGGTTTATATTTTTTGATTCAAACATTATAAACTCATTACAAGACATTTTGATAATACTGTAAGTTTAAACGTTATTTATTTTCCAACGATAGCGAAACAAGCTTTAACAACTTATATTAATCACTCTCGTTGGTTCGGAGTCCCCAGAGAAAACCCACCTGTCTGAACTGTCGACCACAGTACCATCTCGCATACTTCCCGGTCCGAGGATCGAACCCGGGTCACATTGGTGAGAAGCGAGTGCGCTAACCACTGCGCTAATCGGACAGCTATACTGTAATTTCTAGTAAGTAATAAAATCGGCAAATATTGTTTCAGATTACAAATAGCCAGGTGTGTCCGGCCTCCGTGAGCAAACGGTTACGGCAGTTCACTTCCAACTTATTTGCCCCCTAAAGGCAGCAGGTGCCTGAAATACTGCTTGTAGAGAGGCACTTGTGACAGGAGCTGTCTGTGTGCGACGTTAATCCCCAACATATACAAAACCAGCAAGCAAATAGCCGATGTTTCCAGAGAAAAACTGTTTTATTCTAAGAAATACAAATGTACAACTGCCTTCTGTATAAATGCCTCGATTTCATGCCAAGAAAATAAAACAATTATTGTTTTATAAAAATATAATCTTTTCAAATATAAATTATAATGCTTTAAATTTTTGGTAATTCAATGGGACATTTTCTAAAACAAATAAGCATTTATTGGCATGAAATAGAGGCATTTATACAGAAGGCAGTAGTACATTTGTATTTTTTAGGATAAAACATCCACCCATCCATCCATCCATACATCCCATCCATACACCCACACATCCATCCACCCATCCATACACCCATCCATACACCCATCCATCCATCCATACATCCATCCATCCATCCATCCATCCCATACATCCATCCATCCATCCCATACATCCATACATCCATCCATCCCATACATCCATACATCCATCCCATCCATCCCATCCATACACCCATCCATACACCACCCATCCTACACCCAGCCATACACCCATCCATCCATACACCCATCCATACATCCCATCCATACACCCATCCATCCACCCATCCATACACACCATCCATACACCACATCCATACACCCATCCATCCATACACCCATCCATACACCCATCCATACACCCATCCATACACCCATACACCCATCCCATCCATACATCCATCCATCCATACATCCATCCATCCATACACCCATCCATCCATCATCCACACATCACCCATCTATACACCCATCCTTTCATCTACACATCATCCATACATACATCCACCCATCCATACACCCATCCATCCATTTACATCCATCCATACATCTATACATCCATCTATACATCTTCCATCCATCCACCCATCCATACACCCATCCATCCATCTACACATACATCCATCCACCCACCCATCCATACATCCATCCACCCATACAAAACATCCATCCACCCATCTACACATACATTCATCCATCCACCCATCCATCACCCATCCACACATATAACCATCCACCCACCCATCCATACATCCATCCACCCATCCATACATCCA
>CM026404.1:75460250-75527572 GCA_014843695.1 Archivesica marissinica
CATCCATCCACACATACAACCATCCACACACCCATCCATACATCCATCCACCCATCCATACATCCATACACCCAACCATACACCCATCCATACATACATACATACATACATACAAACATCCATCCAACCATATACACATACATCCACACACCCATCCAACCAACCATACATAAATCAAACCATCCACACACCCACCAACCATCCATCCAACCAACCATACATCCAACCATCCATCCAACCATACATCCATCCAACCATACACCCATCCATACACCCATCCATCCATACACCCATCCATCCATACACCCATCCACCCATCCATCCATCCAACCATACATCCACCCAACCATACCCATCCATACAACATCACCCATACACCCATCCATACACCCACCCATCTCCATACACCTCCATCCATACACCCATCAATACATCCATACAACCATCCATACACCCATCCATACAACTACCCCATCCAACCATACCCATCATACACACATCCATACCATAATCCATCCACCCATACAACACCCATCCATCCATCTACCATACATCCATCCACCCACCCATCCATACACCCATCCCTACACCATCCATACACATACATCCATCATCCCATCCATCCACCAATACACCCATACATCCACCCACACATCCATACATCCATCCAAAACCCATCCATACATACATACCATCCATACACCCATCCCATACATCCATACACATCCAGACACCCATCCCATACATACACCAATCCCATCCATACACCCATCCCAACATACACCCATCCCATCCATCCATCCATCCATCCCATCCATCCATCCATCCCATCCCATCCATCCATCCCATCCATCCCATCCCATCCCATCCCATCCCATCCATCCATCCATCCATACATCCATCATCCATCCATACATCCCCTCCATAATCCATCCATCCCATTATACCATCCACCAACCACCCATCCATCATCACCATCCATCCATCCATCCATCCATCCATCCACCATCCATCCACCACATCCATCCATCCATCATCCATCCATCATCCATCCATCCATCCATCCATCCATCCCATCCATCCATCCATCCATCCATCCATCCATCCATCCATCCATCCCATCCATCCATCCCATCCATCCCATCCATCCATCCATACATCCTTGTAAGTTTTGTTTCTTTGCATACACATTCGAGGACTAATTCTCTACACCCATAGTAAGTCACTACACTTCCAGTGACATTCAACTTGAAATTTGGCCAAAAATAAAAAATAGTCTGATTTATGTATCAAAAAATGCTCAAAACATTATCATTTCTCAAAAACTGTCAAAGTGTAACGCTTTGGAACTTGACATACACATTCAAAGACTAAATCTTAACACCAACAGTAAGTCATCATCCTACCACTAACCTTGAAATTCGCAATTTGTTGGAAAGCATGAAAGACATTTTTTATATGCATTGAACCAACACATATACTGTCAATCGCGCATGGCGAGACACACTTTGGGGTCGTTGACTTATTTGTTGATTTAGTGAAAACCATGCCATTTTTTACTTACTTGTCAATTTAATGAAGACGTTGCCAATTTTGACTTATTTATAGATTTAATGAAGATGTTGCCATTTTTGACTTATTTATAAATTTAATGAAGATGTTGCCAATTTTGACTTTATTTATAGATTTAATGAAGATGTTGCCAATTTTGACTTATTTATAGATTTAATGAAGATGTTGCCAATTTTGACTTATTTATTGAGTTAATGAAGATGTTGCCAATTTTGACTTATTTATAGATTTAATGAAGATGTTGCCATTTTTGACTTATTTATAGATTTAATGAAGATGTTGCCATTTTTGACTTATTTGTAGATGTTGCCAATTTTAGACTTATTTCTAGATTTAATGAGGATGTTGCCAATTTTGACTTATTTATAGATTTAATGAAGATGCAACAATTTTGACTTTTCTGTCGATTAAGTGAAACTTTTACCCTTTTTTTTTTACTTTCTTGTTGATTAAATTAAAATGTTACCAATTTTGACATATTTTGTTAATAAAGTGAAAAATTTACCATATAGATGACACATTTCCATCGGATTATATATTTACATGATTGATCGCTGATAGTGGATTACTGTTAACACTGGTAATGCATCAACAGTAGATACAGCATTAAAAAAAGGATGCTCTTAAAAACATTCATTTTCAATGTAAATGAAAACTATGAATATTAAGTATGCCAGCCAGCATTCTCTTTTAACGACTGTTTTATGGCATAATATTATACTATCAGTGTGACCATTTTGATTTGGTGTCTTGTTTACCAGTTTCATGTTTGGTATACAGTAACTAAAACACAGTAGTTGTATAACCTGTTGACTACAAGTGTTAACCTATAAAAGTAATAGCCAGTTAATAAATAGGCAAATATATTAGGCAATCACTCACCTGTGCCTTTTTTTACACCTGTCACTGATAAGTGTGGGAAAATTGAAATCCAATAATAAATCCAGTCCAAAAATTTATGTTATATCATGTCTAAATTATAACAAAACCTTACACCTACAAAATTCAAAAATTCTTGCAGAAAGATGTTATTTTTTTGAGAAGTTTGATAACTTTAAAGGTAAATAGTACTGAGGTTTAGACAATGAAACAGGTAAAGGTAAACATCTCTCCAATTACCTATACGTAACCTTACGCAATGCAAAGTTAACCCGGAGAGATAAGTTGAAGTCATAGCTCAGAATCAAAAATAGAAGCGCAGGTTTTGTACCGTGGGAAAGTTTTCATGGCAAATATTGATACTATATAAGAAGAGTGGTTAATCAGATAAAAAGAAAAAAACCATTATCAGTTATTATGTATTGTATGAACAGGTCTGGTGTGTTCGCCTGTGAACGGTTACCGGTATCAGATCAATGGTACATGTGGACTTCTCTCTCGTTTCGGGTTATCAAATTAACGTTGCAGATTATTATCGTTCTTGAAAAAGAATAGGGAACACAGTCTATTTACCTGGGTTGTCCTGTACGATTGTCGGGGGGGGGGGCATTATCTGGCAGAATGGAGTTACGGTGGGGGGTGTAGTCGAGAATCAATTATGGTTGTCGCCATGGTATTGTGTTTGCCTCGTGCATGGCGTGTGGACCATCTTTTGTATGAATTGAAAAGGTTTGTCCCAGACACTAAATTGATGCCACAAATTAAAACATTTTCAGGTGTCTACTTTCCGTGTACGTTGAAACTGTGCATGTTTTAAGTCTGTAGTATGATCAGTTATTAGCTCACCTGAGTACACAGTTCTAAAGGTGAGTTTTGGTGATCTGCCATCATCAACATTTTAATTCAAACGACATCGTCTCCTGAACCACTTGTCCAATCATCATGAAACTTCATACCAATGATCACTTTGTCTTAAAACTAGGTCAAATGATGTCTTGTCTGAAGTTACTGGCATGAATGTGATGAAATATTGTCACATGAGCACACAGTTCTCAAGGTGAGTTTTTTATGATCACTTTAAAAAAAAAAATATAACAATATTTTTATTAATAAAGCTAGTAACTAGCAAATTTATTGCAGACCAAAGGTGAAACTCGTAGCTCTTTGCATAGCGTAGCCACTCTGTTTATCTGTTAAAGAATAAAAAATCACATTATATTTCTCTTTTTTATGATCACCCTGTGTATGGTTTCCGGTGTCATGCATTGTCAACAGTTAATTTCAAATGACATTTTCTCCAGAACCACCCTGGGGTTGGAGGTTATAAAACTTTTCTCAGATCTCAAACTCGAGTTCAAGGAATTTGATTTGTTGAGTCTTGAGTATTACACTCAGCAGAACCAATCAGAAGCTTGAGACTGAGTTTGAGATTGGAGAAAAGTTTTATAATCTCCGGGCCAGTCCAATTATCATAAAACTTCACAGCAGTGATCATTGGGTGATTGCTCCAATTAGGTCACTATGTCTTATAACTAGGTTACTTGGTCGAATGATGATGAGTGGTTATGATCGTTTGCTTCAAATCACTTTGAAATTCAAATCACCGCTACAGGATCAAGTTATCCAGCTGGCTCGCAGAAGGTTGGTGGTTCTGCCTGTGTGCCTGCCCGTGCTTTAACTACTGCTTGGTTATCGAGGTGGTCGAGTGGTTACGGTCATTGACTTCAAATCACTTTACCCCTCACCGCTACAGGATCAAGCTGTCCAGCTGGCTCGCAGAAGGTTGGTGGTTCTACCTGGGTGCCTGCCCGTGCATTAACTACTGCTCGGAGGGCCACCAATAATAGCTTCAAATCACTTGCCCCTCACCGCTGTAGGTTCTAATCACGCTGAGGGTGTCAAATTGTTTCATGCGAGGAAGCTGTCCAGCTGGCATGCGGAAGGTCGGTGGTTCTACCCGGGTGCCCTGAAATACTGATCGGAGGGGCACCCGGAGTCCTCCACCAATAATAACTGGAGACTTGCCATAGTTATGACATAAGCTCTTAAACACGAAAAACAAACAAATCAAGGCTTAGTGATTCGTCAAAAAGCATGTTTACCAGTGTGTGGTGAAGCTGTTTTACTATATTTCATATCAATTAAATCTTTAAAAATCATTTTCTCATAAACCACAATGCATAGATGTTATTTGATATTTAGCATGTAGCGGCACATAGTTTAAATAACCACCTGTTGGAATGTCTTTCTGGGATTTTTGTCTGAATCATATGTTTACTACTTGAAGACATGCAGATACCAAACTAATGTGTATGTGGATACATCTAAGGATAGCTGTTTGTCGCATACCAATATATACTTGATGTGACCGTGAACTTATCAGCATATATCAAATCAGTCAGAAAAGGCTTGATATTAAATGAATTTGACCAATCTAGTAGTTGTAAAACGAATGTGAGAAATTCCCAAACACTTGTATGTTTTTATTACCCTCTTAACCCTTTCCTTCATAGAGGTTTAGGTTAATATACTATTATATCTCCATACAAATGACAGCCATTTAGCTATCATGCAGTGGATAAGTAGGCGCCATAACTATCCCAGTTGTAACACGCTGGACTGGTGGTAATCCAGGGATCGTAGGTTCAATCCCCCTTCTGACCCTAATAAAATTAACAGTCTTTCAGATGGGACTTTAAACCGAGGTCTCGTGTCGGTGCTGTACACCGTGCACGTAAAAGAACCAGAGGAGACTCTGGAATGGGTCTCGTCTGTATCATTGCACTATCCTCCAAAAATCTAAAATGACTAATCTCTTCAGGAGGGAGGCGTCGCTCATATGGGCAACCGGTAGTGATGATAAATAAACGTAAAACACACACTTTTTATTTTTTGGACCCAATCGATAAAATAATAATTGCCGATTTTTAATTACAATGAAACCATTGACTGTCAGTAATATTATCAGCTGTTATATTCCACAATCTGATTACACAAGTATCAAAACTGGGGACTGCATGCCAACATGGTAAACTGTAGCCGACAGCCAGAACACTTAACTGTGATAACATTAGCATTTGAAAAATACAGTTTTATTGAACTATAAATATGATACAGAGTGTTATTGTAAGATTATTGTGTTCAACAAAACCACACCTGAAAAGATTGAATTATTTTTATACTTTTTGAAAGTGAAATATTCGATCATTTCAATGCATGGCACGGAATTACTTAACAGTGTTTGCAACCATTTATGATTCTTATTGATGTTCAACACAGCCAATTTGTTTGTGTTGGCGTTACAAGCATTGAAGTAACAGTTATTGATGATCAATTTGTCAGGTTCAATTTCACGTCAATGCGGAAAGTTGGTGAGAACTGAAGTAGGACTGTAATAATTTAGATTTTTCAAAATTGCTTAATCGGCTAAAAGATTTAAAGAGTTTGAATTTGATTTCTTTTGAGACTGGCTTAGTTTCTTTGTACTGTACTTCTATACTGGAAACTATAAGATGTCTAGCCTCACCTATATCTATTTGTATGCTAGCGGCGAAAATTACAGTAAAATAAGTGATGGAGTTTCATTAGAATTGTGTCCTAACCATAGTACAATAGCCTGGGAACGGGCGTGTTCATATAGTTTGCCTTGTCCGACAAATAAATATCTTTGTTTAACCCTTTCCCACATAGAGGCATATGTTGATATACAACTGTATCTCCGTATCTATGACAGCCATTTACTTACATAATCAATGGATAAATGGTCTTGTCAAAGTCTAAATCTTGTCTATCAAATCTCCATAGAGATTACTGCAAATGTATAAGGGTTGTTTTTGTTATGTTTTCGTTCGCTTTACGACAAATGTGTCAATATTTGTGGTAACGGCAATCGAGAAGAGCTTCTGTGAGGGAAAGGGTCAACACCCAACCCATTAATTGAGCCATATTGAGTTTCTGATAATATCAATGCCTGGGGAAACCTGAGGTGTTTTCTGTGTAATCGATTATCATTAATCCTATTTAATTAGCATGTGACTTAGTTAATTATATCACTTGAATCGAAGGCACTGCATAATTATGTTGATGAACTGTATAAAAGTATAACTTTATTTATTTCACAACGATTGCGAAACAAGCTGTAAGAACTTACATTAATCTCTCTCGTTGGTGCGGATGATAGTATATTTGTGGTTATTCCTGTGGGAGGAAAACGAAGTACCCGGAGAAAACCCACCTGCCAATCTGGCGACCACCTTACCATCTTGTATACTTCCCAGCCTGAGGATCGAACCCCGGGTTTCATTGGTGAGAAGCGAGCATGTTAACCACCAACTGTATAATTAGCGGCCATTTTTTTTTTACAGGTCATCGGAATAGTAAATCGTTTCTATTTTTAGCGATCATATCTTGAAGACAAGAGTTGGTTGGCATTCTCCAAATTAACATCTGCAAAAATGTGGGTGTATGTAAATTTCAAACTTTATTTTATTTT
Source organism: Archivesica marissinica (assembly GCA_014843695.1). NCBI lineage: Eukaryota > Metazoa > Mollusca > Bivalvia > Venerida > Vesicomyidae > Archivesica > Archivesica marissinica. The sequence continues at coordinate 75,467,194 of CM026404.1, forward strand.
ACAACTATTGCGAAGGTGTGTATGTAGATGGCGCTATGCTTGGAAATCAGGTTTCCCCAGTCTGTCGTTTTGTAAGAAGTAAAAAAGGAGAAAATCGACAGACTGGAAACCAGGCTATCATAACAACACAATTCACACATAATTAATTCTAAAGAAATTCCATGACATATTTCCTGAGTTTTCAGTTTGGAATAAGGAAAACACATTAATGAATTGTCGTCTGCTACAATATTATATTTCACCGAATGAACAATGAAAGGAACATAGTATCACAAGCAGCGCAAGCCATAAGTGATGATTATGATACATGTAGCTTTCTATGTTCATGAGCGAAATATTATTCGAACAGTCACTAAAGCAAAAATACGGTCTTTTTATTTTAGACTGAAAATTGTTTTTATAGTAGAAAACATTGCTACCACTTGCGTTTAATGGCATCTAGAATACGTCGTAAATGACACCACTGGTGGTTTGGTTAATTCCAAAAATGTTAATGTTAACGATGCATTAAACTATTTTTAGAGGGCCCTAAGGGGGATTAATCCAGGACTAACTAGGTCACCATCTATAAATAAACACATCTAATAATTTAATCTGTTACGTATCAACCACACACTTCGCTACTAGTGCTTACCTTGGCTTGCCAACGAAATTACTGAAGAAAATGCTCGTAGCCCACCGGTAACTAAAGACGTTACTGGTCCGCCGTATAGGGAATAGTCTCCCTTCGAAGAACCGGAAGTAACACGTACCCGTAAACTCTTCGATTAGGAGATTAAACTTCCTCTTTTCTTCAGTACTCCTAGGAACAAGACGTGCTTCCTGAGAGAGTGAAGTTGTTCTTGTCGTACTGCGGTTCGCTTGTCAGCGTTGTTACTGTTTATTATTTTACATACTTACGACAGGTACGTTACTTGTATTATATTGTCATATCATTCTATACTATGTCCTTGAGACATTGTCCTGGTTCGGGTATGCGGGGGTGTGCAAAGTTCTTGCCTGGCTGGGATTTGCACACCCTGTGTCGGGATTGCAGACCTTGCGGGAGGGCCTCCACCTGCGAGGTCTGCAGTTCCTAGTCAGAGGCTTTCTGGTCTGACCATCAGAATGCCACTGACAAGTCTGTGGTGGAAAAGGCCTCTGCCTCTAGGAGCTTCTCCGCCGAGGGCTCTAGGGTCCCGGGCCATACAGCTGTAGCTAGTAGCTCAGCTAGGCCCGGCGATTCCGTGGGGGCAGATGCTGCCCTGGGTTTCCATGAACCTGGGAGCCACAAACTTGGCGCTAGTCGTCGTGCCAGCAGATCTCCCTCTCGGGTGTCTGCTTCACGCAGAGCTACTCATTCACAGCGAGGTGGGAGTGGTTACGCCAGTCCCAGCTCCCACTTGTCGGACTCGTCTACGGACGTTTCCGTCAGTGGCTGTGCTGGTCTCAGCTCTGCTGATTCCAGGAGCCGCTTGCGCAGCGCCGATGGCAGATGGTCTACTTGTAGACAACGGTCCTCTGTCCACACGGGCCATGGTCGCCGTTCTCGCGATAGAAGTAGGCACCATAGGCACGGGAGGGGGCATTCGTATCGCCGTAAGCGGCATCGAAGTGCTCGCTCCCGAGGTCAAATCCGATCTCGTAGTAGGTCTGGCTCCCGCTACCGCAGAGGACATGCGTCCTCTCAGTCAGGCACTCCCTTTTCGGGGTTCAGTGCGCTTGATAAGGGTAAGCGGGCTCCGGACCTTGGGGGTCTTTCTTCGGGTCAGTTTGCGTCCCTGGCCCGCATGATAGACCTCTTTCAGGCTTCTCCGGCTGGGCTGACTGGTCTCGCTAGGCCTTTGTCTGCGGTCCCAGCCTCGGCTACAGCCCCAGACCCTGATCTTTTTGATTTGGACGGGCCAGATCTGACACATTCCAGGTCCTCTGGAATGCGTTTCTCGGTCCCCTTGGCTGAGCAGGAAGCTATGGTACACCGGGACTCCGGCACCCTTGGTGCTTTGCCTTTGCAGGCCACGGCTACCCAGGGAGCTGTGCCTGCCATGGCTACCCCCTTGTTTTCGGCTGTTCCGCTTCCCTACGGACACGTGGTCAGCATGGCTGTCCCAGGAACCACGGTTGAAGCGGCAACACTGGGAGCCTTGGGCTCTTCTGAGGCCGTGTCTGAGCCGGTTTTTGCTTTACATCCTGATCCAGGGGAGAGGATTGGTGACGACTCTGATGACGATGGTGAGCTGGAAACTTCTACCAAGCTTCCTCTCACCTATTTCGAGTCGATAACCATGCTCAGAGACCGGTTGGGGTCTGGCATTTGTCCTCCTCTACCCGAACCTACGGTTCAGGGAGGTGCATCTGCTTTGGATTTCTTTCGAGATAAGGATGTCCATATGCCTTCACCTGCTCTTCCTCAGTGCAGGAAGGTGCAGTCCTGTTTGTCGGATCTCACCGTTAGACTACAGGGCGAGGGCGTTGGTCAGGGCAGGACCCTACCTTACTTTCCAAAGGCTTTGGCAGTCGGGAAGTTCCCTACACTCAATAAGCCGAAGGTCTTCCAGCCTCACTCGTATGAGGTTCACGACCCTACGCTGGTTGTTGGGCCACCTCCTGTGGACCCTTCTTTCCGAGAGGTCCTGAGGCAAGGTTCTACCTTGCCTGTGACTCAGGCAGTCAGTTTCCAGACTTTAGAGGGCTGGGAACGGCTTGCTAGGGCAGGTATTCAGATCTCATCGCACTCGGAATTATTCCTGTGTGGTGTCCTGTCTGCCCTATCAATGCCTGCCTCCGAGGACCGGCTGTGTGAGGTCACCAAGTATCTCCAGGTTATGGCCACTGCCCAGTCACATACCATGGAAATACTGACCAGGCTCGCCTCTGGACCCTTGCTCGCTCGAAGGGATGCGTATCTGGCCAGGTCCTGCCTGGACGATACTGTTAAAGCCTCCTTAAGGGTACAGCCCATAGAGTCTAGGACTCTATTTGGGCCAAATTTCGAGGGTGCTGTTAAGGCGTATAAGGAGGATTTAGCACATACATCTTTACAGAGGGCGGCAGCCGTTTCATTTCCCCGGCCTAAGAAACCAGTGCCATTGCCCAGGGCTAACATTCGGTATTCTGCTAAACCTCCGGGTACGCCGGCCGGGATCTTGCGTCCTACCTTTACGGCATCTCCTCAAGTTAGCAAGCCTACCTTTAAAAGGAAGGCTTACCGTGGTAAACCCGGCCGGAAGGGCAACCAAAAATAGTGGTGCCCACTCCGTTTCCCAGGTCTCATGGCATCCATCAACACTCGCAGGGGAATATTCGAACCCTTGCAGATGGTTGCCCATTCCACGACCAGACCTTCCCACTGGTGGGAGGCTTCGTCTTTTCCACAAGGCCTGGGAAAAAGTTACTTTGGATGCTTGGACACGATCAGTCATCCGGAGTGGGTATCGTATCCAATTTCGTGTCCGCCCACGACTGCTAAGACTACCTCCTGCATACGTGCGGTCCTTGCCGTCAAATCGACAGAAATTTCTAATTCTTCGCCAAGAGGTAATGTCTATGCTGGAAAAGCAAGCTATAGAGAGGGTGACAAAGAGTCACTCTCTCAAAGGCTGCTTCAGCCGGCTGTTCCTTGTTCAGAAGAAGGCAGGTGGTTGGAGACCTATCATAGACCTGTCTCGCTTGAACAGGTCTATATTAGCCCCCCATTTCAAGATGGAGACATTAGATAAGGTCCGATTGTCTCTACATCAGGGGGACTGGGTCACTTCACTGGACCTGAAGGATGCGTATTTCCATATACTTATTCATCCCAGGTCCAGACGCTACCTTCGCTTTCTGTTCGAAGGGGTAGTCTATCAGTTCCGGGCTCTTCCGTTTGGCCTCTGCACTGCTCCCTACGTTTTCACCAGAGTAGTGAAGTCGGTACTCCGATATATACATCAGCGGGGTGTCCGTCTTCATGCTTATCTGGACGACTGGCTACAACCAGCTCGTTCAAGGGAGCTAGCTTGGACTCACATGCAAGTGGTCTTACAGGAGACACTTCGCTTAGGGTTCATTCCCAATTGGGAGAAGTCAGAGTTGGTTCCGACACAGCATTTTGTGTTTCTGGGAGCTCGATGCGATCTTTCACTTGGTCTGATAGGTCCATCATTGGAGCGCATTTCTCGCCTCCAGAGTCTGCTCGTTTCCTTGCAAGGGGCTCAGGTCTCCTCGGCCAGACAACTACATGCTCTTCTGGGCCAAATGGAATCAATGTCGCGGCTCTTACCTCAGGGACGAGCGCACAAACGCCAGCTACAGTGGGCTATCAAACATCGGTGGTCTCAGGAATTAGATTCCTGGGACAAAACCATTGTGCTACACCCGTGGTTTCGGGATGCAATCTCTCTATGGCTAGACCAGGAGTTTCTGTTCTCCATGGTGTCGGTTCCGGATGTCCACCTATACACGGACGCCAGTCTGTCTGGCTGGGGAGCACACTTGGGGAACCAGGTCGCTTCCGGGAAGTGGTCAACGTATTGGCTACATCACCACATCAATATGCTCGAGCTTCGAGCTGTGTTGCTGGCATTGAGACGTTTTGGTCCTTTGGTGGAGGGTCGTTGTGTTCTACTGGCAACGGACAACACCACTGTGGCAGCCTATGTCAACAAGGAGGGAGGTTCTCGCGCCGAAGGACTGTGTCTTATGACAATGAGAATCTTGACTTGGTGTGCAAATCATTCTGTGGTTCTGAAGGCTCGTTTCCTCCCAGGGAAACTGAACATTCTGGCGGACAGCCTGTCTCGCAGGGACAGTATTGTGCATACGGAGTGGACTCTACATACGGGCATTCTCAAGCAGATTTTCTGTCTTTGGGACACTCCACATGTGGATCTGTTTGCCACCAAGCTCAACAATCAGCTCCCCTCCTATATTTCCCCAGTTCCAGACCCGGGTGCTCTGGGGGTAGATGCGCTGTCGACGTCTTGGGAAGGGATGTATGCTTACGCATTTCCCCCGTTCCCTCTTCTGTCATTGGTGGTTCTCAAGATCAGCAAGGAACGTTGCCTGATTCTGTTGATTGCTCCACTATGGTCGGGTCAACCTTGGTTCGGCAACCTGTTATCTCTCTTGGTGGAGGTTCCCATCTGCCTACCGTACAGGGGCGATCTGTTACGTCAACCCCTGTCCCGGCAGTTTCATGCCAATCCCAGGATGCTCCGACTGCACGCCTTCTTGCTATGCAAGGACGAATGCAGGAGAAAGGAATTTCTGAACAGGTTGCCAAGCGTGTCTGTTCAGCCAAACGTACCTCCACCAACTCAGTTTACGGGTATAGGTGGAAAGTGTGGTTGGATTGGTGTCTCGGAGGGCAGGTGGATCCCTACGCTCCTTCTGTAAATTCGCTGGCCGAGTTTCTGATTTTCCTTTTTGAGGTCAGAAAACTTACTCCAGCAGCTGTTAAGGGCTATCGATCTGCTGTAGCCACTACACTTAAGCAGTTCTCAAGTGTAGACTACAGTCATCAGACCATACTATCCAACATCATCAGGAGTTTGGAACTAGAGAAACCCAAGGTTCTTCTCCCGTACCTAAATGGAACCTTCCCCTGGTTATGGAGGTTCTATCCAAACATCCCTTTGAGCCTCTGGATTCCTGTTCTTTAAAGTTTTTAACTTTTAAAACAGTGTTCCTTATTGCTCTGGCCTCTGGGCGCAGGCGAAGTGAGATTCACGCCTTTTCATCAGATGAGGCTGCAGTCAGCTTCACTAGCGATGAATCGGCAGTTGAGTTACACACTTATCCTGGTTTTCTAGCCAAAAACCAGCTGCCGTCTGTGGCACCAACGGCTGTGGTCATTCCAGCTTTACCACTTGGGGATGATAGTTCTATCATGGCCTTGTGCCCTGTTAGGGTACTCAAGGTGTATTTGCGCCGTGTTGCTCTCTTCCGGAGGGGACGTCGTAGATTATTCATATCTTTCCGTCCGAATTTTAAGGGAGCGGTGCGTGCGTCTACGATTTCCCGATGGTTGGTGCAGACAATTCGGGTAGCTTACACTTTATCCAGGGTTCGCGAGCCTTTTCCTGACAATGTCACTGCTCACGAAGTTAGGGCGCTTTCAACGTCTTGGGCTTGGCTCAATCATGTTCCCCTGGACAGAGTTCTCCGTGCAGGTTACTGGCGCTGTCAGAACTCTTTCATTTCTTTTTATTTGAGGGACACATTGCCACATGCTAGTGGCCTGTTTGCATTGGGACCGATCGTAGCGGCCCAATCCATCATTACCCCTCAGCCAATTTCCACTGTTTAGTTAGGTTTCTTGTACCACGTTAGGGTACCTACCTATTTTGTGTACAGCCATTGCATTATTATGTTCTACGTATATCACTTGGTGGTATATTGGACTTTACACAGTCAGTGTATGTAAATATTTTAGTTGTCACTTGTTTCGTACTTGTCGTACGTTATACTCGTTCTTTCTAAATTTTACCATTCTGGTGCCAGTGGGCCTCTGGTCCTTATTTAATTCTGGCCTGTTGCTGTCTGACAAGTGACTGGAGGACACTTGCTTCCCTCCAGGGCCTTCACTCTCGAAGCCCTGACTTGTAGGCGACTGGTGAGTTGTTATTTTACTTTGTATATATTTCACCTTTTCGCTATTGACGCTTTGTTCCCTCCTCCTAAAAGTTATAGTCAGCACTAGTAGCGAAGTGTGTGGTTGATACGTAACAGATCTTACAAAATTGTGTTTATCACATAATTTTTATATCTGTAAGTATACAAACCACACACTTCGCTATGATTTTTGCCCGGCCCATCCATCCCCCTAACACTGTTCCGCGGGGTGCTACCTAACGGAGAGGCTTGGTTCAAAAGAGGAAGTTTAATCTCCTAATCGAAGAGTTTACGGGTACGTGTTACTTCCGGTTCTTCGAAGGGAGACTATTCCCTATACGGCGGACCAGTAGCGTCTTTAGTTACCGGTGGGCTACGAGCATTTTCTTCAGTAATTTCGTTGGCAAGCCAAGGTAAGCACTAGTAGCGAAGTGTGTGGTTTGTATACTTACAGATATAAAAATTATGTGATAAACACAATTTTGTAAGGTTTGTGTTGATGAACTTTTCTCCCGATGATATCAAGACGACAATAAAATAATTAGAAATATTCTGAGGAAATGTTCTAAGAAACCATTATTTGGAGAGTATATCCTTAACAATAAATAAGGCCAGTTAAAAGCGACATATCATCACATTGTGAAAGAAAAGCTTGTATAGAATATAATTCTCACCTATTTTAGTGGAAATCCGATGCTAAGCAGTCATCTTTCCGACAACAATTACATATTTGCATATAACTACGTTTGTTCCCTGCACCCCCTACCTAATAAGTCCCACTCGACAATAGTAACCTTGAATTTGAATTTTGGCCAATTTCAAATAGTCCGATTTCAGAAACTATGTATACGTCAAAACGACCTCAAACATTATCATTTCACAGAAAACATCCGTTATTGCTTTGAAACATCACAAATACGTCCCAAGGACTAACTATCTACACCCACAGTAAGTCCCCACCTCCTAATAGTGATTTTGAACTTGAATTTTTGATTTCAGAAATTATTTATCAGTAAAAACAGACTCCAGCATCATTTCTCAAGTTATTGCCTTGCATGCACATCCAAGGACAATATCTCTACACCCACAGTCACTTCGACCTTGAAAGTCCCCACCTCACCAGTGACCTCGACCTTGAAATGTGGTTTTTTATTCTGCTAAAACAGTACTTATATACACAGCGTTGCGAGACACCCTTGGGACTGCCTGCGGCCATCTAGTATATTATATTACGGAGTATAATTTGTTACAATACAATGCATGTACGTATCCCGAATAAGAATGGGTTATGGTACAAATTTACCGCTATATCTCACATTTGTGCCTGTGAATAATTCACATTTATACTGATCTGATTTAGTTTATACAAATTTATTTTAGCTTGATTGCTAAACAAGTTATTTCAACTTATATAAATCACTCTCGAGACCTCATTCCTGATGGAATCCATCCACACGAGGGAGAGAGAAGCGGCAATGTGGAATTTAAATGCCTTTCCTAAGGGCACAATCGTAACGGCTCCAGTGGGGCTCGAACTCAGGACCTTTCGCACCTGAAGCGATCACGACTTCCACTGATTTAAATTATCTCTAAGCAACAGTATCGGGAGTTTAGTGTAGAATCCAATAATAGACAAACATCAATTCAGGAGCGTGGCTGACCATATATATGAAATTCTACTTTCACTTTTGAGTTTGTTGACCGCAAAAACACTGATTATTAATTGAAATTTATTGTTAGTTTATGCAAATTTATTTTAGCTCGACTGCGAAACAAGTTCTTGCAACTTATATTAATCACTGTCGAGATCTCATTCCTGATGGAATCCATCGCCACGTGGGAGAAAGAAGAGGCATGCGGAATTTAGATGCCTTTCCTAAGGGCACAATCGTAACGGCTCCAGCAGGGCACAAAGTCAGTGCCTTTAGCACCTGAAGCGAGCGCGCTATTACGACTTCCTTTATTTATTGTTCAAATTATTTCAGAAGAATTTGTAGTAGCAATGTAGTTTATATGTAAAATAGCTTCCCTTTTTTTTTGGCTTTGTGTGATGTCGCTGTAAGATAGATTTATATGGACAATATGAAGTGAGTGTTTGGGTGGCAGTGCCATCATTGCAACTTATAAATATGAAATTCTATCATTTTTAATTATCAAATTCGATCCCCCGTCTGACCCTAATAAAATTAACAGTCTTTCAGATGGGACTTTAAATCGAGGTCTTGTGTCGGTGCTTTACACCGTGCCCGTAAAAGAACCAGAGGAGACTTTGGAATGTGTCTCTGTCTGTATCATTGCACTATCCTCCAAAATCTAAAATGACTAATCTCTTCAGGCGACGTCGCTCATATGGGCAACCGGTAGCGACGATAAATAAACATAAAACACACATTTAATTATCTGATTTTGTTATGTGCTTTCCAAGTGTAAATTAACTAAGGTATCAGATTATGTGATACTACAGAAAGCCATCATGCAGATTTTGACACAGAGTAAAATTAAAGTGATACTTTGCTATGTGATCCTATGATTTGTTTCTAATGGATAAAATTATTATAAATATTCATCTCTCTCTACATCCGAATTTTCAGCTTAACCCATTCAACACCAAGTAACTGACATGGACTGGTGGTGCATGATATGATATTTTTAGACCAATAAATTAATAAGAATATTAAATTTGGACCAGTTCATTTATCAAAATGGGTAAATTTTGTCTAAAAAATAGTAATATTACTGGCAAAAAGTGCAGATATTGATGAGACGGCTCATGATGAGCCAGCTCATCTGGATCTACACTTTTTGTAAGCCTATTTAGAGGCCTGTTAGTGTTGAAAGGGTTAAAAAGCCTTTTTCAAGGAAAAAACAACGCTTAACACAGATCTATTCGCATAGTGGAGCTAAAACACTTGTCTGAATAGCAAACAACATGGATCCTGATCAGCTAATCAGACGCGGCCGCAGCTGATCTGGATATATATTGTTTGCACAAGGGTTCATAAAAATATCGAGGTCGCCCTAAACCAGATTTCTTTTTTAAATAATAGTTATACCATCCTTAAATAGTATGAATAATTCATACTCTTTCCTACCGTGGGAGTTTGAAAAACACCTTAGAAAATATATCCAAACAAATTAGCTTATGTTGTTAACTGAAAAGCATATTTAACTTTTCCACCTATGACAAGACTATTTCAAAATAAATAATCTCTTTAAGGTCATATCTCTGTTCAAAATCACTGGCAAAGGTTGGGTGTCATTTAATTGTGCTCATTACAAAACTAATATTAGAATGTTTGTGTAAAGAAATCCAATCCAAGACATTTTTAATTTAATTTAAAAAAATATTTAATATGCAGTTTCCCATGACCAATTCCAATATATAAAAAATACATGGTGAAATGTATATATAGTTTATGCCTCATAATTGAGAGTTACTGTGGTTATGTCATTAAATCTGCACTGCCTCTTCTCTCCATAATGGACAGGGATCAGGAAATGAGGTCTTGAGAGCGATGAATCTAATGCAAAACTCTTAAATCCGCACTGCCTCTTCTCTCCATAATGGACAGGGATCAGGAATGAGCGATGAAACTAACATTGTAAGAATTTTGAATTTTCAATCGAGCTGGAAATAAATTTCTATAAATGACATAAAACTACGGGTATGTTATTTCCAAAGCATCAGGAAACGATGACTGCCATTTTCTCATTCATGAAATTTTCAGTTAATATGGTGATAGATTCCACCGAAAAATTGTGAATGTTGAATTGTGTGAAGCAAACTGTTTCTATATGCTGTCAATTGTTGGTAATCGAAATGGAATACAGCTTATTTGAACCCATTCAACCCCAAGTAACTGACATGGACTGGTGCGTGATATTTTCAGACCAATAAATTAATAAGAAAATTACCTTTGGACCAGTTCATTTATCAAAATGGGTAATTTTATCTAAAAATAGTAATAATTATTACTGGCAAAAAAGTGCAGATCCTGATGAGACGGCTCGTCACGAGCCGGCTCATCTGGATCTACACTTTTCATAAGCCTATTTAGAGGCCTGTGGGGTTGAAAGGGTTAATTACTTTAGTGAAATTTATTTGAGCCCGATTGCGAAAAAAAGTTCTTACAAAATTACTGTAATCACTTTCATCACCTCATTCCTGATGGAACCCATCACCATACTGACCAGAGAAGAGGAATTCCCGATGGAACCCATCACCATATGGGCGAGAGAAGAGGAATTCCTGTTGGAACCCATCACCATATGGGCGAGAGAAGAGGAATTCCTGTTGGAACCCATCACCATATGGGTGAGAGAAGAGGAATTCCTGATGGAACCCATCACCATATGGGTGAGAGAAGAGGAATTCCTGATGGAACCCATCACCATATGGGCGAGAGAAGAGGAATTCCTGTTGGAACCCATCACCATACGGGCCAGAGAAGAGGAATTCCTGATGGAACCCATCACCATATGGGTGAGAGAAGAGGAATTCCTGATGGAACCCATCACCATACGGGCCGAGAGAAGAGGAATTCCTGATGGAACCCATCACCATAGGGAGAGAAGAGGAATTCCTGATGGAACCCATCACCATACGGGCGAGAGAAGAGGAATTCCTGATGGAACCCATCACCATATGGGTGAAAGAAGAGGAATTCCTGATGGAACCCATCACCATACTGACCAAAGAAGAGGAATTCCTGATGGAACCCATCACCATACTGGCCAGAGAAGAGGAATTCCTGATGGAACCATCACCATGCGGATGAGAGAAGAGGAATTCCTGATGGAACCCATCACCATTGCCTAAGGACATCACCACGTGGTTCTGGTATTGTTTGAAGCCACATGTAGTGATATTATTTTTAAGCGGCGCACTAAGGTTTATACTGGACATTTATGTTTGTTTAATAATATATGGTTTATACTGGACATTTATGTTTGTTTAATAATATAAGGTTTATACTGGACATTTATGTTTGTTTAATAATATATGGTTTATACTGGACATTTATGTTTGTTTAATAATATAAGGTTTATACTGGACATTTATGTTTGTTTAATAATATACGGTTTATACTGGACATTTATGTTTGTTTAATAATATACGGTTTATACTGGACATTTATGTTTGTTTAATAATATAAGGTTTATACTGGACATTTATGTTTGTTTAATAATATAAGGTTTATACTGGACATTTATGTTTCACACAATGTCAACAATCATTAATATAATTATAATGAAAAAAGTAAAAAAAACATGGCATGAAATTAATTATCTATATAAATAACCCCAATGATTGTTTTAACAGTTTTGTAAAAAAATCCAGCCCAATTATATGATCAAAGCATATAATTTTGTCTTCTATAAAAACTAATTTTTTTTTTTTTAATATGTTTATTTTTTATATTCAGCCTTCATTATACTATGAAAGCACTGTGACGTCTACGTGTGGTAACATAGAGATTGGAATATACTTGTTTTATATATATATATATAAATATACGTATATATCAGCAAATAGAAGGCAATATGATTCAATATAGTTCTTTCAGCATTAGCCAAAGTCATAACCCTAGACAATCCTATGTGGTATTACTAAATGTCATTCTTCATCACTATTGAATGACCCCCTCTGATATAAATAACTTAGTTTAAATATGAACTAAATCAACATTCAATCGGATTATTTCCTGCTAATGCTCAGAATATTCTGCATGGAGCACTAATCTGACAGCTTGATTGTTTTAGTTTATAAGACTTAAATCAATAATTTGATCAGACAGGTTTTGGATATGTATATAATATTATATACATTCAATCCCCTCAAAACCGGAACCCCTCTAAACTGAAATTCCCTCCAAACCAAAGATATTTCTTGGTCCCGATTCTTTCCCTTATTTATTCATTGTAAAAACCCTATATAAACCGGAACCACTGTTTTCCGAATACCGAATATTTTTTTTTTTTTAAATGTTTATTTTTCAACTGTAATTTATGCCTGTAAACCGAAAAGCCGCTCATCTTGATCAAATGTGAAACTCACTGTTGTTGTAAAGCAGCAGCTTTCAGCTATATATTTTCAGATTAAATTGATTGTATTGTACATATAAACGTAATTAGTTCTTTACAAACTGCCAATCTATAAACGTGCCTCATCCTCCTAAGTAAGCATTGCAGAGTTGAAATATTAATTTAGGAGAAATCTACCCCACTATGAAAACCGCTCTGAACCGAAAACCCCGCCAAGCCGATTTTTACCTCTGGTCCGGTGCTTAGATGGGTTTCACTGTACCAATCGCTGGTTCGATCCCCCGTCTGGCCCTAATAAAATTAACAGTCTTTCAGATGGGACTTTAAACCGAGGTCTCGTGTCGGTGCTGTACATGTACACCGTGCACGTAAAAGAACCAGAGGAGACTCTGGAATGGGTCTCTGTCTGTATCATTGCACTATCCTCCAAAAATCTAAAATGACTAATCTCTTCAGGAGGTGCCGCTCATATGAGCAACCGGTAGCGACGATAAATAAACGTAAAACACACACACACACCAATCTAGTAGTCTGCTGGAAACTGCAGTCAAAGTATCCTTTGTTTACAGCTTATATGAAATCACATATGTAATTAGGATTTGGAGATATTTCCTGAATGTTCTTAATGACATAACAATAATCCAGAATGTTGTTGCCATTAGTAATTTGAGACTCTTTTTAAGAATGATGTTAAATGCTGTGAAAACATGTCTTATCTTGGAACAGTGGGAACCGGAATGTCCGTGTCACTCATGCACAGTTATTTATAGAAATGATGTAACTCGGCAAACTTCCAATTGTTCCAAGATGTGCTATATTGCTGCTCCAAAGAGAGTTTAATTGAGCCAGACAGTGAGGTAAGTCTGTGATTTATCAGATATTTGAAGTATCCCCCCCTCAGTGGTAGAGTTCCCTTGAGAGTGTATAAATTGTTTGGCTTCAAGCAATATCTCCTCCTGAACCACTGGTCCAATCAGCATGAAACTTCATAGCAATGACCTTTGGGTTATCCTCTTAAGTTTGCTCAGATTAGGTCACTGTCTTCAAACTAGGTCACTGTCTTCAAACTAGGTCACTGAGTTCCAAAACATCAAGTCTTCTCCCTATTTACAAGCACGATTGTGTTGAAATATTGCGCGTCGAGCATTATTAGATGATAGTTTCTAAAGTTGCTCAAGATATACATCCCCACTCACTTGTACAATGTAAAATATACATCCCCACTCACTTGTACAATGTAAGATATACATCCCCACTCACTTGTACAATGTAAGATATACATCCCCACTCACTTGTACAATGTAAGATATACATCCCCACTCACTTGTACAATGTAAGATATACATCCCCACTCACTTGTACAATGTAAGATATACATCCCCACTCACTTGTACAATGTAAGATATACATCCCCGCTCACTTGTACAATGTAAGATATACATCCCCACTCACTTGTACAATGTAAGATATACATCCCCACTCACTTGTACAGTGTAAGATATACATCCCCACTCACTTGTACAATGTAAGATATACATCCCCACTCACTTGTACAATGTAAGATATACATCCCCACTCACTTGTACAATGTAAGATATACATCCCCACTCACTTGTACAATGTAAGATATACATCCCCACTCACTTGTACAATGTAAAATATACATCCCCACTCACTTGTACAATGTAAGATATACATCCCCACTCACTTGTACAATGTAAGATATACATCCCCACTCACTTGTACAATGTAAGATATACATCCCCACTCACTTGTACAATGTAAGATATACATCCCCACTCACTTGTACAATGTAAGATATACATCCCCACTCACTTGTACAATGTAAGATATACATCCCCGCTCACTTGTACAATGTAAGATATACATCCCCACTCACTTGTACAATGTAAGATATACATCCCCACTCACTTGTACAGTGTAAGATATACATCCCCACTCACTTGTACAATGTAAGATATACATCCCCACTCACTTGTACAATGTAAGATATACATCCCCACTCACTTGTACAATGTAAGATATACATCCCCACTCACTAGTACAAAGTAAGATATACATCCCCACTCACTTGTACAATGTAAGATATACATCCCCACTCACTTGTACAATGTACGATATACATCCCCACTCACTTGTACAATGTAAGATATACATCCACACTCACTTGTACAATGTAAGATATACATCCCCACTCACTTGTACAATGTACGATATACATCCCCACTCACTTGTACAATGTAAGATATACATCCCCACTCACTTGTACAAAGTCCTATTATTTGAAATAATTACAGATAAATGATCTATTCGTGAGATACAGACTCATCCCACTGCCCCCCCCCCCCCCCCCCAACTCCCTCACTTGAACAAGTAGAAACAACAGATTAATTGCCAAGAATCCGTTGGCAGATACCCTGGTAATATATACACTGTGATCCCCCATCCATCCTCCTCACACACTCGAAATCCAATTATGATAAAGAAATCATTGTCAGTGACCCAATTCAGATATACATCTGCCCCCTAATTTGGACATACCCATAGTTCAATTATTTCAAAGAGAATATTAGATAGGATAAAATGGTTGATAATCAGTTCCAATGCCCTGAAAAGATGTTCTTGTGATTTCCGTTTTAAATGTTTACCTATTCATTTTAAAAACATTTCCAAATTGTGTCTTAAAAATACAATTCTATATTGTATCTTATCAAGCTATACTTCAATGACGTTAAAATAAATATTGGTATATATCCGTCTAAGTGTGCAAACGTTGATAATCATCATGAAGATAATGTTGCTGTTGCAGCTGATGATGATTACAATGAAGATGATAGTGATGATGAATAAAATGCTGAATTCTATTAGATGCATATTATGTGTAGATAATGAACTTGTATTCAGCATTCCTTGTTGTAGACCTGCACCACACCTTTGTCGAATGTTGCATCTGAAATACCTTGTGGAAAGATGAAACACGAAAACGAACTCTGGGAACTGTGGAGAGATCGAGAGAGATATAGAAGAAAAGTGGATTGTTTTTGCAAGTAGATAATTATATGCTTGTTTGCTTAAATAATGCATGTTAACAACAATGTAAACTTGACCTTGACCTAGGGCATGATGACCTGATAAGCTCCTACAAATATGTAAATGTTTAAGGTGAGCTATTATTTTAAGTGTTCCAGGATTGCCTAATGCCAAACGTTAACCCTTTGCCCGCTAGAGGCAGATAAAAATCACTTTTGCAAACAGCATAGTGCCAGATCAGACGGCACAGAATGATCTATGATCTGGCTCTATGATGTTTGCTATTCGGATAGTGGAGCTAAAAAGCTTGGCTGAATAGCAAACAACATAGATCCTGATCAGACGCGATGATATCTATGTTGTTCGCAAATGTTATTTTATTTACTCAGCAGGCAAAGGGTTAACCGGTCGGAAAAGGTTGTATAAAAACTGTTGGTAGTTAATTAGCAAATATTAAAATGTGTGAGAATTTTGCATTTATTGACTTAAATTCTCCATGGTGGGAAGAAAACAGATGTATTTTGTTGAACTATAGATAGTAACGGGGATATATTACATGTAATTGTACATGGAAATGTGTCAGTAGTGATTATTGTTTTCTATTGTCTTGTTATTACTATGTATACTATTGTCCATACTTGCCTATATGACGACCTTGCCTATAAGGACGACCTTGCCTATAAGGATGACCTTGCCTATAAGGACGACCTTGCCTATAAGGACGACCTTGCCTATAAGGGTGACCTTGCCTATAAGGACGACCTTGCCTATAAGGACGACTTTGCCTATTAGGACGACCTTGCCTATAAGGATGACCTTGCCTATAAGGACGACCTTGCCTATAAGGGCGACCTTGCCTATAAGGGCAACCTTGCCTATAAGGACGACCTTGCCAAGGACGACCTTGCCTATAAGGATGACCTTGCCTATAAGGACGACCTTGCCTATAAGGACGACCTTGCCTATAAGGACGACCTTGCCTATAATGGCAACCTTGCCTATAAGGATGACCTTGCCTGTAAGGTGACCTTGCCTATAAGGACGACCTTGCCTATAAGGACGACCTTGCCTATAAGAACGACCTTGCCTATAAGGACGACCTTGCCTATAAAGACGACCTTGCCTATAAGGACGACCTTGCCTATATGGCGACCTTGCCTATAATGGCGACCTTGCCTATAAGGACGACCTTGCCTGTAAGGCGACCTTGCCTATAAGGACGACCTTGCCTATAAGGTGACCTTGCCTATAAGGACGACCTTGCCTATAAGGCTACCTGCGACCTTGTCTATAAGACACACCATCTTCTAATGCTTGCGATGAGTTTGTTTACACTAGCGAGGTTACGTTATTCCTCGTGCAATACTCTCCAAATCGTTGACGTTATGGACGGCACCCCTCTCACGTAACGCACAACTCCAGGATTGTACCATATTTGTTCTATTGGGGAGAAATCGAGGTAAGCACTTTGCTGACTAGCAAGCAATACAGATCCAGGTCAGGCAAGGCAGGCGTTACACTGCAGCTAATTTGGATCTATGTAGTTTGCACATTCCTTCCAATTTATTCGGCATTTTAAGGGTTAATCATTCTAAACACAGCTGAGGTTCTTCCTAAATAAAATTGCTTTTAATAGCCCCGAAGGTGGGTGGGGTGTTCTTCAAATAAATAGATTTCTTTATTAATAGAGGGTGACCTAATTGGTTCTGAACTAATCTTCCTTAGGGCCCTCTCCAAGGTAATAGCAGACAACAAAAGGTTCACTAGATGGTGGTTGCTTCTGAGCATTGGCAGATAAGAGGAGCATTTAGCAAAGGTTGCTTCTGAGCATTGCCAGATAAGAGGAGCTTTTAGCAAAGGTTGCTTCTGAGCATTGTCAGATAAGAGGAGCATTTAGCAAAGGTTGCTTCTGAGCATTGCCAGATAAGAGGAGCATTTAGCAAAGGTTGCTTCTGAGCATTGCCAGATAAGAGGAGCTTTTAGCAAAGGTTGCTTCTGAGCATTGCCAGATAAGAGGAGCATTTAGCAAAGGTTACTTCTGAGCATTGCCAGATAAGAGGAGCTTTTAGCAAAGGTTGCTTCTGAGCATTGTCAGATAAGAGGAGCATTTAGCAAAGGTTGCTTCCGAGCATTGCCAGATAAGAGGAGCATTTAGCAAAGGTTGCTTCCGAGCATTGCCAGATAAGAGGAGCATTTAGCAAAGGTTGCTTCCGAGCATTGCCAGCCAGATAAGAGGAGTATTTAGCAAACTATCCAAAACTCAACGCTTTTTATCGTCAGTCAGTTTCAAAAAAATAAGTTCATTAAATCAACTGCAGATGGTCTGTCTTAAGTTAGAATTAATTCAGCATTATCTGCGTTCAAAACTTTAATAGAAATGAAAGACAATTATTACTGACATGTGCTTAATGTTCAACAGACACTGCCATTCACTTACTTGTAACAGCAGGAGAAATTACCCACAATACATTACTACCCACAGTGCATACTTCCTGCAGTTTGTTAACCTGAAAATTACAAAACATTCATGCATGGCAAGTATTTATTTTTATGTAAGTCTGTGAGAAGCAACATTCTTCTGCCATATGTCTGTTTTAAGGAGAGCATTTCTTTTTTGCCTACAATTTTTTTTTTAAAAAGTAATAAACTTCTAGCAAATTGACTCCTGTGTGTGGGAGAAGCTATGTGATATATTGCTTCCTGGAATTGTGTATTGTTTATGAAGTGGTGTTTTAGCACCACCCTGTATCGCTCCCTGGAATTGTGTATTGTTTATGAAGTGGTGTTTTAGCACCACCCTGTATCGCTCCCTGGAATTGTGTATTGTTTATGAAGTGGTGTTTTAGCACCACCCTGTATCGCTCCCTGGAATTGTGTATTGTTTATGAAGTAGTGTTTTAGTACCACCCTGTATCGCTCCCTGGAATTGTGTATTGTATATGAAGTGGTGTTTTAGTACCACCCTGTATCGCTCCATGGAATTATGTATTGTTTATGAAGTGGTGTATTAGCACCACCCTGTATAGGTTTGTTCCATAGCACTTGGTGTAAGCCTGGGTGTTTACTCATAAAGGGTATAAGTCTGGGAGTGTGCTCATAGAAAAGGGTATATGTCCAGGAGTGTCCTCATAGAAAAGGGTATAGGTCTGGAAGTGTCCTCATAGAAAAGGGTATAGGTCTGGAAGTGTGCTCATGCAAAAGGGTATAGGTCTGTAAGTGTCCTCATACAAAAGGGTATAGGTCTGCAAGTGTCCTCATACAAAAGGGTATAGGTCTGGAAGTGTCCTCATACAAAAGGGTATAGGTCTGTAAGTGTCCTCATACAAAAGGGTATAGGTCTGGAAGTGTCCTCATACAAAAGGGTATTGGTCTGTAAGTGTCCTCATACAAAAGGGTATAGGTCTGTGAGTGTCCTCATACAAAAGGGTATAGGTCTGCAAGTGTCCTCATACAAAAGGGTATAGGTCTGTAAGTGTCCTCATACAAAAGGGTATAGGTCTGCAAGTGTCCTCATACAAAAGGGTATTGGTCTGTAAGTGTCCTCATACAAAAGGGTATAGGTCTGTAAGTGTCCTCATACAAAAGGGTATAGGTCTGCAAGTGTCCTCATACAAAAGGGTATAGGTCTGGAAGTGTCCTCATACAAAAGGGTATATGTCTGGAAGTGTCCTCATACAAAAGGGTATAGGTCTGTAAGTGTCCTCATACAAAAGGGTATAGGTCTGTAAGTGTCCTCATACAAAAGGGTATATGTCTGGAAGTGTTCTCATAGAAAAGGGTATAGGTCTGTAAGTGTCCTCATACAAAAGGGTATTGGTCTGGAAGTGTCCTCATACAAAAGGGTATAGGTCTGTAAGTGTCCTCATACAAAAGGGTATAGGTCTGTAAGTGTCCTCATACAAAAGGGTATATGTCTGGAAGTGTCCTCATAGAAAAGGGTATAGGTCTGTAAGTGTCCTCATACAAAAGGGTATATGTCTGGAAGTGTCCTCATACAAAAGGGTATATGTCTGGAAGTGTCCTCATACAAAAGGGTATATGTCTGGAAGTGTCCTCATACAAAAGGGTATATGTCTGGAAGTGTACTTGAAATATTTAGGACAGTAGGCAGTCTTATAAAGTGAGGACATAATCTTTAAAGTTATATGTACAAATGTATAGTGTATAACGTTCTGCCGGCACACTGTAGCAGACTAAATTGAATCGTAATATTTGTGCATACAGTCAAACTTGCTTAGCACAGGTGAATGCTTAATAGAGGGCTAATGTATAATAAAACAACATATTGGGAATCTGGACTCTAGCTGCTAAATACAGGTTGCCTGCTTAATAGAGGTGACCACTAACACAGGTTTGACTGTAAACAGATAGGAAATGAAATACGTCACAGGGCATGGAAACCTGCACCAATTAAATTCCCCTAATTAATGTAAATAATGATAATAATAATAGGTACGGCATTGCTCGATCAGATAAATGTATATTGCAAATATGAAATAAGGAAATGGCATCCGTGGTCCTGTGCTAGAGCATCGGATTAGAGATTGATGGTCCCCCGTTCGATCCCCAGTTATGACATGTATGTAGTGTTCTTGAGCAAGACGTCTCACACACTTTGCTAGAGAGGTGAAGACAGAGGTTCTAGGCCGACATGGTACTCTGGAACAAACATAGCACCATGCACTCGGAGCTATGATAGTTGAGCAAGACCTCTCACACAACACATTGCTAGAGAGGTGAAGACAGAGGTTCTAGGCCGACATGGTACTCTAGAACAAACATAACACCATGCACTCGGAGCTATAATAGTTGAGCAAGACCTCTCACACACTTTGCTAGAGAGGTGAAGACAGAGGTTCTAGGCCGGCATGGTACTCTAGAACAAACATAGCACCATGCACTCGGAGCTATGATAGTTGAGCAAGACCTCTTTCACACACATTGCTAGAGAGGTGAAGACAAAGGTTCTAGGCCGGCATGGTACTCTAGAACAAACATAGCTGCATTAGCACCATGCACTCGGAGCTATAATAGTTGAGCAAGACCTCTTTCACACACATTGCTAGAGAGGTGAAGACAGAGGTTCTATGCCGACATGGTACTCTGGAACAAACATAGCACCATGCACTCAGAGCTATAATAGTTGAGCAAGACCTCTTTCACACACATTGCTAGAGAGGTGAAGACAGAGGTTCTAGGCCGACATGGTACTCTGGAACAAACATAGCTGCATTAGCACCATGCATTCAGAGCTATAATAGTTGACCTCTCACACACTTTGCTAGAGAGGTGAAGACAGAGGTTCTAGGCCGACATGGTACTCTGGAACAAACATAGCACCATGCACTCAGAGCTATAAGCTCTAAGCTCTAATGGCAAATGAAGAAAAAAGAAGAAGAAAAAAGAAAAGAATAAAGAGGTTGCTAATTGCTGCAGTTACTGAATGTTTTTATGTACTTTAATAATCTCATACTGGTACGCCCGTACTGGCTTCCACAACCCTGGGGTTGCCATAGCAACCGCAGCAACATCACAGCTGTGGTGAGTTTGTGTTTAAAACATATTGTCATTGTTTAGGCGCATCTTATACAATATCCACTCATCATGAAGTATAAAACCCTGGGAAAATCTTGAGCAAAGGTGATTTACCGTGTTATGTAATTAACTGCAACATTTCTCCATCATTGTTTTGTCAGTTTTACACATTTTCAGTTAATTGGGAAGTAGTGAAACAGCTATTGTAGCCAGGGGGGGGGGGGGGGAGCAAAGATGCTCATTAAAAAAGCGAGATGCTATTCACCTATGTTTGACATTGTCGATGATATTTTGGCACCTCGGAATGAAAAGTGTACTAGAAAAAACCTGATGCCCTCCGATAGTAAATTGTTGCGTTATTGATGACAATGGCATACATTTGTATGTATACTGTACCATTGATGACAATGACATACATTTGTATGTATACTGTACCATTGATGACAATGGCATACATTTGTATGTATACTGTACCATTGATGACAATGACATACATTTGTATGTATACTGTACTGCAAGTATTTTGAGAATGCATTAAAAATGCATGTTATGAAATTTTCATGCTGAGATAAATAACATTGAGAAATTGTGTTTTATTGTAAGTAGGTACAGCTGTGGTGGAAAGTTTGCTCTCTGTTTTTGTAAATATTGTGATAACTATCTTGTATCTTTTTTAACTTCTGATGCAGATTCATTTCTTTGAATTTACAGGTTCTAATTAGATTTGTTATGTTTTATCTTCTGTGAGAAACAATCTTCACAGAAGATATATAGAAAAACTGACGTCAGTAGTGATCAAAACTGTAGTGATCATGCTGTAGTGAGCTTGTAGTGAGCTTGCTGTAGTGAACTTGTTGTAGTGATCATGTTGTAGTGATCATGTTGTAGTGATCATGCTGTAGTGATCATGCTGTAGTGATCATGCTGTAGTGATCATGCTGTAGTGAGCTTGTAGTGAGCTTGTTGTAGTGATATTGTTGTAGTGATCTTGTTGTAGTGATCATGTTGTAGTGATCATGTTGTAGTGATCATGTTGTAGTGAGCTTGCTGTAGTGATCATGTTGTAGTGATCATGTTGTAGTGATCATGCTGTAGTGAGCTTGCTGTAGTGAGCTTGCTGTAGTGATCGTGCTGTAGTGAGCTTGCTGTAGTGAGCTTGCTGTAGTGATCGTGTTGTAGTGATCATGTTGTAGTGATCATGCTGTAGTGAGCTTGCTGTAGTGAGCTTGCTGTAGTGATCGTGCTGTAGTGAGCTTGCTGTAGTGAGCTTGCTGTAGTGATCGTGTTGTAGTGATCATGTTGTAGTGATCATGCTGTAGTGAGCTTGCTGTAGTGATCGTGCTGTAGTGATATTGTTGTAGTGATCATGTTGTAGTGATCATGCTGGAGTGAGCTTGCTGTAGTGATCATGTTGTAGTGATCATGCTGTAGTGATCATGCTGTAGTGATCATGTTGTAGTGATCATGCTGTAGTGATCATGTTGTAGTGATCATGCTGTAGTGATCATGTTGTAGTGAGCATGCTGTAGTGATCATGCTGTAGTGATCATGCTGTAGTGATCATGCTGTAGTGATCATGCTGTAGTGATCATGCTGTAGTGATCATGTTGTAGTGATCATGCTGTAGTGATCATGTTGTAGTGATCATGCTGTAGTGATCATGTTGTAGTGATCATGCTGTAGTGATCATGCTGTAGTGATCATGTTGTAGTGATCATGCTGTAGTGATCATGCTGTAGTGATCATGTTGTAGTGATCATGCTGGAGTGAGCTTGCTGTAGTGATCATGTTGTAGTGATCATGCTGGAGTGAGCTTGCTGTAGTGATCTTGCTGTAGTGATCTTGTTGTAGTGATCATGCTGTAGTGATCATGCTGTAGTGAGCTTGCTGTAGTGAGCTTGTTGTAGTGATCATGCTGGAGTGAGCTTGATGTAGTGATCGTGTTGTAGTGATCATGCTGTAGTGAGCTTGCTGTAGTGATCTTGTTGTAGTGATCATGCTGTAGTGATCATGCTGTAGTGATCATGTTGTAGTGATCATGCTGTAGTGAGCATGCTGTAGTGAGCTTGCTGTAGTGAGCTTGCTGTAGTGATCTTGTTGTAGTGATCATGCTGTAGTGATCATGTTGTAGTGATCATGCTGTAGTGATCATGCTGTAGTGAGCTTGCTGTAGTGATATTGCTGTAGTGAGCTTGTTGTAGTGAGCTTGTTGTAGTGATCATGCTGTAGTGAGCTTGTTGTAGTGATCATGCTGTAGTGATCATGTTGTAGTGATCATGTTGTAGTGATCATGCTGTAGTGATCATGTTGTAGTGATCATGCTGTAGTGATCATGCTGTAGTGAGCTTGCTGTAGTGATATTGCTGTAGTGAGCTTGTTGTAGTGATCATGCTGTAGTGAGCTTGTTGTAGTGAGCTTGTTGTAGTGAGCTTGCTGTAGTGATCATGCTGTAGTGATCATGCTGGAGTGAGCTTGTTGTAGTGATCATGCTGGAGTGAGCTTGCTGTAGTGATCAACATGTAATGAGTATGCTGTAGTGATCTTGTTGTAGTGAGCTTGCTGTAGTGATCTTGTTGTAGTGATCATGCTGGAGTGAGCTTATTGTAGTGATCATGCTGGAGTGAGCTTGTTGTAGTGATCATGCTGTAGTGATCATGTTGTAGTGATCATGCTGGAGTGAGCTTGATGTGGTGATCATGCTGGAGTGAGCTTGCTGTAGTGATCAACATGTAATGAGTATGCTGTAGTGATCTTGCTGTAGTGAGCTTGTTGTAGTGATGTTGTTGTAGTGAGCTTGCTGTAGTGATCATGCTGGAGTGAGCTTGATGTAGTGATCATGCTGGAGTGAGCTTGCTGTAGTGATCAACATGTAATGAGTATGCTGTAGTGATCTTGCTGTAGTGAGCTTGTTGTAGTGATCTTGTTGTAGTGAGCTTGCTGTAGTGATCATGCTGTAGTGATCATGCTGGAGTGAGCTTGATGTAGTGATCATGCTGGAGTGAGCTTGCTGTAGTGATCTTGTTGTAGTGAGCTTGCTGTAGTGATCTTGTTGTAGTGATCATGCTGTAGTGATCATGTTGTAGTGATCATGCTGGAGTGAGCTTGATGTAGTGATCATGCTGGAGTGAGCTTGCTGTAGTGATCAACATGTAATGAGTATGCTGTAGTGATCTTGCTGTAGTGAGCTTGTTGTAGTGATGTTGTAGTGAGCTTGCTGTAGTGAGCTTACTGTAGTGAACTTGTTGTAGTGATCTTGTTGTAGTGAGCTTGATGTAGTGATCTTGTTGTAGTGAGCTTGCTGTAGTGAGCTTGTTGTAGTGATCTTGCTGTAGTGACCTTGTTGTAGTGATCTTGCTGTAGTGACCTTGTTGTAGTGAGCTTGCTGTAGTGATCTTGTTGTAATGATCTTGCTGTAGCTTAATGTAGTGAGCTTTTATTTGCTTAATCACATCAAACCTTTCAAGATGAGCTCAAAAAACAACCATGAATGTTTCATTGCCACAGTTGTACACGAGTGTGTGTTTTACGTTTATTTATCGTCGCTACCGGTTGTCCATATGAGAGGCGCCTCCTGAAGAGATTAGTCATTTTAGATTTTGGAGGATAGTGCAATGATACAGACAGAGACCCATTCCAGAGTCTCTTCTTGTTCTTTTATGTGCACTATGTAAAGCACTGATACGAGACATCAGTTTATAGTACCATCTGAAAGACTGTTAATTTTCTTAGGGACAGATGGTGGATCGAACATGTGATCCCTGGATTACCAGTCCAACATGCTAACCACTGGACTACTGATCCCTGGATTACCAGTCCAACATGCTAACCACTGGACTACGATCCCTGGATTACCAGTCCAACATGCTAACCACTGGACTACGATCCCTGGATTACCAGTCCAACATGCTAACCACTGGACTACGATCCCTGGATTACCAGTCCAACATGCTAACCACTGGACTACTGATCCCTGGATTACCAGTCCAACATGCTAACCACTGGACTACTGATCCCTGGATTACCAGTCCAACATGCTAACCACTGGACTACTGATCCCTGGATTACCAGTCCAACATGCTAACCCTGGACTACGATCCCGGATTACCAGTCCAACATGCTAACACACAACCACTGGACTACTGATCCCTGGATTACCAGTCCAACATGCTAACCACTGGACTACTGATCCCTGGATTACCAGTCCAACATGCTAACCACTGGACTACTGATCCCTGGATTACCAGTCCAACATGCTAACCACTGGACTACTGATCCCTGGATTACCAGTCCAACATGCTAACCACTGGACTACTGATCCCTGGATTACCAGTCCAACATGCTAACCACTGGACTACTGATCCCTGGATTACCAGTCCAACATGCTAACACTGGACTACGATCCCTGGATTACCAGTCCAACATGCTAACCACTGGACTACTGATCCCTGGATTACCAGTCCAACATGCTAACCACTGGACTACTGATCCCTGGATTACCAGTCCAACATGCTAACCACTGGACTACTGATCCCTGGATTACCAGTCCAACATGCTAACCACTGGACTACTGATCCTGGATTACCAGTCCACATGCTACCACTGGACTACGATCCTGGATTACCAGTCCAACATGCTAACCACTGGACTACTGATCCCTGGATTACCAGTCCAACATGCTAACCACTGGACTACTGATCCCTGGATTACCAGTCCAACATGCTAACCACTGGACTACTGATCCCTGGATTACCAGTCCAACATGCTAACCACTGGACTACTGATCCCTGGATTACCAGTCCAACATGCTAACCACTGGACTATGATCCCTGGATTACCAGTCCAACATGCTAACCACTGGACTACTGATCCCTGGATTACCAGTCCAACATGCTAACCACTGGACTACTGATCCCTGGATTACCAGTCCAACATGCTAACCACTGGACTACGATCCCTGGATTACCAGTCCGACATGCTAACCACTGGACTACTGATCCCTGGATTACCAGTCCAACATGCTAACCACTGGACTACGATCCCTGGATTACCAGTCCAACATGCTAACCACTGGACTACGATCCCTGGATTACCAGTCCAACATGCTAACCACTGGACTACGATCCCTGGATTACCAGTCCAACATGCTAACCACTGGACTACGATCCCTGGATTACCAGTCCAACATGCTAACCACTGGACTACTGATCCCTGGATTACCAGTCCAACATGCTAACCACTGGACTACTGATCCCTGGATTACCAGTCCAACATGCTAACCACTGGACTACTGATCCCTGGATTACCAGTCCAACATGCTAACCACTGGACCACTGATGAGGAAACCTGTGCATTTTTTTCAAAAACAATTTCTAGATTTCTAAGTTGTGATAAAGATATATGGTTGCATGAATTGTGGGGGGGGGGATAGTTTGTCTATCAAAATAAATATATAGAAAACAATTCAACACAGTATATTATGGTTTACAGCCAATTATAAAAATTAACGTGAGTGATTAATGTAAGTTGTTGAAGCTTGTTTCGCGATCGTTAAAAAATGTAAAAAAAATGGTTGATCAATTATTGTTGTGAGTTTGGCTTTACAGCTCACCGACAATTTATTTGAGCTATTTCCGGTTTTACAATACCAAACAGTTTCCTAACTCATGTACATTGATATAAAAACATGAGATTTGGAATCAAAAGCTTCTCACCTGCTGAATTCCCCGAGAATTTTGTTTGTTTGTTTGTATGTTTTGGTGGATTCATGTCACACTAACGGCGTATGTCATATGGCAACTTTCCAGCTAATATTAGAGGAAGTACCAGGGTGCTCCTCTGATCAGTATTTCAGATACGGACGGGCACCCGGGTAGAACCACCAGCATTCCAAATCTGTAGTACTTAACCGTTAGCATGATGTAGGCGAAATGAGCAGATAACTACAGTAAAACCTGTGTTAGTGGTCACCTCCATTAAGCAGCCAACCTGTATTAAGCAGCCAGTTGCCAGATTCCCAATTTGCTGTTTTATTATACATTTGAGCTCTATTAAGCAGCCACTCTCTGTGATTCCCTTGGCTGGCTGCTTAATGTATGTCTGTATGTATGTTCCATTAATGTCAAACCCCTTGCAGGGACCTAGACATGTTTTCCTGGGCAGGCTTAGCCAACCTAAGTAGTTAACCAGTACTAAGCAATGTGTGTGAGGTGCCTTGCTCAATGACACTACATACGTGTCCTGATCGAGTATCAAACCCGGGACCGCTCGATTCCAAATCCGTAATTTGTAATATATTTCTTATTTTCCTAGAAAGTAGGGCTTGAAATGTCAACCCCCACTTTCTAGGAAAAATATTACACATTTGTTATCTGCTCATTTCACCTACAGCGTTAACAACGTGAAATGTTCATGTTGAGAAAAAGATCATATATTTCATAAGCACATATCATATGTAAAGCATTACATGCCATTAGATTTAATGTATGGAAAAACTAATTTTACCAAGTAGATGATACGGGAATGTGTGAACTGAAGGTGAATATGCGTTACATGTTGAGTTGTAATTTGTCTTCTAATATATTTTAAGTCTCTCGGTATTTTCAAACTGGGTAAGATCTGCAGATCCACCAGATTGGACTGGAAGGTAATCCACTAGAAGGTAATCCACTAGAAGGTAATCCACTAGAAGGTAACCCACTAGAAGGTAACCAACTAGAAGGTAATCCACTAGAAGGTAATCCACTAGAAGGTAACCCACTAGAAGGTAACCCACTAGAAGGTAACCAACTAGAAGGTAATCCACTAGAAGGTACCCACTAGAAGGTAATCCACTAGAAGGTAACCAACTAGAAGGTAATCCACTAGAAGGTAACCCACTAGAAGGTAATCCACTAGAAGGTACCCACTAGAAGGTACCAACTAGAAGGTAATCCACTAGAAGATAACCCACTAGAAGGTAATCCACTAGAACGTACCCACTAGAAGGTAACCCACTGGAAGGTAATCCACTAGAAGGTACCCACTAGAAGGTAATCCACTAGAAGGTAACCCACTAGAAGGTAATCCACTGGAAGGTAACCCACTAGAAGGTATTCCACTAGAAGGTACCCACTAGAAGGTAATCCACTAGAAGGTAATCCACTAGAAGGTAATCCACTAGAAGGTAATCCACTAGAAGGTAACCCACTAGAAGGTAATCCACTAGAAGGTACCCACTAGAAGGTAATCCACTGGAAGGTACCAACTAGAAGGTAATCCACTAGAAGATAATCCACTAGAAGGTAATCCACTAGAACATACCCACTAGAAGGTAACCCACTGGAAGGTAATCCACTAGAAGGTACCCACTAGAAGGTATTCCACTAGAAGGTACCCACTAGAAGGTAATCCACTAGAAGGTAACCAACTAGAAGGTAATCCACTAGAAGGTAACCCACTAGAAGGTAATCCACTAGAAGGTACCCACTAGAAGGTAATCCACTAGAAAGTAACCAACTAGAAGGTAATCCACTAGAAGGTAACCCACTAGAAGGTAATCCACTAGAAGGTACCCACTAGAAGGTACCAACTAGAAGGTAACCCACTAGAAGGTAATTCACTAGAAGGTACCCACTAAAAGGTAATCCACTAGAAGGTAACCAACTAGAAGGTAATCCACTAGAAGGTAACCCACTAGAAGGTAATCCACTAGAAGGTAATCCACTAGAAGGTAATCCACTAGAAGGTAATCCACTAGAAGGTAACCCACTAGAAGGTCATCCACTAGAAGGTACCCACTAGAAGGTAACCCACTAGAAGGTAATCCACTAGAAGGTAACCCACTAGAAGGTAATCCACTAGAAAGTACCCACTAGAAGGTAATCCACTAGAAGGTAACCAACTAGAAGGTAACCCACTAGAAGGTAATCCACTAGAAGGTACCCACTAGATGGTAATCCACTAGAAGGTAACCCACTAGAAGGTAACCCACTAGAAGGTAATCCACTAGAAAGTAACCCACTGGAAGGTAACCCACTAGAAGGTAATCCACTAGAAAAGTACCCACTAGAAGGTAATCCACTAGAAGGTAACCAACTAGAAGGTAATCCACTAGAAGGTAACCCACTAGAAGGTAATCCACTAGAAGGTACCCACTAGATGGTAATCCACTAGAAGGTAACCCACTAGAAGGTAACCCACTAGAAGGTAATCCACTAGAAAGTAACCCACTGGAAGGTAACCCACTAGAAGGTAATCCACTAGAAAGGTACCCACTAGAAGGTAATCCACTAGAAGGTAATCCACTAGAAAGGTACCCACTAGAAGGTAATCCACTAGAAGGTAATCCACTAGAAGGTACCCACTAGAAGATAATCCACTAGAAGGTACCCACTAGAAGGTAACCCACTAGAAGGTAATCCACTAGAAGATAATCCACTAGAAGGTACCCACTAGAAGGTAATCCACTAGAAGGTAATCCACCCACTAGAAGGTAATCCACTAGAAGGTAACCCACTAGAAGATACCCACTAGAAGGTAACCCACTAGAAGGTAATCCACTAGAAAGTAACCCACTGGAAGGTAACCCACTAGAAGGTAATCCACTAGAAAGGTACCCACTAGAAGGTAATCCACTAGATACCTTCCACTAGAAGGTAATCCACTAGAAAGGTACCCACTAGAAGGTAATCCACTAGAAAGTAACCCACTAGAAGGTAATCCACTAGAAAGTACCCACTAGAAGATAACCACTAGAAGGTGATCTTAGATGTGATGAGATGAAAGAGATTACGATGATATCATGGACTGTAATTGTTGATTGACTTTTGTTTACAATATGTTATAGATTCCAGTTTGGATAGTAATGTTGCCTACTGTAATAGATGTATTATACTAGATATGTTAGAAATGTTGCCTACTGTAATAGATGTATTATACTAGATATGTTAGAAATGTTACCTACTGTAATATATGTACTATACTAGATCTGTTAGAAATATTACCTACTGTAATAGATGTATTATACTAGATCTGTTAGAAATGTTGCCTACTGTGATATATGTATTATACTAGATCTGTTAGAAATGTTACCTACTGTAATAGATGTATTATACTAGATATGTTAGAAATGTTACCTACTGTAATATATGTACTATACTAGATCTGTTAGAAATGTTGCCTACTGTAATAGATGTATTATACTAGATATGTTAGAAATGTTGCCTACTGTAATATGTGTATTATACCAGATATGTTAGAAATGTTGCCTAATGTAATATATGTATTATACTAGATATGTTAGAAATGTTGCCTACTGTAATATGTGTATTATACCAGATATGTTAGAAATGTTGCCTAATGTAATATATGTATTATACTAGATATGTTAGAAATGTTGCCTAATGTAATATATGTATTATACTAGATCTGTTAGAAATGTTACCAACTGTAATAGATGTATTATACTAGATCTGTTAGAAATGTTGCCTAATGTAATATATGTATTATACTAGATCTGTTAGAAATGTTGCCTAATGTAATATATGTATTATACTAGATCTGTTAGAAATGTTGCCTAATGTAATATATGTATTATACTAGATCTGTTAGAAATGTTACCTACTGTAATAGATGTATTATACTAGATCTGTTAGAAATGTTACCTACTGTGATATGTGTATTATACTAGATCTGTTAGAAATGTTGCCTACTGTGATAGGTGTAATAGACTAGATCTTTACCAAATTGTATGGCATGGCCTCACCGGGTTCAAAGAATCCTGTGACTGGTTTGTAATCAATAGGGCCTCATGTCTACCATTTTCTTTTCCTACAGGAAGATTATGGATGCAGCTTATCCAATCTCAGACTCAATCTCAAGCTTTCTGATTGGCTTAGATGAGAGCAAATCTCACACTAATCCAATCAGATTGCAGGATTTTGAGATTGAGATCAGAAACAAACTTTAATAACCTCTAACCAGAATTCAGTAATGTCTATGGAGCAGGGAAGATGGATTTAGGGTAGATAAACAATGCACGCTTTGATGCAAGCATTGAATACCCATGCTGTACCAGAATTCAGTAATGTCTATGGAGCAGGGAAGATGGATTTAGGGTAGATAAACAATGCACGCTTTGATGCAAGCATTGAATACCCATGCTATACCAGAATTCAGTAATGTCTATGGAGCAGGGAAGATGGATTTAGGGTAGATAAACAATGCACGGTTTGATGTAAGCATTGCATACTTCTCTTACCACTTCACATGCAATTAATATCCACACTTGTATAAATAAACCTGTCTCAACCATATCTTTCCAAAATCATTCATTTTATCGCAGCCATTTCCGAGGGCGTGTGTCATACATTGTTGACATTTTTCTTGTTATTTCTTATGCTTTAGGTATCAAAGCTCCTTGATTCTATGTACATGCACAGGTCAACTGTAAAACCTTTTCGCAAATTATGTACTGACTTCTATGTAAACCCTTTCCCTCATAGAAGCACCTCTTGACGCCATTACCAATACGACATACATTAACAATATAGTAGACAAACCAATGCTCATAATTAAGGCCAGAATCTCATGTAGTCCCAGTAATATCTATGGAGGTGGGATAGATAGCCTACTTATCCACTGCAGGATAGCTAAATGGCTGTCATTTGTATGGAGATATAATAGTATATTAACCTAAATCTCTATGAAGGAAAGGGTTAAAGCATTTCACTTTACCACCAAAATAAGTGTGGACCTTAAAAGTCAATGAATTTAAAACCAAATTATATCCTGACTTCTATGTTATAGCATTTCACTTTACCACCTAACAAAATCTGGACCTTAAAAGTCAATGAAAGTGGTCAAAACTGTCCCATTATATTTCAATTAGAACCTAGCTGAAAAGTGGTGCAGTCCTTTGATGACAGCTATTGTTATCTGTGTTTGGGTAGATACTAGTGAGATTGTAGCCAAGATCTTTTAATCAAAAGGAGAAAAAGCTTCACCAAAACTGTGTTTATATTTATGACTTGCAAAACTGGGATCACATGATGTTTAACCTTTAGCATGCTGTAGGCGAAATGAGCTGACAACAAATGTGTAATATTTGTCTTATTTTTCCTAGAAAGTAGGTCTTGTGACATTTCATTCAAATTGTCCCAATTTCATCTACAGCATGCTAAGGGTTAAATTGAGTTTATGAATGGCCAGGAACAAGTCTGGTTGTGATAGGAATGGCCTGGAACAAGTCTGGTTGTGATAGGAATGGCCAGGAACAAGTCTGGTTGTGTTAGGAATGGTCAGTACCAAGTCTGGTTGTGATAGGAACGGTCAGTACCAAGTCTGGTAATTCTTCCAATCGAGTAAATTGTGTCAGTCGGAACAGTTCCATAACAAAATGGAGCTAGATAATTGACAAAAATGAGACTCTGAAAGCAATGATGAAACCTCTAAAATCCTTCATTCTGCCTGCTGTAGCAGCCGCTATGTAAATAATATTACTGGGCACTATACTGCAGTATAGACTGCTCTTCCACATCTTGGGTGAGGAATAAATCACCGAAGCGAATACCGTCTGATTCCGCTCACACCACCTATTTCGATGACACAGGCAGTTCTGTGTCGGAACTGAATTCCGTTGCACTCAATTCGTGTTCTCCCTGTTCTAATTTTGGGAATTACCAAACGAGTACAACCATTGTGACAATCCATCTTATGATGGGGAGAGGATTACAGGAACATCCTCAGTCCATCCTCCATCCTCAATATGTATGTCTTACAGGATCATTCTCAATATTCAATCTGTATGTCTTACAGGAACATCCTCAGTCCATCCTCAATATTCAATCTGTATGTCTTACAGGAACATCCTCAGTCCATCCTCAATATTCAATCTGTATGTCTTACAGGAACATCCTCAGTCCATCCTCCATCCTCAATCTGTATGTCTTACAGGAACATCCTCAGTCCATCCTCAATATTCAATCTGTATGTCTTACAGGAACATCCTCAATATTCAATCTGTATGTCTTACAGGAACATCCTCAGTCCATCCTCAATATTCAATCTGTATGTCTTACAGGAACATCCTCAGTCCATCCTCAATATTCAATCTGTATGTCTTACAGGAACATCCTCAGTCCATCCTCAATATTCAATATGTATGTCTTACAGGAACATCCTCAGTCCATCCTCAATATTCAATCTGTATGTCTTACAGGAACATCCTCAATATTCAATCTGTATGTCTTACAGGAACATCCTCAGTCCATCCTCAATATTCAATCTGTATGTCTTACAGGAACATCCTCAGTCCATCCTCAATATTCAATCTGTATGTCTTACATGAACATCCTCAGTGCATCCTCAATATTCAATCTGTATGTCTTACAGGAACATCATCAGTCCATTCTCCATCCTCAATATGTATGTCTTACAGGATCATCCTCAGTCCATCCTCAATATTCAATCTGTATGTCTTACAGGAACATCCTCAGTCCATCCTCATTATTCAATCTGTATGTCTTACAGGAACATCCTCAGTCCATCCTCAATATTCAATCTGTATGTCTTACAGGAACATCCTCAGTCCATCCTCAATATTCAATATGTATGTCTTACAGGAACATCCTCAGTCCATCCTCAATATTCAATATGTATGTCTTACAGGAACATCCTCAGTCCATCCTCCATCCTCAATATGTATGTCTTACAGGAACATCCTCAGTCCATCCTCAATATTCAAGTTGTATGTCTTACAGGAACATCCTCAGTCCATCCTCAATATTCAATCTGTATGTCTTACAGGAACATCCTCAGTCCATCCTCAATATTCAATCTGTATGTCTTACAGGAACATCCTCAGTCCATCCTCAATATTCAATCTGTATGTCTTACAGGAACATCCTCAGTCCATCCTCAATATTCAATCTCTATGTCTTACAGGAACATCCTCAGTCCATCCTCAATATTCAATCTGTATGTCTTACAGGAACATCCTCAGTCCATCCTCAATATTCAATCTGTATGTCTTACAGGAACATCCTCAGCCCATCCTCAATATTCAAGCTGTATGTTAGTGATAAACCGATTATCGCTAAGTCGCCGACAATCCTTCGCCGGCATGGACATCGGCGATAATCGATTGTGAAAATGTGTAATCGATTATAATCAACGAGTCTTTATTTTTTTGGAACCACGTTTAAGGCCCTTTTAATTTCCTCATCATAGGTGACCTGTGGGTCGAGGGCATCCCACAAGCACCTTACAATAATGTACATTTTTTAACAAGTAGAATAAACAAACGGCATGAATAATAGTGTATATAAATATATCAAGTCATTATCATGTTGGCCTTAAAGTGGTGAAAAAATGTTCAGTTACACTTAGAAAGAAAAAAAAGAGAAAAGTGGTCTGCAGCCTACATTCTACCAAGTGATTGATGACAATTATTTTCAATATAATTTTAAATTAAAACTTTTTAGCATATTGCTTCCATATTTCGTCAAATTCAAATAATTTGTTCTGTATTGAAGCTGTCTCAAGTTCAGTATCATATAATAGTTTTAATCGACACATCAGATGTTGAACGGATGGTTTTATGTCTTTATTTTTGTCTCTTACTTTTATGTTTGTTTATACCTCAAATAACACTACGATTTACTATTGGCTGTATTTTATTAGCATTGCATGTTTGCAACAACAATTCTAACTGTATCTAGTACTAGACTTTTCACTAGTATGTCACTAAGTGTTCTGTCCTCTATTAACTTAAAAACTAATTTTATATCAGGTGGCAGTCCAGTAACTTAAAGTCTAGTACTCAGATGTAACTGAGTAACTAATTTGTCGATACTAGTAACTTGTAAGTAATTTATTAGTACTAAATAGATTGTTAAACTCACAAATTAGATGGAATGATTTTGATTTATAACTATATCAATTGCCCGATTAATAATCAATTATCTAATCGGTTTACCCGTCCGATTATTCCGATTAATCGATTATGGATTTTGAAACCGATGCACATCACTACTGTATGTCTTACAGGAACATCCTCAGTCCATCCTCAATATTCAATCTGTATGTCTTACAGGAACATCCTCAGTCCATCCTCAATATTCAATCTGTATGTCTTACAGGAACATCCTCAGCCCATCCTCAATATTCAATCTGTATGTCTTACAGGAACATCCTCAGTCCATCCTCCATCCTCAATATTAAATCTGTATGTCTTACAGGAACATCCTCAGTCCGTCCTCTGTATGTCTACATTTTTAACGGAGATAGGAATTTTAAATAACTTGCAAATCAAATAAATTTAGTAGGAGGCTACAGTAATGAAAAGAACATTTTAAACGGTTGAAAATGATATAAAAGTCTCCCGTAACAGCCTCGCTGATTGTTGTGCACCTGACAAATTGATGTGTTTTTTGTTGTCAAAATGAAATTGTTAATTTAAAGACATTTCAGCTGTTATCATAATGATATGAATAGTTTAAATTTCCACTTTTTAGTTTCTTTGTGGTGCTACAATAAAAAGCTTGTACCGTATTTTGCCAAAGCCAACGGAATGGTTAGGATTCTTGTGTGTAATGAAAAATATTGTTTGTACCTGGATTATATGTCTAAGAAAGTGAAAGCTTTACGTGAGTGGTGCACGAGGTAATTATCATTAATAAAATGTGTTTTATGGGGAGGTCAAAGTGACTTATAATGTAGATGGCATGTTGGTAGATGAATGGGGTTGTTAAATGGTTGATATTTGAATAAAAATGATATTTTATAGCCACTTTTCTTTGAAGCATCTTTGAGTGTTTCGTAATAGTTGGTGATATAGCTTGCTTTGTGCGTCGAGTACGACCTCCATACAGCAACCGCATGTGGTATGGCTTAATTGGCTGTTATAGGGAGATGGCTTTTGGTGAGAGGTTAAGTATTAACTTAGGTATATGTAACTATACTTTAAGGTGGTTGTTATAGGGAGGTGGTTGTTATAGGGATGTGGTTGTTATAGGGAGGTGGTTGTTATAGGGAGGTGGTTGTTATATGGAGGTGGTTGTTATAGGGAGGTGGTTGTCATAGGGAGGTGGTTGTCATAGGGAGGTGGTTGTTGGTTAGAGGTTAAGTATACAATCAAACCTGCCTTAAGCAGCAAGCAAAGGAATCACAGTATGTGGCTGCTTAGCACAGGTGGCTGATTAATAGAGGTCAAATGTATAATAAAAACAACATATCTGGAAACTGGCTGCTTAATACAGGTTGGAGTATTAATAGAGGTGACCACTAACACAGGTGTTACTGTAGAAGAAAAGCCATCTTTTAAGTGGATGTGTTAGAGAGGTGGATGTTGGTGAGAAGTTTAAGTGGGAACAAAGGAATATTTCATGGTGGGTTTTATATGGAGTTGGCTGTTGGTGAGAGGTCTATATACAAGCAAAGCTATACTTTAAAGTGGGTGGTATAGAGAGGTGGGTGTTGGTGAGAGGTCTGTATACAAGCAAAGCTATACTTTAAAGTGGGTGGTATAGAGAGGTGGGTGTTGGTGAGAGGTCTATATACAAGCAAAGCTATACTTTAAAGTGGGTGGTATAGAGAGGTGGGTGTTGCTCATAGAAGCAAGAATATTCTTTAATGTGGATGTTATTGGGAGGTGGATGTTGGTAAGATGTTAACTGTAGAGGCAAGTTAAATGTCATAACTGACTGTTATAGGGAGGTGGGTGTTATAGGGAGGTGGGTGTTATAGGGAGGTGGGTGTTATAGGGAGGTGGGTGTTTGTGAGAGATATATATACTTTATGGTTAGTGATGACCGCTGACATTAGATAATACAAGAGGGCATAACCTTGATCGTTAATCATAAACTATTTACCAGTTTGAGAATTGCTGTCTGATTATCGCAGTGGTTAGCACCCTCGCTTTCTCACTGATGCAATCCGGGTTTGACTCTCGTATTTGAGATGGTACGGTGATCACCTGATCCGACAGGTGGCTTTCTTTGGGTATTTCTGTCACCCCCCTCCCTAACCCAACACATCTTACCATAATTATACCATTATACCAACGAAAGTGATTAATATAAGTTGTTACACCTAGTTTTGCTATCCATCTAAAATAAATAAAGTTTATAATTAGGCCAAGGGAGGCAACTGTGCTTTCCAAATTGCAGTTGTATTCTTGCATTGAGAGTTATTACCCATATTAACTTAAAAAACATAAATTAGTACGAATAGTCAGGCCTGAATATTATTCATAATACTGTGTTAGTTTATACAAATTTATTTTAGCTCGATTGCGAAACAAGTTCTTTCAACTAATATTAATCGCTCTCGAGACCTCATTTCTGATGGAATCCATTGCCATGAGGGAGAGAGAAGAGGCAATGTGGAATTTAAATGCCTTGCCTAAGGGCATAATCGTAACGGCTCCAACTCCGGGCCTTTCGCGCATGAAGCGAACGCGCTATCACGACTTCCTCTGTGTAATTACTAGTTGTATTGTTTTGTAACTTGCCACAGACATTTCAATATCTTTAAAAATGAATCCCGTTTACTTTTTATAAATGTTCACCAATCTGTGATCAATTCCTACTTGAACAAGGATTGGCTATGAACGGTCATAATTTATATTCATTTGTAGCTAGCTAACAATGTCATATATCTTATCATGCAGGAAGAAAATATGCATGTCAATGGTATGTGTGTGTGCGGGGGGGGGGGGTAATTTCCTAGTTGCTGATCGGCAGATAAAGTAGATTAAAAAACAAACATTGAGAACATCAGGTGTGGGGAAAATATCAGTGATGTTATGCCAGTATATTTGTTGGTTAATGAAGACGTACTTTAAACATGCATGTACATGTATATACAAATTGCACTGTCCATATCTCTGTCTTCTCCGACGGGCGAACATCCGGGGTTTAGCGGCTAACTTTCAGTTGTATACTGTTGATAGCCCCCTAAGTCATTAGGGGGCTTATTTGTAGTATATTTTAGCCCTTATTTCCCTGAATATTTTAGCCCATAATCCAAATGTTGGTATGTCCGTGTCAGTCTTGTATTTTAGCATCAATATGAAGTCTGGTTGTGCATGTCCATATTATGCTGTATTCCACTAAGATGAGTTTTGACAGAGTTGTGGCCCTTAAAAGTACTAACTTCATCTCCAAGACTGTGTCGAATTTTCAAGAAACATTACAGGAAGCATCAGTGATAATTCTGTGCATATCATAATCATACGTTGTGTAGTCGATAGATTACCAGATGAATATTTGTAAAGAGATCCTCTCGTCATCTCCAAAACTCCCATGTGAAATGTTCATGTAAGGTTACGGAAAGCATCCGCATGAAGAAATTAAATTAAAACATACAGTAAAACATGTGTTAGTGATCACCTCTACTAAGCAGCCAGCTTCCAGATTCCCAATATGGTGTTTTATTATATATTTGACCTCTATTAAGCAGCGACCTGTGCTAAGCAGCCACTTTCTGTGTAGTCGATAGATTACCAGATGAATATTTATAAAGAGATCCTCTCTTCATCTCACATGTGGAATGTGCATGTAAGGTTCCTCCCATGTGGAATGTGCATGTAAGGTTCATGTATGGTTCCTCCCATGTAGAATGTTCATGTAAGGTTCCTCCCATGTAGAAGGTTCATGTAAGGTTCCTCCCATGTAGAAGGTTCATGTAAGGTTTATGTAAGGTTCCTCCCATGTAGAATGTTCATGTAAGGTTCCTCCCATGTAGAATGTTCATGTAAGGTTCATGTAAGGTTCCTCCCATGTGAAATGTTCATGTAAGGTTCCTCCCATGTGAAATGTTCATGTAAGGTTCCTCCTATGTGAAATGTTCATGTAAGGTTCCTCCCATGTAGAATGTTCATGTAAGGTTCCTCCCATGTGGAATGTTCATGTAAGGTTCCTCCCATGTAGAATGTTCATGTAAGGTTCCTCCCATGTGAAATGTTCATGTAAGGTTCCTCCCATGTGAAATGTTCATGTAAGGTTCCTCCCATGTAGAATGTTCATGTAAGGTTCCTCCCATGTGAAATGTTCATGTAAGGTTCCTCCCATGTGAAATGTTCATGTACGGTTCCTCCCATGTGGAATGTTCATGTAAGGTTCCTCCCATGTAGAAGGTTCATGTAAGGTTCCTCCCATGTGAAATGTTCATGTAAGGTTCCTCCCATGTGAAATGTTCATGTAAGGTTCCTCCCATGGGGAAGGTTCATGTAAGGTTCCTCCCATGTGAAATGTTCATGTAAGGTTCCTCCCTTGTGGAATGTTCATGTAAAGTTCATGTAAGGTTACTCCCATGTAGAATGTTCATGTAAGGTTCATGTAAGGTTCCTCCCATGTAGAATGTTCATGTAAGGTTCCTCCCTTGTGGAATGTTCATGTAAGGTTCATGTAAGGTTCCTCCCATGTAAAATGTTCATGTAAGGTTACTCCCATGTAAAATGTTCATGTAAGGTTCCTCCCATGTGAAATGTTCATGTACGGTTCCTCCCATGTGGAATGTTCATGTAAGGTTCATGTAAGGTTCCTCCCATGTAGAATGTTCATGTAAGGTTCATGTAAGGTTCCTCCCATGTAAAATGTTCATGTAAGGTTCCTCCCATGTGGAATGTTCATGTAAGGTTCCTCCCATGTAGAAGGTTCATGTAAGGTTCCTCCCATGTAGAATG
Source organism: Archivesica marissinica (assembly GCA_014843695.1). NCBI lineage: Eukaryota > Metazoa > Mollusca > Bivalvia > Venerida > Vesicomyidae > Archivesica > Archivesica marissinica. Next base: position 75,507,062 of record CM026404.1, read on the forward strand.
TTCATGTAAGGTTCATGTAAGGTTCCTCCCATGTAAAATGTTCATGTAAGGTTCCTCCCTTGTGGAATGTTCATGTAAGGTTCCTCCCATGTGGAATGTTCATGTACGGTTCCTCCCATGTGGAATGTTCATGTACGGTTCCTCCCATGTAGAATGTTCATGTAAGGTTCCTCCCATGTGGAATGTTCATGTAAGGTTCCTCCCATGTGGAATGTTCATGTAAGGTTCCTCCCATGTAGAATGTTCATGTAAGGTTCCTCCCATGTGAAAGGTTCATGTACGGTTCCTCCCATGTAGAATGTTCATGTAAGGTTCCTCCCATGTAGAATGTTCATGTAAGGTTCCTCCCATGTGGAAGGTTCATGTAAGGTTCCTCCCTTGTGGAATGTTCATGTAAGGTTCCTCCCTTGTGGAATGTTCATGTAAGGTTCATGTAAGGTTCATGTAAGGTTCCTCCCATGTAAAATGTTCATGTAAGGTTACTCCCATGTAAAATGTTCATGTAAGGTTCCTCCCATGTGAAATGTTCATGTACGGTTCCTCCCATGTGGAATGTTCATGTAAGGTTCATGTAAGGTTCCTCCCATGTAGAATGTTCATGTAAGGTTCATGTAAGGTTCCTCCCATGTAAAATGTTCATGTAAGGTTCCTCCCATGTGGAATGTTCATGTAAGGTTCCTCCCATGTAGAAGGTTCATGTAAGGTTCCTCCCATGTAGAATGTTCATGTAAGGTTCCTCCCATGTAAAATGTTCATGTAAGGTTCCTCCCTTGTGGAATGTTCATGTAAGGTTCCTCCCATGTGGAATGTTCATGTACGGTTCCTCCCATGTGGAATGTTCATGTACGGTTCCTCCCATGTAGAATGTTCATGTAAGGTTCCTCCCATGTGGAATGTTCATGTAAGGTTCCTCCCATGTGGAATGTTCATGTAAGGTTCCTCCCATGTGGAAGGTTCATGTAAGGTTCCTCCCATGTGGAAGGTTCATGTAAGGTTCCTCCCATGTGAAATGTTCATGTAAGGTTCATGTAAGGTTCCTCCCATGTAGAATGTTCATGTAAGGTTCATGTAAGGTTCCTCCCATGTAGAATGTTCATGTAAGGTTCCTCCCATGTAGAATGTTCATGTAAGGTTCCTCCCATGTAGAAGGTTCATGTAAGGTTCCTCCCATGTGAAATGTTCATGTAAGGTTCCTCCCATGTAGAAGGTTCATGTAAGGTTCATGTAAGGTTTATGTAAGGTTCCTCCCATGTGGAATGTTCATGTAAGGTTCCTCCCATGTGGAATGTTCATGTAAGGTTCCTCCCATGTAGAATGTTCATGTAAGGTTCCTCCCATGTGGAAGGTTCATGTAAGGTTCCTCCCATGTGGAATGTTCATGTAAGGTTCCTCCCATGTAGAATGTTCATGTAAGGTTCCTCCCTTGTGGAATGTTCATGTAAGGTTCATGTAAGGTTCCTCCCATGTAAAATGTTCATGTAAGGTTCATGTACGGTTCCTCCCATGTAGAATGTTCATGTAAGGTTCCTCCCATGTAGAATGTTCATGTAAGGTTCCTCCCATGTGGAATGTTCATGTAAGGTTCCTCCCATGTGGAATGTTCATGTAAGGTTCCTCCCATGTAGAATGTTCATGTAAGGTTCCTCCCATGTAGAATGTTCATGTAAGGTTCCTCCCATGTAGAATGTTCATGTAAGGTTCCTCCCATGTGAAATGTTCATGTAAGGTTCATGTAAGGTTCCTCCCATGTAGAATGTTCATGTAAGGTTCCTCCCATGTAGAATGTTCATGTAAGGTTCCTCCCATGTAGAATGTTCATGTAAGGTTCCTCCCATGTGGAATGTTCATGTAAGGTTCCTCCCATGTAGAATGTTCATGTAAGGTTCCTCCCATGTAGAATGTTCATGTAAGGTTCTGTAAGGTTCCTCCCATGTAGAATGTTCATGTAAGGTTCCTCCCATGTAGAATGTTCATGTAAGGTTCCTCCCATGTGAAATGTTCATGTAAGGTTCCCCCATGTAGAATGTTCATGTAAGGTTCCTCCCATGTAGAATGTTCATGTAAGGTTCCTCCCATGTAGAATGTTCATGTAAGGTTCCTCCCTTGTGGAATGTTCATGTAAGGTTCCTCCCATGTAGAATGTTCATGTAAGGTTCCTCCCATGTAGAATGTTCATGTAAGGTTCCTCCCTTGTGGAATGTTCATGTAAGGTTCCTCCCATGTGGAATGTTCATGTAAGGTTCCTCCCATGTAGAATGTTCATGTAAGGTTCCTCCCATGTAGAATGTTCATGTAAGGTTCCTCCCATGTAGAATGTTCATGTAAGGTTCCTCCCATGTAGAAGGTTCATGTAAGGTTCCTCCCATGTGAAATGTTCATGTAAGGTTCATGTAAGGTTCCTCCCATGTAGAAGGTTCATGTAAGGTTTATGTAAGGTTCCTCCCATGTAGAATGTTCATGTAAGGTTCCTCCCATGTAGAATGTTCATGTAAGGTTCCTCCCATGTGAAATGTTCATGTAAGGTTCCTCCCATGTAGAATGTTCATGTAAGGTTCCTCCCTTGTGGAATGTTCATGTAAGGTTCCTCCCATGTAAAATGTTCATGTAAGGTTACTCCCATGTAAAATGTTCATGTAAGGTTCCTCCCATGTGAAATGTTCATGTACGGTTCCTCCCATGTGGAATGTTCATGTAAGGTTCATGTAAGGTTCCTCCCATGTAGAATGTTCATGTAAGGTTCCTCCCATGTAAAATGTTCATGTAAGGTTCCTCCCATGTGGAATGTTCATGTAAGGTTCCTCCCATGTGGAATGTTCATGTAAGGTTCCTCCCATGTAGAATGTTCATGTAAGGTTCCTCCCATGTAGAATGTTCATGTAAGGTTCTGCCCATGTAGAAGGTTCATGTAAGGTTTATGTAAGGTTCCTCCCATGTAGAATGTTTATGTAAGGTTCCTCCCATGTGGAATGTTCATGTAAGATTCCTCCCATGTAGAATGTTCATGTAAGGTTCCTCCCATGTGAAATGTTCATGTAAGGTTCCTCCCTTGTAGAATGTTCATGTAAGGTTCCTCCCATGTGAAATGTTCATGTACGGTTCCTCCCATGTAGAATGTTCATGTACGGTTCCTCCCATGTAGAATGTTCATGTAAGGTTCCTCCCATGTGGAAGGTTCATGTAAGGTTCCTCCCATGTGGAAGGTTCATGTAAGGTTCCTCCCATGTGAAATGTTCATGTAAGGTTCATGTAAGGTTCCTCCCATGTAGAATGTTCATGTAAGGTTCCTCCCATGTAGAATGTTCATGTAAGGTTCCTCCCATGTAGAATGTTCATGTAAGGTTCCTCCCATGTAGAAGGTTCATGTAAGGTTCCTCCCATGTGAAATGTTCATGTAAGGTTCCTCCCATGTAGAAGGTTCATGTAAGGTTTATGTAAGGTTCCTCCCATGTAGAATGTTCATGTAAGGTTCCTCCCATGTAGAATGTTCATGTAAGGTTCATGTAAGGTTCCTCCCATGTAGAATGTTCATGTAAGGTTCCTCCCATGTGGAATGTTCATGTAAGGTTCCTCCCATGTAGAATGTTCATGTAAGGTTCCTCCCATGTGGAATGTTCATGTAAGGTTCCTCCCATGTGGAATGTTCATGTAAGGTTCCTCCCATGTAGAATGTTCATGTAAGGTTCCTCCCATGTGGAATGTTCATGTAAGGTTCCTCCCATGTAAAATGTTCATGTAAGGTTCCTCCCATGTGGAATGTTCATGTAAGGTTCCTCCCATGTAGAATGTTCATGTAAGGTTCCTCCCATGTGGAATGTTCATGTAAGGTTCCTCCCATGTAGAATGTTCATGTAAGGTTCCTCCCATGTAAAATGTTCATGTAAGGTTCCTCCCATGTGGAATGTTCATGTAAGGTTCATGTAAGGTTCCTCCCATGTAAAATGTTCATGTAAGGTTCCTCCCATGTGGAATGTTCATGTAAGGTTCCTCCCATGTAAAATGTTCATGTAAGGTTCCTCCCATGTGGAATGTTCATGTACGGTTCCTCCCATGTGGAATGTTCATGTAAGATTCCTCCCATGTAGAATGTTCATGTAAGGTTCCTCCCATGTGAAATGTTCATGTAAGGTTCCTCCCATGTAGAATGTTCATGTACGGTTCCTCCCATGTAGAATGTTCATGTAAGGTTCCTCCCATGTAGAATGTTCATGTAAGGTTCCTCCCATGTGGAAGGTTCATGTAAGGTTCCTCCCATGTGGAAGGTTCATGTAAGGTTCCTCCCATGTGAAATGTTCATGTAAGGTTCATGTAAGGTTCCTCCCATGTAGAATGTTCATGTAAGGTTCATGTAAGGTTCCTCCCATGTAGAATGTTCATGTAAGGTTCCTCCCATGTAGAATGTTCATGTAAGGTTCCTCCCATGTAGAAGGTTCATGTAAGGTTCCTCCCATGTGAAATGTTCATGTAAGGTTCCTCCCATGTAGAAGGTTCATGTAAGGTTCCTCCCATGTAGAATGTTCATGTAAGGTTCCTCCCATGTAGAATGTTCATGTAAGGTTCCTCCCATGTGAAATGTTCATGTAAGGTTCCTCCCATGTAGAATGTTCATGTAAGGTTCCTCCCATGTGGAATGTTCATGTAAGGTTCCTCCCATGTGGAAGGTTCATGTAAGGTTCCTCCCATGTGGAATGTTCATGTAAGGTTCCTCCCTTGTGGAATGTTCATGTAAGGTTCCTCCCATGTGAAATGTTCATGTAAGGTTCCTCCCATGTAGAATGTTCATGTAAGGTTCATGTAAGGTTCCTCCCAGGTAGAATGTTCATGTAAGGTTCCTCCCATGTAGAATGTTCATGTAAGGTTCCTCCCATGTAGAAGGTTCATGTAAGGTTCCTCCCATGTGGAATGTTCATGTAAGGTTCATGTAAGGTTCCTCCCATGTAGAAGGTTCATGTAAGGTTTATGTAAGGTTCCTCCCATGTAGAATGTTCATGTAAGGTTCCTCCCATGTAGAATGTTCATGTAAGGTTCCTCCCATGTGAAATGTTCATGTAAGGTTCCTCCCATGTGGAATGTTCATGTAAGGTTCCTCCCATGTGGAATGTTCATGTAAGGTTCCTCCCATGTAGAATGTTCATGTAAGGTTCCTCCCATGTAGAATGTTCATGTAAGGTTCATGTAAGGTTCCTCCCATGTGGAATGTTCATGTAAGGTTCCTCTCATGTGGAATGTTCATGTAAGGTTCCTCCCATGTGGAAGGTTCATGTAAGGTTCCTCCCATGTGGAATGTTCATGTAAGGTTCCTCCCATGTAGAATGTTCATGTACGGTTCATGTAAGGTTCCTCCCATGTAGAATGTTCATGTAAGGTTCCTCCCTTGTGGAATGTTCATGTAAGGTTCATGTAAGGTTCCTCCCATGTAAAATGTTCATGTAAGGTTCCTCCCATGTGAAATGTTCATGTACGGTTCCTCCCATGTGGAATGTTCATGTAAGGTTCATGTAAGGTTCCTCCCATGTAGAATGTTCATGTAAGGTTCATGTAAGGTTCCTCCCATGTAAAATGTAAGGTTCCTCCCATGTGAAATGTTCATGTAAGGTTCATGTACGGTTCCTCCCATGTATAATGTTCATGTAAGGTTCCTCCCATGTAGAATGTTCATGTAAGGTTCCTCCCATGTGGAAGGTTCATGTAAGGTTCCTCCCATGTGGAAGGTTCATGTAAGGTTCCTCCCATGTGAAATGTTCATGTAAGGTTCATGTAATGTTCCTCCCATGTAGAATGTTCATGTAAGGTTCCTCCCATGTAGAATGTTCATGTAAGGTTCCTCCCATGTAGAATGTTCATGTAAGGTTCCTCCCATGTAGAAGGTTCATGTAAGGTTCCTCCCATGTGAAATGTTCATGTAAGGTTCATGTAAGGTTCCTCCCATGTAGAAGGTTCATGTAAGGTTTATGTAAGGTTCCTCCCATGTAGAATGTTCATGTAAGGTTCCTCCCATGTAGAATGTTCATGTAAGGTTCATGTAAGGTTCCTCCCATGTGAAATGTTCATGTAAGGTTCCTCCCATGTAGAATGTTCATGTAAGGTTCCTCCCATGTGGAATGTTCATGTAAGGTTCCTCCCATGTGGAAGGTTCATGTAAGGTTCCTCCCATGTAGAATGTTCATGTAAGGTTCCTCCCTTGTGGAATGTTCATGTAAGGTTCATGTAAGGTTCCTCCCATGTAAAATGTTCATGTAAGGTTACTCCCATGTAAAATGTTCATGTAAGGTTCCTCCCATGTGAAATGTTCATGTACGGTTCCTCCCATGTGGAATGTTCATGTAAGGTTCATGTAAGGTTCCTCCCATGTAGAATGTTCATGTAAGGTTCCTCCCATGTAAAATGTTCATGTAAGGTTCCTCCCATGTGGAATGTTCATGTAAGGTTCCTCCCATGTGGAATGTTCATGTAATGTTCATGTACGGTTCCTCCCATGTAGAATGTTCATGTAAGGTTCCTCCCATGTAGAATGTTCATGTAAGGTTCCTCCCATGTAGAAGGTTCATGTAAGGTTCCTCCCATGTGAAATGTTCATGTAAGGTTCATGTAAGGTTCCTCCCATGTAGAAGGTTCATGTAAGGTTTATGTAAGGTTCCTCCCATGTAGAATGTTCATGTAAGGTTCCTCCCATATAGAATGTTCATGTAAGGTTCATGTAAGGTTCCTCCCATGTGAAATGTTCATGTAAGGTTCCTCCCATGTGAAATGTTCATGTAAGGTTCATGTAAGGTTCCTCCCATGTAGAAGGTTCATGTAAGGTTCCTCCCATGTGAAATGTTCATGTACGGTTCATGTAAGGTTCCTCCCATGTAGAAGGTTCATGTAAGGTTTATGTAAGGTTCCTCCCATGTAGAATGTTCATGTAAGGTTCCTCCCATGTAGAATGTTCATGTAAGGTTCCTCCCATGTGGAATGTTCATGTAAGGTTCCTCCCATGTAGAATGTTCATGTAAGGTTCCTCCCATGTGGAATGTTCATGTAAGGTTCCTCCCATGTAGAATGTTCATGTAAGGTTCCTCCCATGTAGAATGTTCATCTAAGGTTCCTCCCATGTGGAATGTTCATGTAAGGTTCCTCCCATGTAGAATGTTCATGTAAGGTTCCTCCCATGTAGAATGTTCATGTAAGGTTCATGTACGGTTCCTCCCATGTAGAATGTTCATGTAAGGTTCCTCCCATGTAGAATGTTCATGTAAGGTTCCTCCCTTGTAGAATGTTCATGTAAGGTCACTCCCATGTAGAATGTTCATGTAAGGTTCCTCCCATGTAGAATGTTCATGTAAGGTTCCTCCCATGTAGAATGTTCATGTAAGGTTCCTCCCATGTGGAATGTTCATGTAAGGTTCCTCCCATGTAGAATGTTCATGTAAGGTTCCTCCCATGTAGAATGTTCATGGAATGTTCATGTACAGTTCCTCCCATGTGGAATGTTCATGTAAGGTTCCTCCCATGTAGAATGTTCATGTAAGGTTCCTCCCATGTGAAATGTTCATGTAAGGTTCATGTATGGTTCCTCCCATGTAGAATGTTCATGTAAGGTTCCTCCCATGTGGAATGTTCATGTAAGGTTCCTCCCATGTAGAATGTTCATGTAAGGTTCCTCCCATGTGAAATGTTCATGTAAGGTTCATGTACGGTTCCTCCCATGTAGAATGTTCATGTAAGGTTCCTCCCATGTGGAATGTTCATGTAAGGTTCCTCCCATGTGGAATGTTCATGTAAGGTTCCTCCCATGTAGAATGTTCATGTAAGGTTCCTCCCTTGTGGAATGTTCATGTAAGGTTCCTCCCATGTAGAATGTTCATGTAAGGTTCCTCCCTTGTGGAATGTTCATGTAAGGTTCCTCCCATGTAGAATGTTCATGTAAGGTTCCTCCCATGTAGAATGTTCATGTAAGGTTCCTCCCATGTGGAATGTTCATGTAAGGTTCCTCCCATGTGGAATGTTCATGTAATGTTCATGTAAGGTTCCTCCCATGTAGAATGTTCATGTAAGGTTCCTCCCATGTAGAATGTTCATGTAAGGTTCCTCCCATGTAGAAGGTTCATGTAAGGTTCCTCCCATGTGAAATGTTCATGTAAGGTTCATGTAAGGTTCCTCCCATGTAGAAGGTTCATGTAAGGTTTATGTAAGGTTCCTCCCATGTAGAATGTTCATGTAAGGTTCCTCCCATGTAGAATGTTCATGTAAGGTTCATGTAAGGTTCCTCCCATGTGAAATGTTCATGTAAGGTTCCTCCCATGTGAAATGTTCATGTAAGGTTCATGTAAGGTTCCTCCCATGTAGAAGGTTCATGTAAGGTTCCTCCCATGTGAAATGTTCATGTACGGTTCATGTAAGGTTCCTCCCATGTAGAAGGTTCATGTAAGGTTTATGTAAGGTTCCTCCCATGTAGAATGTTCATGTAAGGTTCCTCCCATGTAGAATGTTCATGTAAGGTTCCTCCCATGTGGAATGTTCATGTAAGGTTCCTCCCATGTAGAATGTTCATGTAAGGTTCCTCCCATGTGGAATGTTCATGTAAGGTTCCTCCCATGTAGAATGTTCATGTAAGGTTCCTCCCATGTAGAATGTTCATGTAAGGTTCCTCCCATGTGGAATGTTCATGTAAGGTTCCTCCCATGTAGAATGTTCATGTAAGGTTCCTCCCATGTAGAATGTTCATGTAAGGTTCATGTACGGTTCCTCCCATGTAGAATGTTCATGTAAGGTTCCTCCCATGTAGAATGTTCATGTAAGGTTCCTCCCTTGTAGAATGTTCATGTAAGGTTACTCCCATGTAGAATGTTCATGTAAGGTTCCTCCCATGTAGAATGTTCATGTAAGGTTCCTCCCATGTAGAATGTTCATGTAAGGTTCCTCCCATGTGGAATGTTCATGTAAGGTTCCTCCCATGTAGAATGTTCATGTAAGGTTCCTCCCATGTAGAATGTTCATGGAATGTTCATGTACGGTTCCTCCCATGTGGAATGTTCATGTAAGGTTCCTCCCATGTAGAATGTTCATGTAAGGTTCCTCCCATGTGAAATGTTCATGTAAGGTTCATGTACGGTTCCTCCCATGTAGAATGTTCATGTAAGGTTCCTCCCATGTGGAATGTTCATGTAAGGTTCCTCCCATGTAGAATGTTCATGTAAGGTTCCTCCCATGTGAAATGTTCATGTAAGGTTCATGTACGGTTCCTCCCATGTAGAATGTTCATGTAAGGTTCCTCCCATGTGGAATGTTCATGTAAGGTTCCTCCCATGTGGAATGTTCATGTAAGGTTCCTCCCATGTAGAATGTTCATGTAAGGTTCCTCCCTTGTGGAATGTTCATGTAAGGTTCCTCCCATGTAGAATGTTCATGTAAGGGTCCTCCCTTGTGGAATGTTCATGTAAGGTTCCTCCCATGTAGAATGTTCATGTAAGGTTCCTCCCATGTAGAATGTTCATGTAAGGTTCCTGTAAGGTTCCTCCCATGTAGAAGGTTCATGTAAGGTTCCTCCCATGTAGAATGTTCATGTAAGGTTCATGTAAGGTTCCTCCCATGTGAAATGTTCATGTAAGGTTCCTCCCATGTAGAATGTTCATGTAAGGTTCCTCCCATGTAGAATGTTCATGTAAGGTTCCTCCCATGTAGAATGTTCATGTAAGGTTCCTCCCTTGTGGAATGTTCATGTAAGGTTCATGTAAGGTTCCTCCCATGTAGAATGTTCATGTAAGGTTCATGTAAGGTTCCTCCCATGTGAAATGTTCATGTAAGGTTCATGTAAGGTTCCTCCCATGTAGAATGTTCATGTAAGGTTCCTCCCATGTGAAATGTTCATGTAAGGTTCCTCCCATGTGGAATGTTCATGTAAGGTTACGGAAAGCATCCGCATGAAGAAATTAAATTAAAACATACAGTAAAACATGTGTTAGTATTAAGCAGCCACCTGTGCTAAGCAGCCACTTTCTGTGAATCCCTTGGCTAGTTGCTTAAGACAGGTTTGACTGTACATGTATGTGCACACTAATTGTTCTACTAAACCCCTGACTGGACTTAAATGCTTGCAGAGAATGACCAATGCCATGTGCCTAGTTGTGCATAATATTGTTGTCACCCCTGAAATTTCTAGAAGTTTCAATATTCTCGTCTTCTGTTAAAAAAAATTTGAGAGGGGTAATCAATGATCTGTAGTCGAGTGGTAACACGCTGGACTGGTAATCCAGGGATCGCAGGTTCGATCCCCAGTCTGACCCTAATACAATTAACAGTCTTTCAGATGGGACTTTAAACCGAGGTCTTGTGTCGGTGCTTTACACCGTGCACGTAAAAGAACCAGAGGAAACTCTGGAATGGGAATGGAATTTTCGAAACAGTTAATACAAACACGAATGGTGCAAACGAAAACTCGTTGTGATCATTGATATAACATCTTTATTCATAATACACATGCTACAGATGGATCTGTAATCCAGTGGTAACACGCTGGACTGGTAATCCAGGGATCCCAGGTTCGACCCCCCGTCTGACCCTAATAACATTAACAGTCTTTCAGATGGGACTTTAAACCGAGGTCTCGTGTCGGTGCTGTGCACCGTGCACGTAAAAGAACCAGAGGAGACTCTGGAATGGGTCTCTCACGGTCTGTATCATTGCACTATCCTCCAAAAATCTAAAATGACTAATCTCTTCAGGAGGCGTCGCTCATATGGGCAACCGGTAGCGACGATAAATATATGGGTAATTCTGGCCTCAGGGTTATAAAACTTTTTCTCAGATCTCGAACTCAAGCTCAACTGATTTGATTGGTTGTTTATGAGTTTTACTGTCAGCTGAACAAATCAGAAGCTTTAGATTGGAGAAAGGTTTTATAACCTCCAGGCGTCGCTCATATGGGCAACCGGTAGCGACGATAAATAAACGTAAAAAAAAAAATAATAATCAATGACCACCAGTGATATTCTACTAGTTGTTTATAATTTACTACTACAGGTACTCAGTTACTTATATTACTTATATTTTCCATAATGTATATTTACCCATAGCTCACCCAATTAGAACATTCAAGGTGTGGTATTTTGATTTGAGTTTCGGTTGTCATTAATTTTTATCAAATTTATTTTAGCTGGATTATTGATTACGGTAATAATTGCTCTGAAGACGTGAAGGAGAGGGGAGGCAATGTGGAATTTAAGCCTAAGGGCACAATCGTAACGGCTACATCTGGGTGCGAACTCCGGGCCTTTCGCACCTGAAACGAACGTGCTACCACTGCGCTCTGTCACAACTTCTACAATAGTTGTAGTAATGCCGTAGGCCTAAGTGGTTAATTCCTACGCATCAGAACAACAAACCGTGTGTTATTCGCCGATACACAGCGGCATGACAAATATTAATTTCCATTCTAACATGACCCAATATTATGCTATGAAAGAATAGATTTGTGTGTTATTTTGTCGGAGGGGCAAAATTCAACAGCCATAATATAGACTGGCTGTAGCTGTTGTTTATTGCAGATTTAACAACTGTTGATTTGTTCTTTGTTTTATGGAAGCAAATTATCAAGTCATGTTACAATTCTGTTTGTTTATGAAAACACACTTCCTTAAGTCAGATATCAGAACATTTTGTAAATCTAATTTAGTTCAAACATGGTTGCAACGTCCATTTTGATAATGGTTGCTTTTGATCGTTCAGTTCTATTAAACAAGAGGGGCAAGTTGCAGCGGATCGTTTCACCTTGGAGTGCTAACCAAAGTTGGTATGTGCGAGGTAGTGATATACCGGTAGTTATTTCACATAAGTTTGAACAAAATTGAAACAAAAGAACAGTTTATATGGTACTTAAGTACAGATTGTAAAAAGAACAGTTTATATCGTACTTAAGTACAGATTGTAAATAGAACAGTTTATATGGTACTTAAGTACAGATCGTAAATAGAACAGTTTATATGGTACTTAAGTACAGATCGTAAATAGAACAGTTTATATGGTACTTAAGTACAGATTGTAAAGATTTGTAAAGATTTTCTTCAATTTGATTGAGTGACCTAGTTTTGCTATACAGAAATGGCCGATTATAGTAAAAATGTGTTGCTACCAACTTTGAACAGAATTGGAAGAAATATATAGTTGCTACAATGAAGGAAATTGGATAACAAATATATTAACCAAAATTATTGGAAATCATAAAAGGAAAAGAGTTATGCTTATTATGTGTAAGATAGGATTTTATTTTATCTCGTGATCACGGAAATATGTTTTTCGTGTCTACCGCCATTCTTGGAAACACAAATTTCGGTGATCACTCAAAATAACTTCCAATCTTACACTAATAAACACAAAAATCCTCGTTATCTTTTCAATAATAATACTCAATAATAATACTGTCCGATTAGCGCGCTCGCTTCTCACCAATGCCACCCGGGTTCGATCCTTGGACCGGGAAGTATGTGAGATGGTCGCCGGATTGGACAGGTGAGTTTTCTCCGGGTACTCCGGTTTCCTCCCACATGAATGACCACATTTACGCCAACGAGAGTGATTAATATAAGTTGTTAGAACTTGCTTCGCAATTGTTGTAAAATAAATAAAGTTTAAACTATCAAAGCACTGTTTCGTCTGCCTGTGGCATTCAATCAGTGAAATATACTTTGATGATTATAAACTGAAATAAACAAATATTTCACCACTGTATCAAAATAAACAAGAGAGCATAGCTAGAGATGAAGTTGCCCACAATATACCTTATTTCACTGGTATCCAAAAGTCGTATTGGAAATAATTGGCAAATATCAGATTGCATACTGGTAATTGGTGTTTTATTATAAATATCAGATTGCATACGGGTAATTGATGTTTATTATAAATATCAGATTGCATACTGGTAATTGATGTTTTATTATAAATATCAGATTGCATACTGGTAATTGATGTTTTATTAGAAATATATTGCATACTGGTAATTGATGTTTTATTATAAATATATTGCATACTGGTAATTGATGTTTTATTAGAAATATATTGCATACTGGTAATTGATGTTTTATTAGAAATATATTGCATACTGGTAATTGATGTTTTATTAGAAATATATTGCATACTGGTAATTGATGTTTTATTATAAATATCAGACTGCATACTGGTAATTGATGTTTTATTAGAAATATCAGATTGCATACTGGTAATTGATGTTTTATTATAAATATCAGACTGCATACGGGTAATTGATGTTTTATTAGAAATATATTGCATACTGGTAATTGATGTTTTATTATAAATATCAGATTGCATACTGGTAATTTGTGTTTTATTATAAATATCAGATTGCATACTGGTAATTGATGTTTTATTATAAATATCAGACTGCATACTGGTAATTGATGTGTTATTATAAATATCCGATTGCATACTGGTAATTGATGTTTTATTAGAAATATATTGCATACTGGTAATTGATGTTTTATTATAAATATCAGATTGCATACTGGTAATTGGTGTTTTATTATAAATATCAGATTGCATACGGGTAATTGATGTTTATTATAAATATCAGATTGCATACTGGTAATTGATGTTTTATTATAAATATATTGCATACTGGTAATTGATGTTTTATTATAAATATATTGCATACTGGTAATTGATGTTTTATTAGAAATATATTGCATACTGGTAATTGATGTTTTATTAGAAATATATTGCATACTGGTAATTGATGTTTTATTATAAATATCAGACTGCATACTGGTAATTGATGTTTTATTAGAAATATCAGATTGCATACTGGTAATTGATGTTTTATTATAAATATCAGACTGCATACGGGTAATTGATGTTTTATTAGAAATATATTGCATACTGGTAATTGATGTTTTATTATAAATATCAGACTGCATACTGGTAATTGATGTGTTATTATAAATATCCGATTGCATACTGGTAATTGATGTTTTATTAGAAATATATTGCATACTGGTAATTGATGTTTTATTATAAATATCAGACTGCATACTGGTAATTGATGTTTTATTATAAATATCAGATTGCATACTGGTAATCGATGTGTTATTATAAATATCAGATTGCATACTGGTAATTGATGTTTTATTATAAATATCAGATTGCATACTGGTAATTGATGTTTTATTATAAATATCAGACTACATACTGGTAATTGATATTTTATTATAAATATCAGATTGCATACTGGTAATTGATGTGTTATTAGAAATATCAGACTGCATACTGGTAATTGATGTTTTATTAGAAATATATTGCATACTGGTAATTGATGTTTTATTAGAAATATCAGATTGCATACTGGTAATTGATGTGTTATTATAAATATCAGATTGCATACCGGTAATTGATGTTTTATTAGAAATATATTGCATACTGGTAATTGATGTTTTATTATAAATATCAGACTGCATACTGGTAATTGATATTTTATTATAAATATCAGATTGCATACTGGTAATTGATGTTTTATTAGAAATATCAGACTGCATACTGGTAATTGATGTTTTATTAGAAATATCAATTGCATACTGGTAATTGATGTTTTATTAGAAATACATTGCATACTGGTAATTGATGTTTTATTAGAAATATCAGATTGCATACTGGTAATTGATGTTTTATTAGAAATATCAGATTGCATACTGGTAATTGATGTTTTATTAGAAATATGTTGCATACTGGTAATTGATGTTTTATTAGAAATATCAGATTGCATACTGGTAATTTGTGTTTTATTAGAAATATATTGCATACTGGTAATTGATGTTTTATTAGAAATATCAGACTGCATACTGGTAATTGATGTTTTATTATAAATATCAAAGATTGCATACTGGTAATTGATGTTTTATTATAAATATCAGATTGCATACTGGTAATTGATGTTTTATTAGAAATATATTGCATACTGGTAATTGATGTTTTATTATAAATATCAGATTGCATACTGGTAATTGATGTTTTATTAGAAATATATTGCATACTGGTAATTGATGTTTTATTATAAATATAGTGCATACTGGTAATTGATGTTTTATTATAAATATCAGATTGCATACTGGTAATTGATGTTTTATTAGAAATATATTGCATACTGGTAATTGATGTTTTATTATAAATATCAGACTGATTACTGGTAATTGATGTTTTATTAGAAATATCAGATTGCATACTGGTAATTGATGTTTTATTAGAAATATAGTGCATACTGGTAATTGATGTTTTATTAGAAATATCAGATTGCATACTGGTAATTTGTGTTTTATTAGAAATATATTGCATACTGGTAATTGATGTTTTATTATAAATATCAGATTGCATACTGGTAATTGATGTTTTATTAGAAATATATTGCATACTGGTAATTGATGTTTTATTATAAATATAGTGCATACTGGTAATTGATGTTTTATTATAAATATCAGATTGCATACTGGTAATTGATGTTTTATTAGAAATATATTGCATACTGGTAATTGATGTTTTATTATAAATATCAGACTGATTACTGGTAATTGATGTTTTATTAGAAATATCAGATTGCATACTGGTAATTGATGTTTTATTAGAAATATAGTGCATACTGGTAATTGATGTTTTATTAGAAATATCAGATTGCATACTGGTAATTTGTGTTTTATTAGAAATATATTGCATACTGGTAATTGATGTTTTATTATAAATATCAGATTGCATACTGGTAATTGATGTTTTATTAGAAATATATTGCATACTGGTAATTGATGTTTTATTAGAATATGTTGCATACTGGTAATTGATGTTTTATTATAATATCAGACTGCATACTGGTAATTGATGTTTTATTATAAATATCAGATTGCATACTGGTAATTGATGTTTTATTAGAAATATATTGCATACTGGTAATTGATGTTTTATTAGAAATATCAGACTGCATACTGGTAATTGATATGTTATTATAAATATCAGATTGCATACTGGTAATTGATGTTTTATTAGAAATATCAGATTGCATACTGGTAATTGATGTTTTATTAGAAATATCAGATTGCATACTGGTAATTGATGTTTTATTAGAAATATCAATTGCATACTGGTAATTGATGTTTTATTAGAAATATATTGCATACTGGTAATTGATGTTTTATTATAAATATCAGATTGCATACTGGTAATTTGTGTTTTATTATAAATATATTGCATACTGGTAATTGATGTTTTATTATAAATATCAGACTGCATACTGGTAATTGATGTTTTATTAGAAATATCAGATTGCATACTGGTAATTGATGTTTTATTATAAATATATTGCATACTGGTAATTGATGTTTTATTATAAATATCAGACTGATTACTGGTAATTGATGTTTTATTATAAATATCAGATTGCATACTGGTAATTGATGTTTTATTAGAAATATATTGCATACTGGTAATTGATGTTTTATTATAAATATAGTGCATACTGGTAATTGATGTTTTATTATAAATATCAGATTGCATACTGGTAATTGATGTTTTATTAGAAATATAGTGCATACTGGTAATTGATGTTTTATTAGAAATATCAGATTGCATACTGGTAATTTGTGTTTTATTAGAAATATATTGCATACTGGTAATTGATGTTTTATTAGAAATATCAGACTGCATACTGGTAATTGATGTTTTATTATAAATATCAGATTGCATACTGGTAATTGATGTTTTATTATAAATATATTGCATACTGGTAATTGATGTTTTATTATAAATATCAGACTGATTACTGGTAATTGATGTTTTATTATAAATATCAGATTGCATACTGGTAATTGATGTTTTATTAGAAATATATTGCATACTGGTAATTGATGTTTTATTATAAATATAGTGCATACTGGTAATTGATGTTTTATTAGAAATATCAGATTGCATACTGGTAATTGATGTTTTATTAGAAATATAGTGCATACTGGTAATTGATGTTTTATTAGAAATATCAGATTGCATACTGGTAATTTGTGTTTTATTAGAAATATATTGCATACTGGTAATTGATGTTTTATTAGAAATATCAGACTGCATACTGGTAATTGATGTTTTATTAGAAATATATTGCATACTGGTATTTGATGTTTTATTAGAAATATCAGATTGCATACTGGTATTTGATGTTTTATTAGAAATATCAGATTGCATACTGGTAATTGATGTTTTATTAGAAATATATTGCATACTGGTAATTGATGTTTTATTATAAATATCAGACTGCATACTGGTAATTTGTGTTTTATTAGAAATATATTGCATACTGGTAATTGATGT
This sequence comes from Archivesica marissinica, assembly GCA_014843695.1. NCBI lineage: Eukaryota > Metazoa > Mollusca > Bivalvia > Venerida > Vesicomyidae > Archivesica > Archivesica marissinica. The sequence continues at coordinate 75,524,384 of CM026404.1, forward strand.
TTTATTAGAAATATCAGACTGCATACTGGTAATTGATGTTTTATTAGAAATATATTGCATACTGGTATTTGATGTTTTATTAGAAATATCAGATTGCATACTGGTATTTGATGTTTTATTAGAAATATCAGATTGCATACTGGTAATTGATGTTTTATTAGAAATATATTGCATACTGGTAATTGATGTTTTATTATAAATATCAGACTGCATACTGGTAATTGATGTTTTATTATAAATATCAGATTGCATACTGGTAATTGATGTTTTATTATAAATATCAGACTGCATACTGGTAATTGATGTTTTATTAGAAATATATTGCATACTGGTATTTGATGTTTTATTATAAATATCAGATTGCATACTGGTAATTGATGTTTTATTATAAATATCAGATTGCATACTGGTAATTGATGTTTTATTATAAATATATTGCATACTGGTAATTGATGTTTTATTAGAAATATATTGCATACTGGTAATTGATGTTTTATTAGAAATATATTGCATACTGGTAATTGATGTTTTATTAGAAATATAGTGCATACTGGTAATTGATGTTTTATTAGAAATATCAGATTGCATACTGGTAATTTGTGTTTTATTAGAAATATATTGCATACTGGTAATTGATGTTTTATTAGAAATATCAGACTGCATACTGGTAATTGATGTTTTATTAGAAATATATTGCATACTGGTAATTGATGTTTTATTAGAAATATCCGATTGCATACTGGTAATTGATGTTTTATTAGAAATATCAGATTGCATACTGGTAATTGATGTTTTATTAGAAATATATTGCATACTGGTAATTGATGTTTTATTATAAATATCAGATTGCATACTGGTAATTGATGTTTTATTAGAAATATATTGCATACTGGTAATTGATGTTTTATTATAAATATCAGACTGCATACTGGTAATTGATGTTTTATTATAAATATCCGATTGCATACTGGTAATTGATGTTTTATTATAAATATCAGACTGCATACTGGTAATTGATGTTTTATTAGAAATATATTGCATACTGGTAATTGATGTTTTATTAGAAATATATTGCATACTGGTAATTGATGTTTTATTAGAAATATCAGACTGCATACTGGTAATTGATGTTTTATTATAAATATCAGATTGCATACTGGTAATTGATGTTTTATTAGAAATATCAGATTGCATACTGGTAATTGATGTTTTATTAGAAATATATTGCATACTGGTAATTGATGTTTTATTAGAAATATAGTGCATACTGGTAATTGATGTTTTATTAGAAATATCAGATTGCATACTGGTAATTTGTGTTTTATTAGAAATATATTGCATACTGGTAATTGATGTTTTATTAGAAATATCAGACTGCATACTGGTAATTGATGTTTTATTATAAATATCAGATTGCATACTGGTAATTGATGTTTTATTAGAAATATCAGATTGCATACTGGTAATTGATGTTTTATTAGAAATATATTGCATACTGGTAATTGATGTTTTATTAGAAATATAGTGCATACTGGTAATTGATGTTTTATTAGAAATATCAGATTGCATACTGGTAATTTGTGTTTTATTAGAAATATATTGCATACTGGTAATTGATGTTTTATTAGAAATATCAGACTGCATACTGGTAATTGATGTTTTATTAGAAATATCAGACTGCATACTGGTAATTGATGTTTTATTAGAAATATATTGCATACTGGTAATTGATGTTTTATTAGAAATATATTGCATACTGGTAATTGATGTTTTATTAGAAATATCAGATTGCATACTGGTAATTTGTGTTTTATTATAAATATATTGCATACTGGTAATTGATGTTTTATTATAAATATCAGATTGCATACTGGTAATTGATGTTTTATTATAAATATATTGCATACTGGTAATTGATGTTTTATTATAAATATCAGACTGCATACTGGTAATTGATGTTTTATTATAAATATCAGACTGCATACTGGTAATTGATGTTTTATTAGAAATATCAGATTGCATACTGGTAATTGATGTTTTATTATAAATATATTGCATACTGGTAATTGATGTTTTATTATAAATATCAGACTGATTACTGGTAATTGATGTTTTATTATAAATATCAGATTGCATACTGGTAATTGATGTTTTATTAGAAATATATTGCATACTGGTAATTGATGTTTTATTATAAATATAGTGCATACTGGTAATTGATGTTTTATTATAAATATCAGATTGCATACTGGTAATTGATGTTTTATTAGAAATATAGTGCATACTGGTAATTGATGTTTTATTAGAAATATCAGATTGCATACTGGTAATTTGTGTTTTATTAGAAATATATTGCATACTGGTAATTGATGTTTTATTAGAAATATCAGATTGCATACTGGTAATTGATGTTTTATTAGAAATATCAGATGCATACTGGTAATTGATGTTTTATTAAATATCAGATTGCATACTGGTAATTGATGTTTTATTATAAATATCAGACTGCATACTGGTAATTGATGTTTTATTATAAATATCAGACTGCATACTGGTAATTGATGTTTTATTATAAATATATTGCATACTGGTAATTGATGTTTTATTAGAAATATATTGCATACTGGTAATTGATGTTTTATTATAAATATAGTGCATACTGGTAATTGATGTTTTATTAGAAATATCAGATTGCATACTGGTAATTGATGTTTTATTAGAAATATATTGCATACTGGTAATTGATGTTTTATTAGAATATCAGATTGCATACTGGTAATTTGTGTTTTATTAGAAATATATTGCATACTGGTAATTGATGTTTTATTAGAAATATCAGACTGCATACTGGTAATTGATGTTTTATTAGAAATATATTGCATACTGGTATTTGATGTTTTATTAGAAATATCAGATTGCATACTGGTAATTGATGTTTATTAGAAATATCAGATTGCATACTGGTAATTGATGTTTTATTAGAAATATATTGCATACTGGTAATTGATGTTTTATTATAAATATCAGACTGCATACTGGTAATTTGTGTTTTATTAGAAATATATTGCATACTGGTAATTGATGTTTTATTAGAAATATCAGACTGCATACTGGTAATTGATGTTTTATTAGAAATATATTGCATACTGGTATTTGATGTTTTATTAGAAATATCAGATTGCATACTGG
>CM026404.1:75528572-75563396 GCA_014843695.1 Archivesica marissinica
TTTTATTAGAAATATATTGCATACTGGTAATTGATGTTTTATTAGAAATATATTGCATACTGGTAATTGATGTTTTATTATAAATATCAGATTGCATACTGGTAATTTGTGTTTTATTATAAATATATTGCATACTGGTAATTGATGTTTTATTATAAATATCAGATTGCATACTGGTAATTGATGTTTTATTAGAAATATATTGCATACTGGTAATTGATGTTTTATTAGAAATATCAGACTGCATACTGGTAATTGATGTTTTATTGGAAATATCAGACTGCATACTGGTAATTGATGTTTTATTAGAAATATATTGCATACTACTGGTAATTTATCAAGTATAAATTGGTAATTGATGTTTTATTAGAATATCAGACTGCATACTGGTAATTGATGTTTTATTATAAATATCAGATTGCATACTGGTAATTGATGTTTTATTAGAAATATCAGATTGCATACTGGTAATTGATGTTTTATTAGAACTACATTGCATACTGGTAATTGATGTTTTATTAGAAATATCAGACTGCATACTGGTAATTGATGTTTTATAGAAATATCAGATGCATACTGGTATTGTGTTTTATTAGAAATATATTGCATACTGGTAATTGATGTTTTATTAGAAATACAACTGCATACTGGTAATTGATGTTTTATTAGAAATATCAGACTGCATACTGGTAATTGATGTTTTATTAGAAATATATTGCATACTGGTAATTGATGTTTTATTAGAAATATATTGCATACTGGTAATTGATGTTTTATTAGAAATATCAGATTGCATACTGGTAATTTGTGTTTTATTATAAATATATTGCATACTGGTAATTGATGTTTTATTATAAATATCAGACTGCATACTGGTAATTGATGTTTTATTATAAATATACAACAAAAAAAAACAACCAACAAAAAAAAACAATTGCATACTGGTAATTGATGTTTTATTAGAAATATCAGACTGCATACTGGTAATTGATGTTTTATTAGAAATATATTGCATACTGGTAATTGATGTTTTATTATAAATATCAGACTGCATACTGGTAATTGATGTTTTATTATAAATATCAGACTGCATACTGGTAATTGATGTTTTATTATAAATATCAGATTGCATACTGGTAATTGATGTTTTATTAGAAATATCAATTGCATACTGGTAATTGATGTTTTATTAGAAATACATTGCATACTGGTAATTGATGTTTTATTAGAAATATCAATTGCATACTGGTAATTGATGTTTTATTAGAAATCAGATTGCATACTGGTAATTGATGTTTTATTAGAAATATAGTGCATACTGGTAATTGATGTTTTATTAGAAATATCAGATTGCATACTGGTAATTTGTGTTTTATTAGAAATATATTGCATACTGGTAATTGATGTTTTATTAGAAATATTAGACTGCATACTGGTAATTGATGTTTTATTATAAAATAGTGCATACTGGTAATTGATGTTTTATTAGAAATATCAGACTGCATACTGGTAATTGATGTTTTATTAGAAATATATTGCATACTGGTAATTGATGTTTTATTAGAAATATCAGACTGCATACTGGTAATTGATGTTTTATTAGAAATATAGTGCATACTGGTAATTGATGTTTTATTAGAAATATCAGATTGCATACTGGTAATTGATGTTTTATTAGAAATATATTGCATACTGGTAATTGATGTTTTATTATAAATATCAGACTGCATACTGGTAATTGATGTTTTATTAGAAATATCAGATTGCATACTGGTAATTGATGTTTTATTAGAAATATATGCATACTGGTAATTGATGTTTTATTAGAAATATATTGCATACTGGTAATTGATGTTTATTAGAAATATATTGCATACTGGTAATTGATGTTTTATTATAAATATCAGACTGCATACTGGTAATTGATGTTTTATTAGAAATATCAGACTGCATACTGGTAATTGATGTTTTATTAGAAATATATTGCATACTGGTAATTGATGTTTTATTATAAATATCAGACTGCATACTGGTAATTGATGTTTTATTAGAAATATATTGCATACTGGTAATTGATGTTTTATTAGAAATATATTGCATACTGGTAATTGATGTTTTATTATAAATATCAGACTGCATACTGGTAATTGATGTTTTATTAGAAATATCAGACTGCATACTGGTAATTGATGTTTTATTAGAAATATATTGCATACTGGTAATTGATGTTTTATTATAAATATCAGACTGCATACTGGTAATTGATGTTTTATTAGAAATATATTGCATACTGGTAATTGATGTTTTATTAGAAATATATTGCATACTGGTAATTGATGTTTTATTATAAATATCAGACTGCATACTGGTAATTGATGTTTTATTATAAATATCAGACTGCATACTGGTAATTGATGTTTTATTATATATATCAGACTGCATACTGGTAATTGATGTTTTATTATAAATATCAGACTGCATACTGGTATTTGATGTTTTATTATAAATATCAGATTGCATACTGGTAATTGATGTTTATTAGAAATATATTGCATACTGGTAATTGATGTTTTATTAGAAATATATTGCATACTGGTAATTGATGTTTTATTAGAAATATATTGCATACTGGTAATTGATGTTTTATTAGAAATATCAGATTGCATACTGGTAATTTGTGTTTTATTAGAAATATATTGCATACTGGTAATTTTTTTAAATTAGAAATATCAGACTGCATACTGGTAATTGATGTTTTATTAGAAATATCAGACTGCATACTGGTAATTGATGTTTTATTAGAAATATATTGCATACTGGTAATTGATGTTTTTATTAGAAATATCAAATGGCATACTGGTAATTGATGTTTTTAATAGAAATATCAAATGGCATACTGGTAATTTGTGTTTATTAGAAATATCATATTGGTAATTGGAAATATCAGATTACGCTGGTAATTGATGATGTATTGGACATACCCAATAGCATACCGGTAATTGATGTTGTATTGGAAATATCAGATTGCATACAGTAATTATGTTATATTAGAACTAATTTTGTTAGCGATAATGGTTACATACCTCTGGTAATTGATTTCAAAAATAATTTATTACATAATCCAGTCCTGGTAATGCTTCCTTCAGAAGCAATTGAAATATAAAATAGGCTGTTCTATGGATTAGGCCATGCAGATTTATTTAGAGAATGTCGAGTGGTAGGTTGTTGTAGACTTCAGGCCAGATCAATTTGTTGTAGGGTGTGGTAGGTTGTTATCCAGTGGGGTGTTGTGTGGCACCAGCTATTTTGTTCAGGTTATCTAGGGCCATAATAGCGACTAATTATTATACTGTTTCACGTAAAAACAGAAAAAATGAGATATGGAAATAAATGTATTATGTGGCTGAATGAGATACAGCGAAACAAGTGTTCATGCACGATTGGTTGTGTGTGTTTTACCTTTATTTATCGTCGCTACTGGTTGCCCATATGAGCGAAAATCACAGAAAATGGCTGCTTAGCACAGGTGGCTGCTTAATAGAGGTTAAATGCATAATGAAGTAACATATTGGGAATCTGAAAACCGGCTGCTTAATGGAGGTGACCACTAACACAGGTTTGTCTGTATATCTATTTCCAGTATGTGTTGTCAAATTTTCTGAATAAGTGCAGGTATTGATATGGGGACTCTGTGGCCGAGTGGTTAAAGTGATTGACTTCGATTCATGTGCCTCATCGCTGTTTGTTCGAAACCCCACTGGGAGTGTCAAAGTGAGCAAGCTATCCAGTTGACTTGCAGTAGGTCGGTGGTTCTACCCATGTGCCTGCAACCAGATTCTTCCTCCACCAAGAATAGCTGGAGTCGCCATATGACCACTGTTGGTGCGACATTAATACACACCCCCCTCCCACCCCCAAAAGAAGTTCGGGAAAAAACATTTTTTTTCCAAAACTCGGTATGGCCTTATAACAACCTAGCAGTGTAGCCAATAGTATTCATTGTTAAAAACGATCGGAAGTAATAATAAGTATAACCTCTTGATATTTCAATGTTTTGTAATGATATCCATCTGGCAAAGGAAGCCATAAGCAATTAAACTGTTTTTAATTGCTTTAATCATATTGTTTATTTGATTCTATGGGATAATAATTCCTGGCTTTCAATAAAGTCGCGAATATTGAAGCTATGTTTATTCTCACAAAATAACAAAAACTACAAATCAAACCTGTCTTAAGCAGCCAGACAAGGGAATCACAGAAAGTGGCTGTTTAATAGAGGTCAAATGTATAATAAAGATACATATTGGGAATCTGGAACAGGGTTCCCTGTATGAATTTTTATCTGCGCCACTTCTGTCGCCAATTGGGAAAAAAATTGACCAAAAAAAAAAAGTGCGCCAAATATAATTTTCGCCAATTCACAAAATTTAGCGCCAGTATTTGTTTTTGTTGGAATTGGCGCCATTGGCAGCGGGAACCCTGTGGAAACTGGCTGCTTAATACAGGTTTCACTGTACAAAAACTAAAGGCATAATTTTGACATGTCCATAGTTTTCTTAGTATTTCAAAATTCCTCCATGTGTGAGCTTATTGAGCTCAAGCCAGATTTCTATTTATTTAGAAAAAGTAAAAAAAGTAATTTTGACATTGAATATAGACATGTAGCTAATTTATTTCAGCATGCAGAGTGGCTCTGTGACCAAGTGGTTATGGTCATCGACTTCAAATCACTAGCCCCTCACTGCCGTAGGTTCGAATCCCACCTGGGGGTAATCAAATTATATCATGTGAGGAAGCTATCTAGCTGGAGTGTGGTAGGTCAGTGGTTCTACCTATGGAGACCTTCATTGCCTGCAGAAATTAAAATATCGAACTTTCACCTGCCAAATACAAACATGTTCTTATAATTTATTATATTGTTAAAATTTAATTTTAACAATTTCCACTGAAGTACAAAAGGTTCGTTTGTGCACCTGTTCGACCTAGTAAAAGTACAGGTATATTCAGGTACATTTCATTGGAACTGATTTAGTAGTTAATAGGTTCTATGAGTTTGCACTGGTGTTTACTAGAGGATAATTGCTTGTAGGTGTTTGTATTTGGTGAATCAGGGTGTAGCCACATCAATATTAGATTGTAGTTATAGTTTTTTTGTTGCGTACTGTGCATCGGCATGACCTTATTTGCAGATCACCTGAGCTAAGTACTTACTGTCGTAAATTAGAACTGTGTAACTGTGTTGCTAGAAGATCATTCAGTTCATCATAGTGCCTCCGTCATCTTGTGATTGACCCTAGCCTTTCACTCAAGACTGAATATCGCTAAAGTTTAAACTTTATTTATTGCTTTATTTAATATAACGATTGCGAAGCAAGTTCTAACAACTTATATTGATCACTCTCGTTGGCGCGGATGAAAGCATAAATGTATGTGGTCATTTGTGTGGAAGGAAACCGGAGTACCCGGAGAAAACCCACCTGTCTGATCTGGCGACCATTGTACCATCTCACATACTTCCCGGTCCGAGGATCGAACCCGGGTTGCATTGGTGAAAAGCGAGCGCGCTAACCACTGCGCTAATCGGACAGTCACTGCTGTAGGTGCAAAGCCCAACCAGTGGTGTGAAATGTGAGAAGCAGCTATCCAGCTGGCTTGTTGGAAAGCTGGTTCATTCTACCTGTGTTTGACCTACTACTAACTAGAGGACCCAGGGTCTTACTCCACCGCTGTAAGCTGGAAAGTCACACTATCACCAAACTGTCCACAATATCACCAAACTGTCCACAATATCACCAAACTGTCCACAATATCACCAAACTGTCCACAATATCACCAAACTGTTCACAATATCAACAATATCACAATATCAACAATATCACCAAACTGTCCACAATATCACCAAACTGTCCACAATATCACCAAACTGTCCACAATATCACCAAATTGTCCACAATATCACCAAACTGTCCACAATATCACCAACCTGTCAGTGAGACTTTAATCCATCCATTTGATGTTACGGGTAGATCTAATGTTTTGTATATGGATCCAATGTGTATAGATCTAATGTTTTGTATATGGATCTAATGTTGTGTATGGATCTAATGGTGTGTATGGATCTAATGGTGTGTATGGATCTAATGGTATGTATGGATCTAATGGTATGTATGGATCTAATGGTATGTATGGATCTAATGTTGTGTATGGATCTAATGGTGTGTATGGATCTAATGTGTGTATGGATCTAATGGTGTGTATGGATCTAATGTGTGTATGGATCTAATGTTGTGTATGGATCTAATGGTATGTATGGATCTAATGGTGTGTATGGATCTAATGCTGTATATGGATCTAATGTTGTATGTATGGATCTAATGTTGTATATGGATCTAATGGTGTGTATGGATCTAATGTTGTGTATGGATCTAATGGTGTGTATGGATCTAATGCTGTATATGGATCTAATGGTGTATATGGATCTAATGGTGTGTATGGATCCAATGTTTTGTATGGATCTAATGGTATGTATGGATCTAATGGTGTGTATGGATCTAATGGTGTGTATGGATCTAATGCTGTATATGGATCTAATGCTGTATATGGATCTAATGGTGTGTATGGATCTAATGTTGTATATGGATCTAATGGTGTGTATGGATCTAATGCTGTATATGGATCTAATGGTGTATATGGATCTAATGGTGTGTATGGATCTAATGGTGTATATGGATCTAATGGTGTATATGGATCTAATGCTGTATATGGATCTAATGGTGTATATGGATCTAATAGTGTGTATGGATCTAATGTTGTATATGGATCTAATGGTGTATATGGATCTAATAGTGTATATGGATCTAATGTTGTATATGGATTTAATAGTGTATATGGATCTAATGTTGTATATGGATCTAATGTTGTGTATGGATCTAATGCTGTATATGGATCTAATGGTGTGTATGGATCTAATGGTGTATATATGGATCTAATGGTGTATATGGATCTAATGGTATGTATGGATCTAATGGTATGTATGGATCTAATGGTGTATATGGATATAATGGTGTGTATGGATCTAATGCTGTATATGGATCTACTGTTTTGTATATGGATCTAATGCTGTGTATGGATCTAATGCTGTATATGGATCTAATGGTGTGTATGGATCTAATGGTGTGTATGGATCTAATGGTTGTATGGATCTAATGGTGTGTATGGATCTAATGCTGTTATGGATCTAATGGTTAGATCTAATGTGTATATGGATCTAATGGTGTGTATGGATCTAATGTTGTATATGGATCTAATGGTGTGTATGGATCTAATGCTGTATATGGATCTAATGGTGTTATGGATCTAATGGTGTGTATGGATCTAATGGTGTATATGGATCTAATGGTGTTATGGATCTAATGCTGTGTATGGATCTAATGGTATGTAGGATCTAATGTGTATATGGATATAATGGTGTTGTATATGGATCTAATGCTGTGTATGGATCTAATGCTGTATATGGATCTAATGGGTGTATGGATCTAATGGTGTGTATGGATCTAATGGTGTGTATGGATCTAATAGTATGTATGGATCTAATGCTGTATATGGATCTAATGGTGTGTATGGATCTAATGGTGTGTATGGATCTAATGGTATGTAGGGATCTAATGTGTATATGGATATAATGGTGTGTATGGATCTAATGCTGTATATGGATCTAATGGTGTGTATGGATCTAATGTGTATATGGATCTAATGGTGTGTATGGATCTAATGGTATGTATGGATCTAATGGTGTGTATGGATCTAATGCTGTATATGGATCTAATGTTGTATGTATGATCTAATGTTGTATATGGATCTAATGGTGTGTATGGATCTAATGTTGTGTATGGATCTAATGGTGTGTATGGATCTAATGCTGTATATGGATCTAATGGTGTATATGGATCTAATGGTGTGTATGGATCCAATGTTTTGTATGGATCTAATGGTATGTATGGATCTAATGGTGTGTATGGATCTAATGGTGTGTATGGATCTAATGCTGTATATGGATCTAATGGTGTGTATGGATCTAATGTTGTATATGGATCTAATGGTGTGTATGGATCTAATGCTGTATATGGATCTAATGGTGTATATGGATCTAATGGTGTGTATGGATCTAATGTTGTATATGGATCTAATGGTGTATATGGATCTAATGCTGTATATGGATCTAATGGTGTATATGGATCTAATAGTGTGTATGGATCTAATGTTGTATATGGATCTAATGGTGTATATGGATCTAATAGTGTATATGGATCTAATGTTGTATATGGATTTAATAGTGTATATGGATCTAATGTTGTATATGGATCTAATGTTGTGTATGGATCTAATGCTGTATATGGATCTAATGGTGTGTATGGATCTAATGGTGTATATATGGATCTAATGGTGTATATGGATCTAATGGTATGTATGGATCTAATGGTATGTATGGATCTAATGGTGTATATGGATATAATGGTGTGTATGGATCTAATGCTGTATATGGATCTACTGTTTTGTATATGGATCTAATGCTGTGTATGGATCTAATGCTGTATATGGATCTAATGGCGTGTATGGATCTAATGGTGTGTATGGATCTAATGGTGTGTATGGATCTAATAGTATGTATGGATCTAATGCTGTATATGGATCTAATGGTGTGTATGGATCTAATGGTGTGTATGGATCTAATGGTATGTAGGGATCTAATGTTGTATATGGATATAATGGTGTGTATGGATCTAATGCTGTATATGGATCTAATGGTGTGTATGGATCTAATGGTGTGTATGGATCTAATGGTATGTATGGATCTAATGATGTGTATGGATCTAATGTTGTGTATGGATCTAATGGTATGTATGGATCTAATGGTGTGTATGGATCTAATGTTTTGTATATGGATCTAATGTTGTATATGGATATAATGGTGTGTATGGATCTAATGTTGTGTATGGATCTAATGGTTGTATGGACAATGTGTGATGGATCTAATCTGTGTATGGATCTAATGGTGTGTATGGATCTAATGCTGTATATGGATCTAATGTGTATATGGATCTAATGGTGTGTATGGATCTAATGTTGTATGGATCTAATGGTTTATGGATCTAATGGTGTGTATGGATCTAATGTGTATATGGATCTAATGTTGTGTATGGATCTAATGTTGTGTATGGATCTAATGCTGTGTATGGATCTAATGGTGTATATGGATCTAATGTTGTGTATGGATCTAATGCTGTGTATGGATCTAATGGTATGTATGGATCTAATGGTGTATATGGATCTAATGTTGTGTATGGAATAAATGTTGTGCATGGATCTAATGCTGTATATGGATCTAATGGTGTGTATGGATCTAATGGTGTATATATGGATATAATGGTGTATATGGATCTAATGGTGTGTATGGATCTAATGGTATGTATGGATCTAATGTTGTATATGGATCTAATGGTGTGTATGGATCTAATGCTGTATATGGATCTACTGTTTTGTATATGGATATAATGCTGTGTATGGATCTAATGCTGTATATGGATCTAATGGTGTGTATGGATCTAATGGTGTGTATGGATCTAATGGTGTGTATGGATCTAATAGTATGTATGGATCTAATGCTGTATATGGATCTAATGGTGTGTATGGATCTAATATTGTGTATGGATCTAATGGTATGTAGGGATCTAATGTTGTATATGGATCTAATGGTGTGTATGGATCTAATGCTGTATATGGATCTAATGGTGTGTATGGATCTAATGGTATGTATGGATCTAATGCTGTATATGGATCTAATGATGTGTATGGATCTAATGTTGTGTATGGATCTAATGGTATGTATGGATCTAATGGTGTGTATGGATCTAATGTTTTGTATATGGATCTAATGTTGTATATGGATATAATGGTGTGTATGGATCTAATGTTGTGTATGGATCTAATGGTATGTATGGATCTAATGGTGTGTATGGATCTAATATTGTGTATGGATCTAATGGTGTGTATGGATCTAATGCTGTATATGGATCTAATGTTGTGTATAGATCTAATGTTGTATGTATGGATCTAATGGTGTGTATGGATCTAATGTTGTGTATGGATCTAATGGTATGTATGGATCTAATGGTGTGTATGGATCTAATGTTGTATATGGATCTAATGTTGTGTATGGATCTAATGTTGTGCATGGATCTAATGCTGTGTATGGATCTAATGGTGTATATGGATCTAATGTTGTGTATGGATCTAATGCTGTGTATGGATCTAATGGTATGTATGGATCTAATGGTGTATATGGATCTAATGTTGTGTATGGATCTAATGTTGTGCATGGATCTAATGGTGTATATGGATCTAATGTTGTGTATGGATCTAATGCTGTGTATGGATCTAATGGTATGTATGGATCTAATGCTGTATATGGATCTAATGTTGTGTATAGATCTAATGTTGTATGTATGGATCTAATGGTGTGTATGAATCTAATGTTGTGTATGGATCTAATGGTATGTATGGATCTAATGGTATGTATGGATCTAATGGTGTGTATGGATCTAATGCTGTATATGGATCTAATGTTGTATGTATGGATCTAATGTTGTATATGGATCTAATGGTGTGTATGGATCTAATGTTGTATATGGATCTAATGTTGTGTATGGATCTAATGCTGTATATGGATCTAATGGTGTATATGGATCTAATGGTTATATGGATCTAATGTGTGTATGGATCCAATGTTTTGTATGGATCTAATGTTGTGTATGGATCTAATGGTATGTATGGATCTAATGGTGTGTATGGATCTAATGGTGTGTATGGATCTAATGGTGTATATGGATCTAATGGTGTGTATGGATCTAATGTTGTATATGGATCTAATGGTGTGTATGGATCTAATGCTGTATATGGATCTAATGGTGTATATGGATCTAATGGTGTGTATGGATCTAATGTTGTATATGGATCTAATGGTGTATATGGATCTAATGCTGTATATGGATCTAATGGTGTATATGGATCTAATAGTGTGTATGGATCTAATGTTGTATATGGATCTAATGGTGTATATGGATCTAATAGTGTATATGGATCTAATGTTGTATATGGATCTAATGTTGTGTATGGATCTAATGCTGTATATGGATCTGATGGTGTGTATGGATCTAATGGTGTATATATGGATCTAATGGTGTATATGGATCTAATGGTATGTATGGATCTAATGGTATGTATGGATCTAATGGTGTATATGGATATAATGGTGTGTATGGATCTAATGCTGTATATGGATCTACTGTTTTGTATATGGATCTAATGCTGTGTATGGATCTAATGCTGTATATGGATCTAATGGTGTGTATGGATCTAATGGTGTGTATGGATCTAATGGTGTGTATGGATCTAATAGTATGTATGGATCTAATGCTGTATATGGATATAATGGTGTGTATGGATCTAATGTTGTGTATGGATCTAATGGTATGTAGGGATCTAATGTTGTATATGGATCTAATGGTGTGTATGGATCTAATGCTGTATATGGATCTAATGTTGTGTATGGATCTAATGGTGTGTATGGATCTAATGGTATGTATGGATCTAATGCTGTATATGGATCTAATGATGTGTATGGATCTAATGTTGTGTATGGATCTAATGGTATGTATGGATCTAATGGTGTGTATGGATCTAATGTTTTGTATATGGATCTAATGTTGTATATGGATATAATGGTGTGTATGGATCTAATGTTGTGTATGGATCTAATGGTATGTATGGATCTAATGGTATGTATGGATCTAATGGTGTGTATGGATCTAATGTTTTGTATATGGATCTAATGTTGTATATGGATATAATGGTGTGTATGGATCTAATGTTGTGTATGGATCTAATGGTATGTATGGATCTAATGGTATGTATGGATCTAATGGTGTGTATGGATCTAATGTTTTGTATATGGATCTAATGTTGTATATGGATATAATGGTGTGTATGGATCTAATGTTGTGTATGGATCTAATGGTATGTATGGATCTAATGGTATGTATGGATCTAATGGTGTGTATGGATCTAATGTTTTGTATATGGATCTAATGTTGTATATGGATATAATGGTGTGTATGGATCTAATGTTGTGTATGGATCAATGTTGTATATGGATCTAATAGTAGTATGGATCTAATGGTGTATATGGATCTAATGTTGTGTATGGATCTAATGGTATATATGGATCTAATGGTGTATATGGATCTAATGTTGTATATGGATCTAATGTTGTATATGGATCCAATGTTGTATATGGATCAATGTTGTATATGGATCTAATGGTATATGGATCCAATGTTGTATATGGATCTAATGTTGTATATGGATCCAATGTTGTGTATGGATCTAATGTTGTGTATGGATCTAATGCCTTGTATGGATCTAATGGTATGTATGGATCTAATGTTGTGTATGGATCTAACTGTGTATATGGATCTAATGGTGTGTATGGATCTAATGGTGTATATATGGATCTAATGTTGTGTATGTATCTAATGGTGTATATATGGATCTAATGTTGTGTGTATGGATCTAATGGTATGTATGGATCTAATGGTGTGTATGGATCTAATGTTGTATATGGATCTAATGTGTATGGATCTACTAGTGTGTATGGATCTAATGGTGTATATGGATCTAATGTTGTGTATGGATCTAATGTTGTGCATGGATCTAATGCTGTGTATGGATCTAATGGTGTATATGGATCTAATGTTGTGTATGGATCTACTGCTGTGTATGGATCTAATGGTATGTGTGGATCTAATGTTGTATATGGATCTAATGTGTGTATGGATCTAATGTTGTATATGGATCTAATGGTGTGTATGGATCTAATGGTGTATATATGGATCTAATGTTGTGTATGGATCTAATGGTGTATATGGATCTAATGCTGTGTATGGATCTAATGTTGTATATGGATCTAATAGTATGTATGGATCTAATGGTGTATATATGGATCTAATGTTGTGTATGGATCTAATGGTGTATATATGGATCTAATGGTGTATATGGATCTAATGCTGTGTATGGATCTAATGTTGTATATGGATCTAATGGTGTATATGGATCCAATGTTGTATATGGATCTAATAGTATGTATGGATCTAATGGTGTATATATGGATCTAATGTTGTGTATGGATCTAATGGTGTATATATGGATCTAATGGTGTATATATGGATCTAATGTTGTATATGGATCTAATGTTGTATATGGATCCAATGTTGTATATGGATCCAATGTTGTATATGGATCCAATGTTGTATATGGATCCAATGTTGTATATGGATCTAATGTTGTATATGGATCCAATGTTGTGTATGGATCTAATGTTGTGTATGGATCTAATGCCTTGTATGGATCTAATGGTATGTATGGATCTAATGTTGTGTATGGATCTACTGTTGTATATGGATCTAATGGTGTGTATGGATCTAATGGTGTATATATGGATCTAATGTTGTGTATGTATCTAATGGTGTATATATGGATCTAATGTTGTGTGTATGGATCTAATGGTATGTATGGATCTAATGGTGTGTATGGATCTAATGTTGTATATGGATCTAATGCTGTGTATGGATCTACTAGTGTGTATGGATCTAATGGTGTATATGGATCTAATGTTGTGTATGGATCTAATGTTGTGCATGGATCTAATGCTGTGTATGGATCTAATGGTGTATATGGATCTAATGTTGTGTATGGATCTACTGCTGTGTATGGATCTAATGGTATGTGTGGATCTAATGTTGTATATGGATCTAATGGTGTGTATGGATCTAATGTTGTATATGGATCTAATGGTGTGTATGGATCTAATGGTGTATATATGGATCTAATGTTGTGTATGGATCTAATGGTGTATATGGATCTAATGCTGTGTATGGATCTAATGTTGTATATGGATCTAATAGTATGTATGGATCTAATGGTGTATATATGGATCTAATGTTGTGTATGGATCTAATGGTGTATATATGGATCTAATGGTGTATATGGATCTAATGCTGTGTATGGATCTAATGTTGTATATGGATCTAATGGTGTATATGGATCCAATGTTGTATATGGATCTAATAGTATGTATGGATCTAATGGTGTATATATGGATCTAATGTTGTGTATGGATCTAATGGTGTATATATGGATCTAATGGTGTATATATGGATCTAATGTTGTATATGGATCTAATGTTGTATATGGATCCAATGTTGTATATGGATCCAATGTTGTATATGGATCCAATGTTGTATATGGATCTAATGTTGTATATGGATCCAATGTTGTATATGGATCTAATGTTGTATATGGATCTAATAGTATGTATGGATCTAATGGTGTATATATGGATCTAATGTTGTATATGGATCCAATGTTGTATATGGATCCAATGTTGTATATGGATCCAATGTTGTATATGGATCTAATGTTGTATATGGATCCAATGTTGTGTATGGATCTAATGTTGTGTATGGATCTAATGCATTGTATGGATCTAATGGTATGTATGGATCTAATGTTGTGTATGGATCTACTGTTGTGTATGGATCTAATGGTGTGTATGGATCTAATGGTGTGTATGGATCTAATGGTGTATATATGGATCTAATGTTGTGTATGTATCTAATGGTGTATATATGGATCTAATGTTGTGTGTATGGATCTAATGGTGTGTATGGATCTAATGTTGTATATGGATCTAATGCTGTGTATGGATCTACTAGTGTGTATGGATCTAATGGTGTATATGGATCTTTTGTTGTGTATGGATCTAATGCTGTGCATGGATCTAATGCTGTGTATGGATCTAATGGTGTATATGGATCTAATGTTGTGTATGGATCTACTGCTGTGTATGGATCTAATGGTATGTGTGGATCTAATGTTGTATATGGATCTAATGTTGTGTATGGATCTAATGTTGTATATGGATCTAATGGTGTGTATGGATCTAATGGTGTATATATGGATCTAATGTTGTGTATGGATCTAATGGTGTATATGGATCTAATGCTGTGTATGGATCTAATGTTGTATATGGATCTAATAGTATGTATGGATCTAATGGTGTATATATGGATCTAATGTTGTGTATGGATCTAATGGTGTATATATGGATCTAATGGTGTATATGGATCTAATGCTGTGTATGGATCTAATGTTGTATATGGATCTAATGGTGTATATGGATCCAATGTTGTATATGGATCTAATAGTATGTATGGATCTAATGGTGTATATATGGATCTAATGTTGTGTATGGATCTAATGGTGTATATATGGATCTAATGGTGTATATATGGATCTAATGTTGTATATGGATCTAATGTTGTATATGGATCCAATGTTGTATATGGATCCAATGTTGTATATGGATCCAATGTTGTATATGGATCTAATGTTGTATATGGATCCAATGTTGTATATGGATCTAATGTTGTATATGGATCTAATAGTATGTATGGATCTAATGGTGTATATATGGATCTAATGTTGTATATGGATCTAATGGTGTATATATGGATCTAATGCTGTGTATGGATCTAATGTTGTATATGGATCCAATGTTGTGTATGGATCTAGTATATGGATTCAATGTTGTGTATGGATCTAATGTTGTATATGGATCTAGTATATGGATCCAATGTTGTGTATGGATCTAATGTTGTATATGGATCCAATGTTGTGTATGGATCTAATGGTGTATATGGATCCAATGTTGTGTATATAGATCTGATATTGCTTGTAGATTTGGTGTTGCATCCCCAGTGACCCTAATATTGGTGAATACTAATTAGCAATGATATCGGAATAAAGCATATTAAAACGTATTCTATTTTCATTAATCTCGTAAGCGTTTGCTCATGTAGTGAATTTCAATGACTTTGTTTGGCTGTATTTGTAAAGTGCACGACCCTCGCATGTGATTGCCTTATACGGCACATACTGGTATACCTATAAACTTCTGAGGCGAAATATACAACGTCACCCACAATTGGTATCCCCGCTTTTACTGTTGATTAATTTCTTACTAAATGATATTGCATACAATAAATAAATAACATTATGCTTGAGCGTGAACATTATTTGCCCAGCCTCTTTTTGAAAAAAATACACACCTTGTAGTTTTGTCATTGGTAATCTGTATATCCAGGATATGTAGATCTGACGTTTCTTGTAGACCTGATGTTGCAGGTAGACCTGATGTTGCAGGTAGACCTGATGTTGCTGGTAGATCAGATGTTGCTGGTAGATCAGATGTTGCTGGTAGATCAGATGTTGCAGGTAGACCAGATGGATGTTGCTGGTAGATCAGATGTTGCTGGTAGATCAGATGTTGCAGGTAGACCAGATGGATGTTGCTGGTAGATCAGATGTTGCAGGTAGACCAGATGGATGTTGCTGGTAGATCAGATGTTGCAGGTAGACCAGATGTTGCAGGTAGACCTGATGTTGCAGGTATATCTGATGTTGCAGGTAGATCCGATGTTCAGGTAGATCCGATGTTGCAGGTAGACCTGATGTTGCTGGTAGATGTGACGTTTCTTGTAGACCTGATGTTGCTGGTAGATCAGATG
Organism: Archivesica marissinica; assembly: GCA_014843695.1. Classification (NCBI taxonomy): domain Eukaryota; kingdom Metazoa; phylum Mollusca; class Bivalvia; order Venerida; family Vesicomyidae; genus Archivesica; species Archivesica marissinica. Next base: position 75,545,255 of record CM026404.1, read on the forward strand.
TTGCAGGTAGACCTGATGTTGCTGGTATATCTGATGTTGCAGGTAGATCCGATGTTGCAGGTAGATCCGATGTTTCAGGTAGATCCGATGTTGCAGGTAGATCCGATGTTGCAGGTAGGTCTGATGTTGCAGGTAGGTCTGCCTCCGTGGTCGAGTGGTTAAGGTCGCTGACTTGTATACCATTGTAACCTATCATCACTGATGTTCACGGGTTCAGGCCCCGCTCAGGCCGTGTCTCATTTATATGAAAAAGTTGGCAGTTTCTTAGGGAGGTTGGTGTACTGGTTAACCGCTGGAGCCTGCCCAGGAAAGGTGTTGTTCGGTAAACTGCCCGCCGGCGATATAGCCCGAAATGGTGCTGATGCAGGCGTAAAACCCGAAATATAACATAACATAACTGATGAACATTATGACAAACATACCTAACCTAATAATTTTGAGATCATTGGCAGGTAGAGGGAGTTTTATTATCCTATCTGTTGGTTTCAGAGGACATGCTCTAGGTGTTTTCTGTAATTCAACACAAAATTATATTTAAGCAATGGTCGATGTCGCTTTAGGCCAAGTTTCATAAATTAATTATTTTGATACCTCGACTTAATTTGAGCATTTTTGTTCTGCTTTAGGCCAAGCCTTTTCAAATTCTGTCTTGTAGTTCAGTGATTCATTGGGTGGTAGTGGTAGACGACCAGCCTCCAAGTTTACCAGTGATTCATTGGGTGGTAGACGACCAGCCTCCCAGTGATTCATTGGGTGGTAGTGGTAGACGACCAGCCTCCAAATTTACCAGTGATTCATTGGGTGGTAGTGGTAGACGACCAGCCTCCCAGTGATTCATTGGGTGATAGTGGTAGACGTCCAGCCTCCAAGTTTACCAGTGATTCATTGGGTGGTAGACGACCAGCCTCCCAGTGATTCATTGGGTGATAGTGGTAGACGACCAGCCTCCCAGTGATTCATTGGGTGATAGTGGTAGACGTCCAGCCTCCAAGTTTACCAGTGATTCATTGGGTGGTAGACGACCAGCCTCCCAGTGATTCATTGGTTGGTAGACGACCAGCCTCCAAGTTTACCAGTGATTCATTGGGTGGTAGTGGTAGACGACCAGCCTCCAAGTTTACCAGTGATTCATTGGGTGGTAGACGACCAGCCTATAAGTTTACCAGTGATTCATTGGGTGATAGTGGTAGACGTCCAGCCTCCAAGTTTACCAGTGATTCATTGGGTGGTAGACGACCAGCCTCCCAGTGATTCATTGGGTGGTAGTGGTAGACGACCAGCCTCCAAGTTTACCAGTGATTCATTGGGTGGTAGTGGTAGACGACCAGCCTCCAAGTTTACCAGTGATTCATTGGGTGGTGGTGTTACCAGTGATTCATTGGGTGGTAGTTTATCAACCTTTTTTAATAAATATCCACCAAAATAAAACATTTTGGGGACGGATCATTACTGGTAAAAGTTTATAAGACAAATGAATCCATTTCTTAAAATACCTTATGGCTTTCCGCTGAGAAAGAAGCAAAGACTAATGCTGGAACATTTATTTAAGAGACAAATTGTGGTAATTCATTAGACCATAGATATAGCGGATACACAAACCTCATAAATTATATATCCAGTGCAATTTTTTATTATTTGTAATGGAATATAGTCAACCAGATATCTCAAATTGAGCCAAGAAGTTCCACAAAGTATCCTCGGCTTATGGCCGGGTATATACAGTTCCGATACGGTACCAGAATAAATGCGGTCTGCAGCAGGGGACCTGGCCGGGTACCAGGCCAGAAGTTCCACAAAGTATCCTCGGCTATGACCGGGTTTATACAGTACCGATGCGGCCTCCAGCAGGGGACCTGGCCAGAGGTTTCACAAAGTATCCTCGGCTATATACAGTACCGATGCGGCCTCCAGCAGGGGACCTGGCCAGAGGTTTCACAAAGTATCCTCGGCTATGGCCGGGTTTATACAGTACCGATGCGGCCTCCAGCAGGGGACCTGGCCAGAGGTTTCACAAAGTATCCTCGGCTTATGGCCGGGTATATACGGTACCAGAATAAATGTGGGGACCCAGTCTTCACGAAAAACTTTTTGAGACCCTTGCTCTATGGGCAAGTGGCTTGAAAAATTTACTTGCCCGAATGAACTTCTAGGTGCCCATATATTTGCAGAATTTTACCCGCTTATTGGCGGTATATGGTAGTATATGTGGCAAACTAATGTTTTTTTTATTATTAATATTTTACGATTGTTCAATCATTGCGACTGGAAGCTACGTTTTCTTTTTGCTTCATACTTTGTTTTTGACGACGCCTGTCGTTCAGATGGCCGTGTCTTCCCCCGGCTTTGCGCCCTCGACATATCGCAAGAAACCCGACATGTTTCCATGCAGTTGTTTTCATTTGTTAACAGGAAATGACCTAAGCGGTATTGTTTCGCCCTAATTCCCATTTGCACCGGGTTGTTTCGCCATAAACATAGATATCGGGCAGAATGTGTGAAAATAGTCTGGAGGTGGGTCGTTTCACCCCAGAATTATAGATTTCGTACTGAGCGACACGACACGTGATTTATTTATTTACCAAATTTGATGATATAATGCATCGATTGGCCGCTTCGTCATAGGGCCGAGATGTCAGTAAGCGAAAACGCGAATTTACACCTGTCCGCTTCTAGACGACTTTCAATTCCGGTGTAAACAATTCGTAATTGTAAAGAATTTAGAAAAACATTTCTACTGTCCAGTTTATTACAGGGGCCTCCGCGGTATAAAACGATGGCTGTGAGATCACTAACCTCTCACCGCGGTGGTTCGAGTCCCGGGTAAAACCACAGGGATTCGGCACGTTTGGGGGTACTAGTATATATATTTAAGTACAGGGATTCTACTCTGTGGGATGTCAGATTTCGCATCGATCAGTAAAATGGCCCTATCTGAAACAATTTTGTACAAATCTGTCCAAATATAACGCCTATCCCGAGTCTTTATATTGTTCTTCAAATAAAACACAACTTTAAGCTGCATGCATGTATACTTTGCAAGCAATTGCCACAGACATTGGCCATAGTAGGTCACATTTTCATACTAGAATGTAAATTAGATTGTAACAAGATGTTTTTTTATATAGGAAGAATAATCATAATCCAATCGGAACGCTCGTTTCAACGCGAATTGCGCCGCTTTAGAAATTTTCAAAACAAATTGAAAATGCTACGAAATCTCTTTTTGACGTACATTTTTGCCGAATAAACCTACACGTTAGTGTAAATACATTTTATTGATAATGTTATTCACAGTTTAAAACCTCCCGTCGAAGATTTTTTTTTGTTGCTGACAGAACCCGTGTCCTAGTATGGAAATGTGACCTGCTATGCCAATGCTTGGCAATTGTTTGCAAAGTATACATGCATGCAGCTTAAAGTTGTGTTTTATTTGAAGAACAATATAAAGACTCGGGATAGGCGTTATATTTGGACAGATTTGTACAAAATTGTTTCAGATAGGGCCATTTTACTGATCGATGTGAAATCTGACATCCAACAGAGTAGAATCCCTGTACTTAAATATATATACTAGTACCCCAAAACGTGCCGAATCCCTGTGGTTTGCAAAGTATACATGCATGCAGCTTAAAGTTGTGTTTTATTTGAAGAACAATATAAAGACTCGGGATAGGCGTTATATTTGGACTTCTTTGTACAAAATTGTTTCAGATGGGGCCATTTTACTGATCGATGCGAAATCTGACATCCCACAGAGTAGAATCCCTGTACTTAAATATATATACTAGTACCCCCAAACGTGCCTAATCCCTGTGGGTAAAACCCCAATTAATAAAAAAATTAAAATAATAATAAAAAAACAGGTGCCCGTCGGGCATGTGATATTGCAAAATTTACACGTCCGTCCCGATTTCTACATGTCTGGGCATCGGGCTAATTTTGCAGACTGGGGACCTGGTCAGAAGTTCCACAAAGTATCCTCGGCTTATGGCCGGGTATATACAGTACCAGAATAAATGCGGCCTCCAGCAGGGGACCTCTGGATCAGTATGAAACATCTCCCCCCATACACATTCTGTATTATTATTGCAAGTTTGGAAAAGATTGCTCAGAATATGTGGCAACAACATAACCTGTTTCGCTGCTATTTATATAATTGTGTTGAAATAAAATGTTATTCTGTGTCGCGGGTATCCCGTCCTAGGATGTTATTCTGTGTCGCGGGTATCCCGTCCTAGGATGTTATTCTGTGTCGCGGGTACCCCTTTTACTTTCATGCTATTCTGTGTCGCTGTACCCCATTACTTTCATGCTATTCTGTGTCGCGGGTACCCCTTTTACTTTCATGCTATTCTGTGTCGCGGTACCCCGTTACTTTCATGCTATTCTGTGTCGCTGTACCCCATTACTTTCATGCTATTCTCTGTCCCCAATTACTTTCATGCTATTCTGTGTCGCTGTACCCCATTACTTTCATGCTATTCTGTGTCGCTGTTCCCCATTACTTTCATGTTATTCTGTGTCGCGGTACCCCACTACTTTCATGTTATTCTGTGTCGCGGTACCCCACTACTTTCATGCTCTTCTGTGTCGCGGTATCCCGTTACTTTCATGTTATTGTGTCGCGGTACCCCGTTACTTTCATGCTATTGTGTCGCGGTACCCTGTTACTTTCATGCTATTGTGTCGCGGTACCCCGCTACTTTCATGCTATTGTGTCCCGGTACCCCGCTACTTTCATGTTATTCTGTGTCGCGGTACCCCGTTACTTTCATGTTATTCTGTGTCGCGGTACCCAGTTACTGTCATGTCACTACCCCACTACTTTCATGCTATTCTGTGTCGCGGTACCCCACTACTTTCATGTTATTCTGTGTCGCGGTACTCCACTACTTTCATGTTATTCTGTGTCGCGGTACCCCGTTACTGTCGTGCTATTCTGTGTCACAGTACCCCACTACTTTCATGTTATTCTGTGTCGCGGTACCCCACTACTTTCATGCTATTCGGTGTTGCTTACTTCATTGTCATTCAACTTAAGAAGCTACTTTTCTACTCAAGAGTTTGGATAGTCAAAACTAACCAACATTGAGGTGCCAGTGTTTCATTTCTTGATATAACAGACACGTGTCTATGTTGTACTTTCCAAGATATGTCAACATCCTTGTGAGCGGTTTGACATTAGACGAAGATAGAAAGGAAATAAAGATTATAAAACTGGAGACAATTTTCATTGCAGGTCTTCGTTTTACATGAAACAGCTAATCTGTACACGCAATAACACAACTAACTAATCATAGTTTCATAATATTTAATATCAGAATAACATTCTATTAATAATGATTAAGGACATTCTTAAATGACAAGATGTTGTAAGTCGTGATAGCGCAGTGGATGCGGGTTTGCTTCAGATGCAAAAGGTCCGGAGTTCGAGCACCGCTGGAGCCGTTATGATTGTGCCCTTAGGCAATGCATTTAATTCCCACGTTGCCTCTTGGCGATGGATTCCATCAGGAATGAGGTCTCGAGAGTGATTAATATTAGTTGAAAGAACTTGTTTCGCAATCAAGCTAAAATAAATTTGTATATTGAAATTCCAAACAAGACTTACTTATGTGAAGAAACCTCATTAATAACAGAATTAGTGGGTTACTACACCCTCTGAGCCCCCCCCCCCAATGTTTTATACAATTTGCATACAGAATGTTGTCCAGTAAGATACACTGGCCCATTATAAAGCACTTCTATTCAAATGTTGTATTTAACCCATTCAACACCAAGTAACTGACATGGACTGGTGCATGATATTCATTTATTGGTCTGAAAATAAGAAAATTACATTTGGGTTAGTTCATTTATCAAAATGGGTAATTTTTGTCTAAAAATAATAATATTACTGGCAAAAAGTGTAGATCCTGATGAGATGGCTCATCTGGATCTACACTTTTTGTAAGCCTATTAAGAGGCATGTGGTGTTGAAAGGGTTAATAGCCACTGTGCATTTTAACCATATTTTGTTGAAAAACGCCATTGCTTTCTCACTTCTCGCAAACATTCTGACCTAGAATGAGCCCTGAAAAATTATGAAGCCTATAAAAAAATTGTTTAAACATCGCACCAACAGCTTTGGTCATATGCCGGCTTCTCCCAGCTATTATTGGTGGAGGAATACCATGGGTGCCCATACGAGCAGTATTTCGGGACCTATAGCAGTAAGATGCATGTGATTTGACGTCGGTGACTGTAACCGGACAGAAACCTACAAAATGATTAAAGCCTAGTGTGTCTGCATACAAAATGCCAACTGCAGCCAGCCAAACCAACGGTCACAGTACAATGTAGTATGCTACCACCCATCTTCCACAGCAATCTGTAATAGAAACAGACAAACATATTAATGTATATAACTGCACATCCACACGGTTGCCCAATAATGGCCGGGTGTCACTGAACGAAACTTGGGACATGTAGCCTATCATGCCCAACTGTAACAGACCTGAACTAAACATGGTACATGTAGCCTATCATGCCCAACTGTGATGTCCTAGTGTCACAGACCTGAACTAAACATGGTACATGTAGCCTATCATGCCCAACTGTGATGTCCTAGTGTCACAGACCTGAACTAAACTTGGTACATATAGCCCAACTGTGATGTCCTAGTGTCACAGACCTGAACTAAACATGGTACATGTAGCCTATCATGCCCAACTGTGATGTCCTAGTGTCACAGACCTGAACTAAACATGGTACATGTAGCCTATCATGCCCAACTGTGATGTCCTAGTGTCACAGACCTGAACTAAACATGGTACATGTAGCCTATCATGCCCAACTGTGATGTCCTAGTGTCACAGACCTGAACTAAACATGGTACATGTAGCCTATCATGCCCAACTGTGATGTCCTAGTGTCACAGACCAGAACAAAACTTAATACATATAGGCTATCATGCCCAACTGTGATGTCATAGTGTCACAGACCAGAATAAAACGTGGTACATATAGACTATTATGCCCAAGTGTGATGTCATAGTGTCACAGACCTGAATGAAACTTGGTACATATAGACTATTATGCCCAAGTGTGATGTCATAGTGCCACAGACCTGAATGAAACTTGGTACATATAGACTATTATGCCCAAGTGTCACAGACCTGAATGAAACTTGGTACATATAGACTATTATGCCCAACTGTGATGTCCTAGTGTCACAGACCAGAACAAAACTTGGGATATATAACTCTTGAATTTCTGAGTCAATAAATACATTTCTGTTTTAATACAGCTTAGATCAACGAATCTAAATTGTGGTCACATAAAAGCATTATTATACTATAAACATGTCGCTTTCAAAATTACAAATTCATTGTCGATAGAAGTTGGTGTTCAATGTTCATGAAGCAAAATTCTAGGGACGGCTTTACTGTATATATGACCCCAGGATTGCCATTTTAGCAACTTACAGTCCACAAGTTGCTACAAACTTAGTAGCAGTCCACAAGTTGCTACATACATAGTAGCAGTCCACAAGTTGCTACAAACTTAGTAGCAGTCCACAAGTTGCTACAAACCTAGTAGCAGTCCACAAGTTGCTACATACATAGTAGCAGTCCACAAGTTGCTACATACATAGTAGCAGTCCACAAGTTGCTACAAACATAGTAGCAGTCCACAAGTTGCTACATACATAGTAGCAGTCCACAAGTTGCTACATACATAGTAGCAGTCCACAAGTTGCTACATACATAGTAGCAGTCCACAAGTTGCTACATACATAGTATCAGTCCACAAGTTGCTACATACATAGTACCAGTCCACAAGTTGCTACATACATAGTACCAGTCCACAAGTTGCTACATACATAGTACCAGTCCACAAGTTGCTACATACATAGTACCAGTCCACAAGTTGCTACATACATAGTAGCAGTCCACAAGTTGCTACATACATAGTAGCAGTCCACAAGTTGCTACATACATAGTAGCAGTCCACAAGTTGCTACATACATAGTATCAGTCCACAAGTTGCTACATGCATAGTAGCAGTCCACAAGTTGCTACATGCATAGTAGCAGTCCACAAGTTGCTACATACATAGTAGCAGTCCACAAGTTGCTACATACATAGTAGCAGTCCACAAGTTGCTACATACATCAAAGCTCTGGTGGTTTCTGAGACGATGATTTTTATGATCATCTAATAATATACTCCAAACAAAATTTCATCACATTCGTGCCAGTAATTTCTGATTATGAAATTTGGTCTAAGAGATAGTGACCTAATTTGAGCAATCTTAAGAGGATCACCCAATGATCATAATGACATTGCTATGAACAGAAGTATCACGATGATTGGAACAGTGGTTCAGGAGACCTCGTTTGAACGGACGCAGTAAGACAAGAGTAGATCACAGTGTTCATTCAAGGTGGTCTAAAAAAATATTTCAATATACACAAAGCGATCGAGACAACAAAACAAAACCGGATTTATTTTTCAGAACCAATTTTATACCTTTGGTAATGGTCCTCCATCTGTTGCCAGTTGAGATGGTGCTGGTAGATGTGACGTTTCTTGTAGACCTGATGTTGCCATGTAGATCATATGGTGCAGGTAGACCATATGGTGCAGGTAGATCACATGGTGCAGGTAGATCACATGGTGCAGGTAGATCACATGGTGCAGGTAGACCATATGGTGCAGGTAGATCTGATGTTGCAAGTAGATCACATGGTGCAGGTAGACCATTGGTGGGTAGATATGATGTTGCCAGTAGACCAGATGGTGCAGGTAGACCATATGGTGCAGGTAGACTATATGGTGCAGGTAGACCTGATGTTACCAGTAGATCATATGGTGCTGGTAGATGTGACGTTTCTTGTGCACCTGATGTTGCTGGTAGATCTGATGCTGCCAGTAGATCATATGGTGCCAGTAGATCAGATGTTTCTTGTAGATCTGACGTTGCAGGTAGACCTGATGTTGCAGGTAGATCTGACGTTGCAGGTAGATCAGATGTTGCTGGTAGATCTGACATTGCAGGTATATCAGATATTGCCAGTAGATCAGATGTTGCAGGTAGATCTGATGTTTCTTGTAGATCAGATGGTGTACATAGATCTGATGTTGCCAGTAGATCAGATGTTGCCAGTAGATCAGATGTTGCTGGTAGACCAGATGTTGCTGGTAGATCTGACATTGCAGGTAGATCAGATGTTGCAGGTAGATCTGATGTTGCAGGTAGACCAGATGTTGCTGGTAGATCTGCCATTGCAGGTAGATCTGACGTTGCTGGTAGATCAGATGTTGCAGGTAGGTCTGATGTTGCTGGTAGATCTGACATTGCAGGTATATCAGATGTTGCCAGTAGATCAGATGTTGCAGGTAGATCTGATGTTTCTTGTAGATCAGATGGTGCACATAGATCAGATGTTGCTGGTAGACCAGATGTTGCTGGTAGATCTGACATTGCAGGTAGATCTGATGTTGCAGGTAGACCAGATGTTGCTGGTAGATCTGCCATTGCTGGTAGATCAGATGTTGCAGGTATATCAGATGTTGCAGGTAGATCAGATGTTGCCAGTAGATCTGATGTTGCTGGTAGATCTGCCATTGCAGGTATATCTGATGTTGCAGGTAGATCTGACGTTGCTGGTAGACCAGATGTTGCTGGTATGTCTGATGTTGCTGGTATGTCTGATGTTGCACGTAGATCAGATGTTGCACGTATATCTGGTGTTACACGTATTCCTGGTGTTGCAGGTAGATCAGATGTTGTTGATGTGACAGCTGGTATACAGTCTGCTCTTTCCTTCTTGGGAGCGGGAACTCGTCACTCTCCTCTTGAAGTTCCTCGGTGTTGTGTAACACCTTAAATAGATAGAAAGAGAAGGTAAAGAAGAAATAAAAGAGAATTATTACAGCTTGGTACAGAGAGTAATAACAATACCGTAGTTGGAAAGAACTGGAAATACACTGAAGAGCAAAAGTACAAAGACCTGATGAAGACCAACAATATAGGACAGATGCTCCACTAAATGGACAACAATATAGGACAGATGCTCCACGAAATGGACAACAATATAGAACAGATGCTCCACAAAATGGCAGTTTAATTAGAGTTCATGTCTTTATGTGTTCATAATACACATAATTATCTCATTAATGTCACTCAATGGACAACAATACACATGTATGACAGATGCTCCGACGAAATGGACAACAATATACATGTAGGACAAATGCTCCACGAAATAGACAACAATATAGGACAGATGCTCCATGAAATGGACAACAATATACATGTACGACAGATGCTCCACGAAATGGACAACAATATAGGACAGATGCTCCATGAAATGGACGACAATACACATGTAGGACAGATGCTCCATGAAAAGGACAACAATACACATGTAGGACAGATGCTCCATGAAATGGACAATATAGGACAGATGATCCACGAAGTGGACAACAATACATATGTAGGACAGATGCTCCATGAAATGGACAACAATATAGGACAGATGCTCCACGAAATGGACAACAATACACATGTAGGACAGATGCCCCACGAAATGGACAACAATATACATGTAGGACAAATGCTCCACGAAATGAACAACAATATAGGACAGATGCTCCATGAAATGGACAACAATATACATGTAGGACAGATGCTCCACGAAATGGACAACAATATAGGACAGATGCTCCATGAAATGGACGACAATACACATGTAGGACAGATGCTCCACGAAATGGACAACAATACACATGTAGGACAGATGCTCCATGAAATGGACAATATAGGACAGATGATCCACGAAGTGGACAACAATACATATGTAGGACAGATGCTCCACGAAATGGACAGATGATCCACGAAGTGGACAACAATACATATGTAGGACAGATGCTCCACGAAATGGACAACAATATACATGTAGGACAGATGCTCCATGAAATGGACAACAATACACATGCAGGACAGATACTCCACGAAATGGACAACAATATAGGACAGATGCTCCACGAAATGGACAAGTTATGACAACAATACACATGTAGGACAGATGCTCCACGAAATGGACAACAATATACATGTAGGACAGATGCTCCACGAAATGGACAACAATATAGGACATATGCTCCACAAAATGGACAACAATATAGGACAGATTCTCCACGAAATGGACAACAATATAGGACAGATGCTCCATGAAATGGACAACAATATAGGACAGATGCTCCACGAAATGGACAACAATACACATGTAGGACAGATGCTCCACGAAATGGACAACAATATATGACAGATGCTCCACGAAATGGACAACAATATAGGACAGATGCTCCATGAAATGGACAATACAGGACAGATGCTCCATGAAATGGACAACAATACAGGACAGATGCTCCACGAAATGGCAGTTTAATTAGAGTTCATGTCTTTGTGTTGTCACTGACTACTGGGTATGTGTTGAAACATAGTAATTAAAAGGTGGTTATAAAACAAATATATGTGCATGTCATATATTTAGGGCAAAATTATACTTCAACCGTACGGGAAGTGGGAAGTAGTGGTAGCGCGTTAGCTTCAGGTGTGAAAGGCCCGGGGTAACTCGTTGCAGTTAAGATTGTGCACTTAGGCAAGGCAATTAAATTCCACATTGCCTCTTCCACTCCCTCGTGGTGATGGATTACATCAGGAATGAGATCTCGAGAGTGATTAATATAAGTTGTAAGAAATTGTTTCGCAATTGAGCTAAATTAAAGTTATATAAACTAACCTACTGCTTCATACAAGTACCGTACAAATAAGTTATGTTATATATATGTTATATTTCGGGTTTTACGCCTGCATCAGCACCATTTCGGGCTATATCGCCGGTGGGCAGTTTACCTAACAACACCTTTCCTGGGCAGGCTCCAGCGGTTAACCAGTACTTGGGTGCACCAACCTCCGTAAGAAACTGCCAACTTTTTCATATAAATGAGACACGGCCTGAGCGGGGCTCGAACCCGTGACAATCAGTGATGATAGGTTACAGTGGTATACAAGTCAGCAACTTTAACCACTCGACCACGGACCCGTACAAATAAGACGGGTGCAAGATTTACATTATTTTCCCAATAACCTACCTGTACATATATCAGTAATAGAGGCAATGGGGAAATATGAAACAAAGTGGAATTGTGTTGTCACCAGGTAAAAAATTCATACTGGAGACGATGATCTCTCCTGACTTAATTCATTGTAAATTGGCAAGAATAAATGAAAAGCTCAAAACAAATGTTCCATCGATTAGATTGGAGAGGCCCCAATTACAGATTGCCTTTCAACTTACTTGTTTGACCCCTTTCACCTCTGATGTAGTTACGGTTGCCCCCAATGATTGAGCAGTTTTATCAAGTGGTGTGTGATGTCGCTCGATTCCGTCTTGAAATATGTTACTGGACTTCTCAGCCTGAAACAGAATATTAGGTTAATATTTTATATTATATTTGTGCCACCTAAACTTGGCGAGTTTCAAATGTCACACGGGACCGTTGATCATTACCGACATGTAATATGTTATATTTCGGGTTTTACGCCTGCATCAGCACCATTTTTCGGCTATATCGCCGGCGGGCAGTTTACCTAACACCTTTCCTGGGCAGGCTCCAGCAGTTAACCAGTACTTGGGTGCACCAACCTCCGTAAGAAACTTTTTCATATAAATATTACCGACATGTAAAACTGTGATGCTCTGGCAACGCTTCAACAATTACCGTGTTGTATATTTGAGGTCAATCGATACTGCGGATACGCGCAGTGGGGCGTAGTCTAATTAACATCCTGTCAAAACTTTATGGCTTAGCTGGCACGTGTGAAATTGGATAATGAAGACAGAACTTGGAAGGTTGGAATTTGGATATATTTTAACTAAGATTTTAATTTTTCACCAAATGCGAAAATGGCGATCGCCAGCGGGAACCCTGATATATACAATTTGTATATATAAAATATTAAGTTATCAGTTTCCCCATCTATGTAATTGCACTAAGAAATACACAATTATTAAAATAAGTAACAATTTAACTTGGAGCAACGAGATTATGCCAGTAAACATTGAAGACTTCATGCGATGCGACTAATTATTGGAAGACTGCACAACGCCAAATATCAGAAATAGTAACTATCTATTCTATCGGAACTATAACTTCATTGAAACGTTATACATGTACCACACAATATGATCAATATCAGGGATGTAACTTGCCCATGATAATGATAGTGAACTGGAATCTCTTGAGTTAGTGTCTAGTTGTCAGGTAATGAATTGGGAACATGAATCACAGAGTTAGGCAATGAATTGGGAACATGAATCCCAGAGTTAGGCAATGAATTGGGAACATGAATCACAGAGTTAGGCAATGAATTGGGAACATGAATCCCAGAGTTAGGCAATGAATTGGAAACATGAATAACAGAGTTAGGCAATGAATTGGGAACATGAATTACCGAGTTGGGCAATGAATTGGGAACATGAATCACAGAGTTAGGCAATGAATTGGAAACATGAATAACGGAGTTAGGCAATGAATTGGGAACATGAATCACAGAGTTGGGCAATGAATTGGGAACATGAATAACAGAGTTAGGCAATGAATTGGGGACATGAATCACAGAGTTAGGCAATGAATTGGGAACATGAATCACCGAGTTAGGCAATGAATTGGGAACATGAATAACAGAGTTAGGCAATGAATTGGGAACATGAATCACAGAGTTAGGCAATGAATTGGGAACATGAATCACCGAGTTAGGCAATGAATTGGGAACATGAATCACAGAGTTAGGCAATGAATTGGGAACATGAATCACCGAGTTAGGCAATGAATTGGGAACATGAATAACAGAGTTAGGCAATGAATTGGGAACATGAATCACAGAGTTAGGCAATGAATTGGGAACATGAATCACCGAGTTAGGCAATGAATTGGGAACATGAATAACAGAGTTAGGCAATGAATTGGGAACATGAATCACAGAGTTAGGCAATGAATTGGGAACATGAATCAGAGTTAGGCAATGAATTGGGAACATTAATCACAGAGTTAGGCAATGAATTGGGAACATGAATCACCGAGCCAGGTAATGAATTGGGAACATGAATCACCAAGCCAGGTAATGAATTGGGAATACAAATCACCGAGTTAGGCAATGAATTGGGAAAATGAATCCGAATTTGATAAAAATGGAATCAACATCACGTGGGCATCGGTCATATTCTGCTGCATTTAAATTAAAAGCAGTCAAAGTGTTCGGATCCAAACTTGCAGAACTTTATGATGACCATTTGTTCTGGGGCCTAGTCGATGTGACACCGAAAGCAAACAGACGTGCACCACCGAAAGCGTTATTGATGCGCTGGATTAAAGAAGCATGGGACAATATCACACCAGCTATCATTCGCCGTTCTTTCAAAAAGTGTGGAATTACATGTCTGTGAGCAGTCTGACCAGGAGGACGATCAAGAAGACTTTGAATGGTTCACAGAAAACGAACTAGGTCAGTGAAATGATTGAGGGGGCCACCGACACTCTGGTCCAGGGACGCTCCACCGTGGAGTTGTCGGTATCTGACATTGACACAGACCACTGTGTTTCTATCAGTACAGACTATGATAGCAGCAGACACTGAGGGGAGAATTATGTTGTTTTGCTTCAAAATGGGAGGGGGCGTTTAAAAGGGGCATACGGTACTTGGTTCTTTAGTCGCTTTGTCCTTGAGGCGCGACTCAATTTCTTCTTGAAAATACAGCCACTTTGTGCAGAAACTGTGTCTTCTGAGAGATTATTCCAGGGTGAGACTACCCGATTGGAAAAGAAATTTTTCCGGATGTCTGAGCGAAAGCTAACCTTGAGTAGCTTAAGTTGGTGACCACGAAGTCTTTTCAATGGTCGATAAAATAGAGTGTCTGGATTTATGTTGATTTGTTATGAAGCATTTTATAAGTTTCACACATGTCAGTATTTTTCCTGTGCGACTCTAAACTATCGAGTGTTGGTGGATCATCACACAAGACTAAACAGCGGTTCTGCACTTTTTGTAGCATATCAATATCTTTTTTATAGCTAGGATTCCACACTACTGAAGCGTACTCCAGCAGTGGGCGTATTGTTGGTGTATAAAGAATTGTCACTTTTCTTTGGGTTAAGTTTGTAAAACAACGTCTGATTAGTCCCACTCTTTGGGAAGCCTTTTTCGTTATTTCAGTAATGTGTTTACTAGGCTTTAAGTCACTAGAGATTAACACACCAACTGGTGAAAGTTTGCAAAACAACATCTCATCTTAGAATGTAACAAGATGTTTTTTTATATGAAGAATAATCATAATCCAATCAGAACGCTCGTTTCAACGCGAATTGCGTCGCTTTAGAAATTTTCAAAACAAATTGAAAATGCTACGAAATCTCTTTTTGCCGAATAAACCTGCACGTTAGTGGAAACACATTTTATTGATAATGTTATTCACAGTTAAAACTCTCTCGTCGAAGATTTGTTTTTGTTGCTGACAGAACCCGTGTCCTATTATGGAAATGTGACCTGCTATGGCCAATGTCTGTGGCAATTGTTTGCAAAGTATACATGCACGCAGCTTAAAGTTGTGTTTTATTTGAAGAACAATATAAAGACTCGGGATAGGCGTTATATTTGGACAGATGTGTACAAAATTGTTTCAGATAGGGCCAATTTACTGATCGATGCGAAATCTGACATCCCACAGAGTAGAATCCCTGTACATAAATATATATACTAGTACCCCCAAACGTGCCGAATCCCTGTGGAATTGTCCTTAGCAGGCCAAGTATCTTCATCTCATTTTCATTTACTTTTGTACATATCTCATCAACTACAGTTTTATCAGCTTTTTTCTGTATGCAACCTTCTACTTACTTCAATCTTTGAACTATACACTTTGCATCTCTCCTCAATCTCCTTGTCTGACTTAATGGCAGAAAGGGCTTCCTTTTCACAATGGATACAGTACCAGTGACACCCTAAATGGGGCTTAGACAAAGTAACATAATCGTGTTCATCTACATCAGGCACACAAGGTAAACAGAATTGTTCACTGCATCTGTCACACTCCAGCAATTTGTCATCATCCATCAACAAACATTTTATTACAAGAAGAACAGATCCATGCATCAGAATTTTGAGTTTGGTCAAGGACATCATGAAAAGCAGCGGCACCGCCAGTGCCACCGGGCTGGGAACTTGACTGTCTAGTCTTCCTCGAGGTTCCAAAGATACTGCCATCTTGGATTTTCCCGCCGAAAATCATGCACAGCAAGTCAATCTTTGGAGTTAAATTTCACAATTACTCAACAATTTACAACTCCGATAAGCTTTCCTAAAGATGAACTACAACATATTTAATAAATTTGCCAACTTACAATGACTAAAATGTCCTAGAAATAAATTTTGCTCAAATTTGTTCCCTGTCTATTTCACATGAGTTATGTTCGGGTAGCCTCGGATTTGTTTGCATAATTTAATAAATTTGGGCGCTGTCTAAAATGCGGACGCTATATATATATATAGAGAGAGAGAAAATGCGGACGCTATGTAACATATAGGGAAAAAGCGGGCGCTATAGGTATTACTTGATAAAGGTGTTAGATAGGTGTGCGATTAAACGTACTTACAATTGCCGTGTTTTTAGTGTGTCTGGTGTCTTTTCTTTCATCCATTGTGTTATTTTCTTTAAATGGTTGATTGAATTATAAAACTATTTTGTCTTTTTCAATAATATGCGTCTTCATTCTATCTCTCTTAGACGTTAATAAATAATAACATAGATAATATAAAAATGCGGACGCTATATATATATATATAGAGGGAAAACGCGGGCGCTATAGACGTATATTGATCATAGAGCAAACTGCATGGTATAATGCAAACGCTTCGATATCACTACTTCTACTTCTACCAGTTACTGGCCAAGTTCAACAAACTGAACATTATTGCCAGGTGGGTGCGCATAGAGAAAGAATTGGAATAAAAGTGATAGTATGTACAGTGGAGAGTTAAAATAAATAAATAAGACTGTTAAGAGATTAGATAAAGATGGTGGCTAGTTGAGCCTTGAAGGCGTCAACTGTGCCAACTGATATAGTGTCCGGAGGAAGACTGTTCCACTCCTTGATGGTTCTTGGGAAGAATGACTGTTGGCGGTAGCTAGTAGAACAGCGTGGAATTTGGAAGTCATGGTCTGCTGTGTGGCGCGAGTGGCGCTGAGGGGGTAATAGGCGGTCGGTCTTGTTGACAGTGACTTGGTCGTTGACTATTTTGAATAGTAGAACTAGGCGAGATGTTTTTCTTCTGTCCTGGAGTGATGTCCACTGTAGGTCTTGGAGCATCTCGGTGACACTGGATCTGCTCTGGTAGCAGTGTTTGACGAATCGTGCCCCACGACGTTGAACCATCTCCAGTTTGTTGATATCTATTGTTTCGTAGGGATCCCATACTGAGCAGGTGTATTCTACGGTGGGTCTGACCAGTGACTTGTAAGCGAGTTCTTTTGTTGGGGATGAGGCAATGTTACGGTTCCGTCGTATGAAGTTCAGGTTTCTATTAGCTTTGTTTGTGATGTTGGTAATATGTTCTCCCCAGTCAAGCGTGTTGTTGATGGTGACTCCCAGGTATTTTGCTGATTTGACGTGTTGTAGTGATTGGTTATGAAGTTGGTAGTCAAAATGGATGGTTCTTTTCTTTCGAGAGATAGAGATGACCTGGCATTTGTCTGGGTGGAAGGCCATTTTCCACTTGCTTTCCCACTGTGATAGTTTGTCAAGATCTTTTTGTAAGTTGGTGCAGTCGATGTTATTTGCGATGGTTAGGTAGGCGATGGTATCATCGGCGAACAATCAGATGGTAGCATCCAAACCGTGAGGGATGTCATTGATATAATACAGGAACAAGCTGGGTCCAAGGACAGAGCCTTGAGGGACACCGGACTCTACCTTGACTGTGTCTGAAGTCTCCCCTTCCAGTACTACTGACTGGGATCTTCCGCTCAAGAAGGCATGTATCCAGCGGTTGGTCTTTCCTTGGATGCCGTAGTGGTTCAGCTTGTGGAGGAGAAGACT
>CM026404.1:75564396-75624887 GCA_014843695.1 Archivesica marissinica
TATGTGAGACCTTGTCGAACGCCTTGGAAAAATCCATCACCAAGATGTCAGTCTGTGTTCCGCTTTCCAGGTTTGATGTGATGTCGTCCGTGAATTCTAGAAGCTGTGTTTCACAGGATCGACGTTTTCGGAAGCCATGTTGTAGTGGATAAAGTATGTTGTTGTTTTCGCCATGTTGCATGATGTGACTGGTGATGATGTGTTCCATGAGTTTGCAGCATATGCAGGTTAAGGAGATATGTCGGTAGTTTTCTGGGTTGTATTTACTCCCTTTCTTGTAGATTGGAGAGACATTTGTTTTCTGCCAGTCATCGGGGGTGGTACCAGTGTTGAGAGAGTAGTTAAAGATGATGGTAAGGATGGGAGCAATGTGGGTTGACAGTTCCTTTAATATTCTCGGGTTGATGCTATCTGGACCTGGGGATTTGTGAGGGTTAAGAGAGCTTAGGAGTTTTTCGACGCCGTTAGAAGTGATGGTGATGTCAGGAGCAACTGGGTAATCCTTGGTTTAAGTGTAACCTCCAGTCTTGAATTGTTGTTCAGAGTAAGGCGTGTCTTTGGTGAAAACTGACTGGAACTGATGGTTGAGGATATTTGCTTTGGTCTTCGGGTCTGAATGGAGTTGATCTTGGCTCCGGAGTCCAGTGATTGAAGCGTTGTCTTTCTTCTTGTGTTTAATAAAGGTCCAGAAGCGCTTGGTGGAGTTCTTGTTGTGTGTATCAGTGGGCTGTGGTGTGATCATATTGTCAATGTATGACCAATATGCCTGACGGAGCTTCTTCTGTAGTAGTTGTTTAGCGGATTTGAATTTCTTGATGTGAGCCGGATTGTTGGATTTCTTCTTTGCTTTGTGTAGATGGTCTCTTTTTTTGACAAGTTTTTTAATTTCAGGTGTAATCCATGGGGCAGAGTCTTTTGGTCTTGCTGTTTTGTGTGGGATGTGTGCATTTATGCTCAGTTTCAGTTTTTCTTTAAAGGTTGTCCATACAACTTCTGTGGTCTCGTTTTGTTGAGCTAGTTCCAGGATCTGTGTATGTAGAGTGGTCAGGTCGGATCTCATGCTATCCCACTGGGCGTTCTTGTATAGGAATCACTATTTCGAAATGACATATACATTGAACATATAGCAAACTGCGGACGCTATATATATAGAGGGAAAATGCGAACGCTATAGATGTATAGAGAAAAGGCGGACGCTATAGTAACTAGCTGGCGATATAGTTTTTAATTGCGGACGCTCGAATTAAGAGATCATTTTAATAAGTTTATGTTCAAACTCTTGTATGATATTGAAAATATAACAAACCGCGGACACATTTGTAATAAGATTTATTTCAAGTGTTAGTATCATATTGATCATAGAGCAGACTGCATGGTATAATGCAAACGCTTCGATATCACTTTCGAAATGACAGATACATTGAACATATAACAAACTGTGGACGCTATATATATATAGAGGGAAAATGCGGACGCTATATAAATATAGTGAGAAAACGCGGGCTCTATAGACGTATATTGATCATAGAGCAGACTGCATGGTATAATGCAGACGCTTCGATATCACTGCTTCGAAATGGCAGACACATTGAACATATAACAAACTGCGGACGCTATATATATATAGAGGGAAAATGCGGACGCTATATATATATAAATGAAAAGAAAATGTTCAATTTGAGTCAATTAAGAAAAAACTGTCGCCCGAAGCATGCTAAAAAATGTGGAACTAAAAAGAGTAGAATCGGCGATACCGAGTTTGACGTTAATCCAGCACCGGACTCGGTGATTAAAACTTTAAATGTAAATATGCATGAAACACCCAAAACAAAGTCATGGTTTAGCAAAGGAAAGTCAAACGAAAAGGCGAAGAAAACATTACAATTCGAACATTCAACCCCAAACGTCAATTCATCACCACGCACACTAACTCCATGCTCATCTGACAGAAAAAGAAAGATCCAAGAAAAAGAACAATATAAATTCCCAAAACTAGAAACTGAACTTTCAATAATAACTGAACAAAACGAATTAACAGCTTTTGAAATAAGCAACAGAAATAACAGCACTGATTTTAATACTAAAACATGTGAAATATGGAATGAAGAATTGGGACTAACGCTAGATGATATTTGTGACTTAAATACTAACAAAAAATTAAACTCCAATCACATGGAAGCGGTGAATATATTATTAAGGAATGTTGGGAAGGATATCGATGGTTTACAGTTAACAGAAATGGTACCAGTGTTCTGCAAAGATGGGAAAAGGTGGAAAACAAAACTTCCAATGCAACCTACAGATTATCCAGCATGCCAGATCCACCACAACCATAACGATCACTGGGTCGCTTCACTATACCACAACAATAACATTTATTTACTTGACAGTTTGGGTACTGACAGACCGGATGATACAATTATACCAAATGGACTTATTGTCGCAAACTCTCCTTTTTCTTCTCGTAATAATATGTCTCGGTTGCTACGGCTCTTACCAGGGTCTATCCTATTGTAGACTCGCTGGAGTTGTCTAGGGGGTTTCTTCGTTATTATATGTATTAATGATAACTCAACACAGTATTACATTTCTTCTATATAATATCTTGTTTAAATTGGCCTCAGAAATATCCATATATATATAATCAGTGATCTATATATATATACATCGTATCATTAAAAGCTTATTTAACAATCCATTTGTGTGAGCCGACTCTGCGCTTACACAGTATATTTAACATCCAATCTTTCTAATCCGTCATTACTCAATATCACTATAATCTAATCACTGTTTCTGATTAGATTAACTTTTAATCACCTTCTATATGGTTCGCCGAAACTCTATGTTTCTTCTATGGCTGAACCATTTAATTATTCGACAAATCTTTATAAGTTATATTTCTTATAATGTCCATAATATCTAAGTATCATAAATACAGTTTATATGTTCTATATACTAGATTGAGATCACGACCTTTCTCG
The DNA here is from genome assembly GCA_014843695.1 of Archivesica marissinica. Lineage (NCBI taxonomy): Eukaryota > Metazoa > Mollusca > Bivalvia > Venerida > Vesicomyidae > Archivesica > Archivesica marissinica. The sequence goes on from CM026404.1 coordinate 75,567,378, forward strand.
CTCCTGGAGTTAGGCTCTAGTGTGTCTGATTTATGTTAATAAAATCCATTTCTTATATACATGATTGAATCAGTGTATATATGATATAACAATTCCTAAAACATCTGTTATTCCTAAACATCTGTTATGTTATCTAATATTACACCATCAAACCAGTTCGGTGCCTTTGTATTACATAACTGGACACCTGCAAAAAGATTCAATTAGGGGTAATATCTACAATAGCTTCAGTGTCGTCGGGGTAATTGATTTATACCAATCTTCAGTGTCATCGGAGTAATCTCTATAATAGCTTCAGTGTCGTTGGGGTAATTGCTTTATAACTAGATCTTCAGTGTGATTTATAACCAGATCTTCAGTGTCGTCGGGGTAATTAATTTATACCAGATTTTCAGTGTCGCCGGGGTAATCTCTACAATAGCTTCAGTGTTGTCGGGGTAATTTATAACAGGTCTATGTTATTAAGTATTATTGTATTTAAAAATAAACAACAGATGTATCGGAAATTTTAAATTGCTAAATAAATCAATAACGAAAATAATAACAGAAAGGGACAAAGAAACGCATACTTTTAAAAAAAAAAAGACGAAATATTATATAATTTATAAGAAAATAACATATTGAATGAAAGATAAGACAACTGACACACTAACAAACACAGCGACCATAAGTACGTTTAATCGCACACCTTTATCAAGTAATACCTATAGCGCCCGCTTTTTCCCTATATATTACATAGCGTCCGCGTTTTCTCGCTCTATATATAGCGCCCGTTTAACGCGTCCGCATTTTAGACAGACGCCACAAAACCTGGTCAAAACATTTTGACAATCTCGTCACGGTGTCTTGCACCGCTCAAATTCACGTCAAAAAACCTGTTTGTACCATCATGTGGTCTAGATTTTAAAGACGGACTGCGTTTCTCTTAACGTGAGATAGATTTACATGCATGCATAACTGAAATGTTTTAAAACTGATTCAAGCTATGAACTGTGTAAGTTTTTATATCGGTACGTTATGGTGAAGGACTGTTACTGCTTTTATTATGTCGCCATTATGTATGTATGTTCCATTAATGTCAAACCCCTTGCGGGGACCTAGACATGTTTTCCTGTGCAGGCTTAGCCGACCTAAGTGGTTAACCAGTACTAAGTGTGTGAGGTGCCTTGCTCACTGACACTACATATACTGGTATCTCCTTGTATCGCGGCACAACAGGATCATATCAATAATGTGTACAATAAAACACTTACCTCAACTTTTAACACTTATCATCTTTATCCTGTCAGTTATTTTAACATCTTGTCTTCATGTTCGCACAACATCAATTACTCTGTCATATTCTTTAATTGTTTACTTTATTATTTTCGTACGCCATGTTTGACCTTGGGTAAAAAAAACTACGTCCTGTTGTATCGCGTCATTCGTGTTTTTCCAATTTTTGTCATAAATATCGAGGCCCCGATAAGTGTTCTTTATACAAATGCTACGTAATAATATATTTAGCAGTTTTAAACGAGTATCACATATGTTAACTTGTAACAGTTCAACAAAACAACATTAAATGAACTGTGTACTGTTTTTTAAGTTTATTCTTCTTGTCATGGGCAGTGTGGACATCTGAACACATTGCCACCTGTGTAGAGTGAGCATAGACGCTGCATTTACCCTAAGACTGGTTGTCGAAATGGCAAATACCGCGATAAAAGCTATCCCACAATACAACCGGAATCAACTATACATATCCTGACGGAGTATCGAACCCGGGACCGTTCAATTCCAAATCCGACGCTCTACCACTGGACCACGCACACCATTCAGTCATGTCATATTTAGTATTGAGAGCAATGTCAGATATCTAGTTATACTTGTAATCATAGTATTAAATACTGTACATGCACAGCAATCAGCATACTGTACATACACAGCAATCAGCATACTGTACATACACAGCAATCAGCATACTGTACATACACAGCAATCAGCATACTGTACATACACAGCAATCAGCATACTGTATATACACAGCAATCAGCATACTGTATATACACAGCAATCAGCATACTGTACATACACAGCAATCAGCATACTGTATATACACAGCAATCAGCATACTGTATATACACAGCAATCAGCATACTGTACATACACAGCAATCAGCATACTGTACATACACAGCAATCAGCATACTGTACATACACAGCAATCTGCATACTGTATATACACAGCAATCAACATACTGTACATAAATACACAGCAATCTGCATACTGTACATACACAGCAATCAACATACTGTACATAAATACACAGCAATCTGCATACTGTACATACACAGCAATCAACATACTGTACATACATACACAGCAATCTGCATACTGTACATACACAGCAATCAGCATACTGTACATACACAGCAATCAGCATACTGTATATACACAGCAATCAGCATACTGTACATACACAGCAATCAGCATATTGTATATACACAGCAATCAGCATACTGTATATACACAGCAATCAGCATACTGTACATACACAGCAATCAGCATACTGTACATACATACACAGCAATCTGCATACTGTATATACACAGCAATCAGCATACTGTACATACACAGCAATCAGCATACTGTACATACACAGCAATCAGCATACTGTACATACACAGCAATCAACATACTGTACATACACAGCAATCAGCATACTGTACATACACAGCAATCAGCATACTGTATATACACAGCAATCAGCATACTGTACATACACAGCAATCAGCATACTGTACATACATACACAGCAATCTGCATACTGTACATACACAGCAATCAGCATACTGTACATACATACACAGCAATCTGCATACTGTACATACACAGCAATCAGCATACTGTACATACACAGCAATCAGCATACTGTACATACACAGCAATCAGCATACTGTACATACACAGCAATCAGCATACTGTATATACACAGCAATCAACATACTGTACATAATACACAGCAATCTGCATACTGTACATACACAGCAATCAACATACTGTACATAAATACACAGCAATCTGCATACTGTACATACACAGCAATCAACATACTGTACATACATACACAGCAATCTGCATACTGTACATACACAGCAATCAGCATACTGTATATACACAGCAATCAGCATACTGTACATACACAGCAATCAGCATATTGTATATACACAGCAATCAGCATACTGTATATACACAGCAATCAGCATACTGTACATACACAGCAATCAGCATACTGTACATACATACACAGCAATCTGCATACTGTATATACACAGCAATCAGCATACTGTACATACACAGCAATCAGCATACTGTACATACACAGCAATCAGCATACTGTACATACACAGCAATCAACATACTGTACATACACAGCAATCAGCATACTGTACATACACAGCAATCAGCATACTGTATATACACAGCAATCAGCATACTGTACATACACAGCAATCAGCATACTGTACATACATACACAGCAATCTGCATACTGTACATACACAGCAATCAGCATACTGTACATACATACACAGCAATCTGCATACTGTACATACACAGCAATCAGCATACTGTATATACACAGCAATCAGCATACTGTACATACACAGCAATCAGCATACTGTACATACACAGCAATCAGCACATACACAGCAATCAGCATACTGTACATACACAGCAATCAGCATACTGTACATACACAGCAATCAGCATACTGTACATACACAGCAATCAGCATACTGTACATACACAGCAATCAGCATACTGTACATACACAGCAATCAGCATACTGTACATACACAGCAATCAGCATACTGTACATACACAGCAATCAGCATACTGTACATACACAGCAATCAGCATACTGTACATACACAGCAATCAGCATACTGTATACACAGCAATCAGCATACTGTACATACACAGCAACAGCACTGTATATACACAGCAATCAGCATACTGTACATACACAGCAATCAGCATACTGTACATACATACACAGCAATCTGCATACTGTACATACACAGCAATCAGCATACTGTACATACACAGCAATCAGCATACTGTATATACACAGCAATCTGCATACTGTACATACACAGCATCAGCATACTGTACATACACAGCAATCAGCATACTGTACATACACAGCAATCAGCATACTGTACATACATAGCAATCAGCATACTGTACATACATAGCAATCAGCATACTGTACATACACAGCAATCAGCATACTGTACATACACAGCAATCAGCATACTGTACATACACAGCAATCAGCATACTGTATATACACAGCAATCAGCATACTGTACATACCAGCAATCAGCATACTGTACATACACAGCAATCAGCATACTGTATATACACAGCAATCCATACTGTATATACACAGCAATCTGCATACTGTACATACACAGCAATCAGCATACTGTACATACACAGCAATCAGCATACTGTACATACACAGAATCAGCATACTGTACATACACAGCAATCAGCATACTGTACATACACAGCAATCAGCATACTGTACATACACAGCAATCAGCATACTGTACATACACAGCAATCAGCATACTGTACATACACAACAATCAGCATACTGTACATACATAGCAATCTGCATACTGTATATACACAGCAATCAGCATACTGTACATACACAGCAATCAGCATACTGTACAACCATATCAGACAAGGGAAGGTCACAATACAAAATGTACCCATCAGGCAAGGGAGGGTCACAATACAAAATGTACCCATCAGGCAAGGTAGGGTCACAATACAATATGTACCCATCAGGCAAGGGAGGGTCACAATACAAAATGTACCCATCAGGCAAGGGAAGGTCACAATACAAAATGTACCCATCAGGCAAGGGAAGGTCACAATACAAAATGTACCCATCAGGCAAGGGAAGGTCACAATACAAAATGTACCCATCAGGCAAGGTCACAATACAAAATGTACCCATCAGGCAAGGGAGGGTCACAATACATAATGTACGCACCAGGAAAGGGAGGGTTACAATACAAAATAGCATGCACACTGCTTATATAGAAATGCTATATATTCGTTTAATGCTATGTATATTGTTGACATGTGGGAGGAAATGATAATAGTGGATGTCGTGATAGCGTCCTGAGTTCGAGCCCCACTGTAACCGTTACGATTGTGCCCTTAGGCAAGGCATTTAAATTCCACATTGCCTCTTCTCTCTCCTTCATGGCGATGGATTCCATCAGGAATGAGGTCTCAAGAGTGATTAATACAAGTTGAAAGAACTTGTTTTGCAATCAAGCTAAAATAAATTTGTATAAACTAACATGTGAAAATTATGTTTGTATGTTATGAAAGGACAAAATAAATTATTAAAAAAAAGATAGGTTTTTGCAGTATATTATTGGGAATTGAATCTACCTGTACGTAGTGGTGGATCAGGTAACAGTCGATTATTGGGAATTGATTCTACCTGTACGTAGTGGTGGATCAGGTGAGTCGATTATTGGGAATTGATTCTACTTGTACGTAGTGGTGGGTCAGTCGATTTTTTGGGAATTGATTCTACCTGTACGTGGTGGTGGATCAGGTGACAGTCGATTATTGGGAATTGATTCTACTTGTACGTAGTGGTGGGTCAGTCGATTTTTTGGGAATTGATTCTACCTGTACGTGGTGGTGGATCAGGTGACAGTCGAGTATTGGGAATTGATTCTACCTGTACGTGGTGGTGGATCAGGTGACAGTCGATTCTTGGGAATTGATTCTACCTGTACGTAGTGGTGGATCAGGTGACAGTCGATTATTAAGGATTGTATATAGAGCAAGGCAACCCTGGTTCAATCCTCGGACCGGGAAGTATGCTAGATGGTACGGTGGTGGATATTTCGGACAGGTGGGCTTTCTCTGGTCCCGTTTTCTCCCACACGAATGACCATATTTACACTTTCATCCGCGCCAACTAGAGTGATTAATATAAGTTGATGAAGCTCGTTTCGAGATTGTTGTAAAATAAAAAATAATTTTTAGAATAGTTTTGTGGCCTCTCAGTGTCACTACTTGTCCTGGACCATCTTCAATTGATTGGCTGTCCGATTAGCGCGCTCGCTTCTCACCAATGCAACCCGGATTCGATCCTCGGACCGGGAAGTATGGTACCATGGTCGCCAGATAGGACAGGTGGGTTTTCTCCGGGTAATCCGGTTTCCTCCCACGTGAATGACCACATTTACGCTTTCATCTGCACCAACGAGAGTGATTAATATATGTTGTCAAAATTGCTTCACAATCGTTGAAAAGTAAATAAAGTTAAAAAAAAAAAATTGATGTATTATTAATTTATTATGTATATGTTATGGCAAAAATCTAAATAAGCTTTGAATTTTCTATTTAATCCATCCGTTCTGGTATGTTAACGTTACAACATGATGCACATATAATAGGAAATTTCATACTGTAGAAATTTGCTTTTTCACTGATGTAGTGTCGCTTTAACTACTTTGTCAGAACGCTCGGTTTTACAAGAATATGATTGAAATAACATGCTTATGTAGCACATCTATAACATAAAGATACATTGTTTTCTTTACCAATCAATTAAAAAATAAATGTACATACTGTAAATAGTAGTGTTATCTTGAACATGAAATATGTTTTTATGTAAATAACAAGGTTTATTTTGACTTGAGAGTGGATTATGGATTAATCGATTTTCTCTTGTTTTTTGAGAATTACCTCGATATTAAAGACAAGTACACATTGATAATTTAAGCCAAGTAGGAATCCTATTTAAAGTAAGATAATTATTAGATTACCAAGTAGGACTCCTATTTAAAGTAAGATAATTATTAGATTACCAAGTAGGACTCCTATTTAAAGTAAGATAATTATTAGATTACCAAGTAGGACTCCTATTTAAAGTAAGATAATTATTAGATTACCAAGTAGGACTCCTATTTAAAGTAAGATCATTATTAGATTACCAAGTAGGACTATTTAAAGTAAGATCATTATTAGATTACCTATTATGATGCTACACACAATTTACTATTTTTTTCAACAATGTTTAATGTAATATCATTAGTAACTGACAAATAAAAAGTATATAACACAGTAAGCTTTACTAAATTGTAGATAGAACTTCATTTTGTTAAAATCCTAAAAAAAACCCATTCATCAAGTATTATTTTCATATGTATTTTGCCGTATTAAATCTTTTTGTTTTTCTTTATGCTTGCTATATGAAATACATGAATCAATATCTGTAAGGGGTAGTGGGGATGGCTCTCCGACCCCACTCTCCAATGTTGACGGGGACCAATAAATACATGAATCAATATTTGTAAGGTGTAGTGGGGATGGCTCTCCGACCCCACTCTCCAATGTTGACGGGGACCAATAAATACATGAATCAATATCTGTAAGGGGTAGTGGGGATGGCTCTCCGACCCCACTCTCCAATGTTGACGGGGACCAATAAATACATGAATCAATATTTGTAAGGGGTAGTGGGGATGGCTCTCCAACCCCACTCTCCAATGTTGACGGGGACCAATAAATACATGAATCAATATTTGTAAGGGGTAGTGGGGATGGCTCTCCAACCCCACTCTCCAATGTTGACGGGGACCAATAAATGGGCAAACTTGTTTTGCTGAAATTACAAAAAAAACATGATGCACATTTTGATGAATACATAATCATGTTTAAACTAATTGATTGACGAGTGAATCTGTGTGTGAAACATGTGGCCTGAACTCCTCTCAACTCCTTGAATTTATATTAGGTATACAAGTTCATGTTGTTGCGACATTCTAGCGAGATAAATCCTTCTTGAATTGCGCCGCCTATATACATTACAAATATTACAACAGTAGAGGGAAGACACAACAGTCCTGCTAATTATAGTAGATGCCCACCGACATTGTATGAAATTATTGTAGATTATGTTGGTTTATTTTGGAGACTTATAGTGGCATCAACAGCATATGGCAACTCTCCAGTTATTATTGGTCGATGAAGACCCCGGATGCCCCTTCGAGCAGTATTTCAGACACCGGGTAGAACCATCGATCTTCCGCAAGCCAGTTGGATAGCTTCCTCACATTAAAGAATTCGACACCCAAGTGGGATTCGGGCTGGCAGGGTGATTTGAAGTCGAACGACCGAGACCATGGAGGACCTTTCTTGTAGATTAAACTATTTAAAAGCCAGTCAATAGTCTTGATGCAGAATAATAAATGTGCAGAACTTGCTCGTTTTGCTAGTGTGTTTCTTTCACAGATATTGTGTAACTGGCAACGATAACTGCAGAAACATATGTCAGTCATTTTTCAACAAGTCACATGGTTTTAACACAACATTCTTTTCTAATTTGAATAATACATTGGATATCAAGCCAAATGAAACCAAAATAATATTCAATTCAATCTATTTATTACATTAAGTGTGACGAGATATTTATAGCAAAGAATATGGATATATTTTCAGAAGAGAATAGGGTTGTAGTTTCTTGAAGAATACTCTTTAATTTCTTATTTAGTTTGTGTAATATATAAATATTCATAGGTTTTGAACAATTGTCCCCATTTAATAGTGTCTGTGTAAGAAAGGTATGTGTAATAGTCTGTGTATGTACATTAGGTGTAATAGTGTGTGTATGTACAGTAGGTGTAATAGTGTGTGTATGTACAGTAGGTGTAATAGTGTGTGTATGTACAGTAGGTGTAATAGTGTGTGTATGTACAGTAGGTGTAATAGTCTGTGTATGTACAGTAGGTGTAATAGTGTGTGTATGTACAGTAGGTGTAATAGTCTGTGTATGTACAGTAGGTGTAATAGTGTGTGTATGTACAGTAGGTGTAATAGTCTGTGTATGTACAGTAGGTGTAATAGTGTGTGTATGTACAGTAGGTGTAATAGTCTAGGTGTATGTACAGTAGGTGTAATAGTGTGTGTATGTACAGTAGGTGTAATAGTGTGTGTATGTACAGTAGGTGTAATAGTGTGTGTATGTACAGTAGGTGTAATAGTGTGTGTATGTACAGTAGGTGTAATAGTGTGTGTATGTACAGTAGGTGTAATAGTGTGTGTATGTACAGTAGGTGTAATAGTCTAGGTGTATGTACAGTAGGTGTAATAGTGTGTGTATGTACAGTAGGTGTAATAGTGTGTGTATGTACAGTAGGTGTAATATTCTGTGTATGTACAGTAGGTGTAATAGTCTGTGTATGTAAAGTAGGTGTAATAGTCTGTATGTAAAGTAGGTGTAATAGTCTGTGTATGTACAGTAGGTGTAATAGTCTGTATGTACAGTAGGTGTAATATTCTGTGTATGTACAGTAGGTGTAATAGTCTGTGTATGTAAAGTAGGTGTAATAGTCTGTGTATATAAAGTAGGTGTAATAGTCTGTATGTACAGTAGGTGTAATGGTCTGTGTATGTAAAGTAGGTGTACTAGTCTGTATGTACAGTAGGTGTAATAGTCTGTATGTACAGTAGGTGTAATGGTCTGTGTATGTAAAGTAGGTGTAATAGTCTGTATGTACAGTAGGTGTAATAGTCTGTGTATATAAAGTAGGTGTAATAGTCTGTATGTACAGTAGGTGTAATGGTCTGTGTATGTAAAGTAGGTGTACTAGTCTGTATGTACAGTAGGTGTAATGGTCTGTGTATGTAAAGTAGGTGTAATAGTCTGTATGTACAGTAGGTGTAATGGTCTGTGTATGTAAAGTAGGTGTAATAGTCTGTATGTACAGTAGGTGTAATGGTCTGTATGTACAGTAGGTGTAATGGTCTGTATGTACAGTAGGTGTAATGGTCTGTATGTACAGTAGGTGTAATGGTCTGTATGTACAGTAGGTGTAATGGTCTGTGTATGTACAGTAGGTGTAATAGTCTGTATGTACAGTAGGTGTAATGGTCTGTGTATGTAAAGTAGGTGTAATAGTCTGTATGTACAGTAGGTGTAATAGTCTGTATGTACAGTAGGTGTAATGGTCTGTGTATGTAAAGTAGGTGTAATAGTCTGTATGTACAGTAGGTGTAATAGTCTGTGTATGTAAAGTAGGTGTAATAGTCTGTATGTACAGTAGGTGTAATAGTCTGTATGTACAGTAGGTGTAATGGTCTGTATGTAAAGTAGGTGTAATAGTCTGTATGTACAGTAGGTGTAATGGTCTGTGTATGTAAAGTAGGTGTAATAGTCTGTATGTACAGTAGGTGTAATGGTCTGTGTATGTAAAGTAGGTGTAATAGTCTGTATGTACAGTAGGTGTAATGGTCTGTGTATGTAAAGTAGGTGTAATAGTATGTATGTACAGTAGGTGTAATAGTCTGTATGTACAGTAGGTGTAATGGTCTGTATGTACAGTAGGTGTAATAGTCTGTATGTACAGTAGGTGTAATGGTCTGTATGTACAGTAGGTGTAATGGTCTGTATGTACAGTAGGTGTAATGGTCTGTATGTACAGTAGGTGTAATGGTCTGTATGTACAGTAGGTGTAATGGTCTGTGTATGTACAGTAGGTGTAATGGTCTGTGTATGTACAGTAGGTGTAATAGTCTGTGTATGTAAAGTAGGTGTAATAGTCTGTGTATATAAAGTAGGTGTAATAGTCTGTATGTACAGTAGGTGTAATGGTCTGTGTATGTAAAGTAGGTGTACTAGTCTGTATGTACAGTAGGTGTAATAGTCTGTATGTACAGTAGGTGTAATGGTCTGTGTATGTAAAGTAGGTGTAATAGTCTGTATGTACAGTAGGTGTAATAGTCTGTGTATGTAAAGTAGGTGTAATAGTCTGTATGTACAGTAGGTGTAATAGTCTGTATGTACAGTAGGTGTAATGGTATGTGTATGTAAAGTAGGTGTAATGGTCTGTATGTACAGTAGGTGTAATGGTCTGTGTATGTAAAGTAGGTGTAATAGTCTGTATGTACAGTAGGTGTAATGGTCTGTGTATGTAAAGTAGGTGTAATAGTCTGTATGTACAGAAGGTGTAATAGTATGTATGTACAGTAGGTGTAATGGTCTGTATGTACAGTAGGTGTAATAGTCTGTATGTACAGTAGGTGTAATGGTCTGTATGTACAGTAGGTGTAATGGTCTGTATGTACAGTAGGTGTAATGGTCTGTATGTACAGTAGGTGTAATGGTCTGTGTATGTACAGTAGGTGTAATGGTCTGTGTATGTACAGTAGGTGTAATGGTCTGTGTATGTACAGTAGGTGTAATAGTCTGTATGTACAGTAGGTGTAATTGACGTAGTGTAATGTCTGTGTACAGAGGTGTAATGGTCTGTGTATGTACAGTAGGTGTAATGGTCTGTATGTACAGTAGGTGTAATGGTCTGTGTATGTACAGTAGGTGTAATGGTCTGTGTATGTACAGTAGGTGTAATGGTCTGTGTATGTACAGTAGGTGTAATGGTCTGTGTATGTACAGTAGGTGTAATGGTCTGTATGTACAGTAGGTGTAATGGTCTGTATGTACAGTAGGTGTAATGGTCTGTATGTACAGTAGGTGTAATGTGTGTGTATGTACAGTAGGTGTAATGGTCTGTGTATGTACAGTAGGTGTAATGGTCTGTATGTACAGTAGGTGTAATGGTCTGTATGTACAGTAGGTGTAATGGTCTGTATGTACAGTAGGTGTAATGGTCTGTGTATGTACAGTAGGTGTAATGGTCTGTGTATGTACAGTAGGTGTAATGGTCTGTGTATGTACAGTAGGTGTAATGGTCTGTATGTACAGTAGGTGTAATAGTCTGTATGTACAGTAGGTGTAATGGTCTGTATGTACAGTAGGTGTAATGGTCTGTGTATGTACAGTAGGTGTAATGGTCTGTGTATGTACAGTAGGTGTAATGGTCTGTATGTACAGTAGGTGTAATGGTCTGTATGTACAGTAGGTGTAATGGTCTGTATGTACAGTAGGTGTAATGGTCTGTATGTACAGTAGGTGTAATGGTCTGTATGTACAGTAGGTGTAATGGTCTGTATGTACAGTAGGTGTAATGGTCTGTATGTACAGTAGGTGTAATGGTCTGTATGTACAGTAGGTGTAATGGTCTGTATGTACAGTAGGTGTAATGGTCTGTATGTACAGTAGGTGTAATGGTCTGTATGTACAGTAGGTGTAATGGTCTGTATGTACAGTAGGTGTAATGGTCTGTATGTACAGTAGGTGTAATGGTCTGTATGTACAGTAGGTGTAATGGTCTGTGTATGTACAGTAGGTGTAATGGTCTGTGTATGTACAGTAGGTGTAATGGTTGTATGTACAGTAGGTGTAATGGTCTGTGTATGTACAGTAGGTGTAATGGTCTGTGTATGTACAGTAGGTGTAATAGTCTGTATGTACAGTAGGTGTAATGGTCTGTGTATGTAAAGTAGGTGTATAGTCTGTATGTACAGTAGGTGTAATGGTCTGTATGTACAGTAGGTGTAATAGTCTGTATGTACAGTAGGTGTAATAGTCTGTATGTACAGTAGGTGTAATGGTCTGTGTATGTACAGTAGGTGTAATAGTCTGTATGTACAGTAGGTGTAATGGTCTGTGTATGTACAGTAGGTGTAATGGTCTGTGTATGTACAGTAGGTGTAATGGTCTGTATGTACAGTAGGTGTAATGGTCTGTATGTACAGTAGGTGTAATAGTCTGTATGTACAGTAGGTGTAATGGTCTGTATGTACAGTAGGTGTAGGTCTGTATGTACAGTAGGTGTAATGGTCTGTATGTACAGTAGGTGTAATGGTCTGTATGTACAGTAGGTGTAATGGTCTGTATGTACAGTAGGTGTAATGGTCTGTATGTACAGTAGGTGTAATGGTCTGTATGTACAGTAGGTGTAATGGTCTGTATGTACAGTAGGTGTAATGGTCTGTGTATGTACAGTAGGTGTAATGGTCTGTGTATGTACAGTAGGTGTAATGGTCTGTGTATGTACAGTAGGTGTAATAGTCTGTATGTACAGTAGGTGTAATGGTCTGTGTATGTACAGTAGGTGTAATGGTCTGTATGTACAGTAGGTGTAATGGTCTGTATGTACAGTAGGTGTAATAGTCTGTATGTACAGTAGGTGTAATGGTCTGTATGTACAGTAGGTGTAATGGTCTGTATGTACAGTAGGTGTAATGGTCTGTATGTACAGTAGGTGTAATGGTCTGTGTATGTACAGTAGGTGTAATGGTCTGTATGTACAGTAGGTGTAATGGTCTGTGTTATACAATGTATATTATTATGTCAATGACGTCACAACAAGTAACATTTATTAAGTCAAGTCAAAATGTGTAACGTTTTACTACCGGCTATTTGCACCTTTTAGCAAGTTTTACATTGGAATTGCTATTGTAGCTGGACATGGCTGTTGATGAATTCAGCGATAGAGCAGGATTTGTAGCTTGAGGATTTTCAGCGACACCAGTTGCTTATTTTGTTTACAGAGCGTATGAATATATACCGTGCTCATTTGCATACAATGTAGTTATTACAGAGCGTATGAATATATACCGTGCTCATTTGCATACAATGTAGTTATTACAGAGCGTATGAATATATACCGTGCTCATTTGCACACAATGTAGTTATTACAGAGCATATGAATATATACCATGCTCATTTGCATACAATGTAGTTATTACAGAGCATATGAATATATACCATGCTCATTTGTATACAATGTAGTTATTACAGAGCGTATGAATATATACCATGCTCATTTGCATACAATGTAGTTATTACAGAGCATATGAATATATACCGTGCTCATTTGCATACAATGTAGTTATCAGACTGTGTAATGCCCAAAATAAGTAATGGCGATATTACCCATTGCAGTGCAAATTATGTTATAAAGAAATTTATCAATGAAATAAAATGCGTTATTCCACGTGTGGTACCTAGCTGCTGCATATTAAACTGTTGTCAACACGAACATTTTCGGACTCTATCTGTCGGTTACGCCATTTATGGTCGTCTAAATACGACGTTCTAGCGGCATTTAGCACATGGTCGCATCGTTATTCATTCATAAAAACACTTCAACCTAAAATAAGAAGACAATTTGTTTGTTTGTTTATGTGAATTATCAAATACTATTTAACTTATGAACATAGAAAATTAGCACCAATAATAATGCTTTCAATGTACATTCAGTTCAATATAATTTGATCGTACACGGAAACAAACAAATATCCTCTCGTTATAATTTCAGCTTTTCTAGCAAGCAGGTAAAGTGAAATATATTAGCGTCGTCATGAACTAGCACACTGTCAATATTCATAAAAATCTCCACTAGACTAGATACGTACGCTTCCAGTAATGTATAAACCATCTCGTGGCTCAATTCATATATTAATACTCTTCAATGTATATACCCATGCTTAATATGTTCTCACTTTCCTGTCCTGCTGTTATCTGTAACCCAGGATGTAATCTTTAGATTATACAAATTTATTTGAGATTGATTGCGAAACAAGTTCTTACAACTTATATTAATCAGCCATGAGGGAGAGAGAAGAGGCAATGTGGAATTTAAATGCTCTGCCTACGAGCAAAATCGTAACGGCTACAGTGGGATGCAAAGTCGGGGCCTTTTGCACCTGAAGTGAACTTGTTACCACTGCGCTATCACGACTTCCAAGTAATATTTAGTACCATCTACCTAGCCAGCTGGATAGCTTCCTCATGTGAAATACTTCGACACCCCTCAGTGGGATTGGAATAAATAAAACAACGAACACTGCAGATTGTATTTGTATGCTGTCCAATCTATAACTATTCTATTTATATGTTTGTTTTTTGTTTGTTATTTTGGTTTAAAGTCGCACCAACAGCGTAGGTCATACGGCGACTGTCCAGCTATTGTTGGTGGAGGTGTCCCTCCGAACAGTAGCACAGACACGGACGGGTACACGGGTAGAACCACCGACAGCCAGTTGAATAGCTTCCTCACATGAAATCATTTGACAACCCCAATCTATATGCTGACCCATTTATTTTTTAAAGTTTATTTAACGTCGCTACCGGTTGCCCATTTGAGCGACAGACAGTTTACCAGATAACACCTTTCCTGGGCAGGCTCCAGCGGTTAACCAGTACTTGGTGCACCAACCTCGATAAGAAACTACCAACTTTTTCATATAAAGAGACACAGTCTGAATTGGACTCGAACCTGTGACCATCCATGATGATAGGTTACAGTGGTATACAAGTCAACGACCATAGCCACTCGACCACGGAGGCGGACTGCTGTCTGATCTAGATTTCATGTTTGCAAATGAAGCATTTGTTTTTTAACAGATATAGAATGGCGTTGTATTGTCTGGCAGGTATACCAACGCCAGGTGTTGCAATATTGTCTACCTGCACAGTACTGTAGCCATGCTATATTATACAATATAATGGAGTTTATGTGTATATGTACAACAATTAGCCACTTTCATCTCTTCAGTCGGCTCCATAGACCGGTCAAACTTCTCTGTTCCTTTGATTGCTGTACCAGGACCAATCTCTCCTGCTCCTCCTGGTAATTAAGAAACATATATTTAAGTTTAATTAAATTTCCATTTATTTATTGGCAATCGGCAAAACATTGCCTTTGGCCATTTACAATATCATTAATAAATATGGCCAAGACACATATATACATTACACAATTAATATAATGACATATAAATATTCAATCAATTAGAAGCAGATATTTCATCCAGGGTTGGTTTTCTTATTTTCATATTATATATATTTTGGCAGTTTTCTACATAACTTTCTTATTTGTTGTGCATTAATTATATTTGTAAACTTCTGTAAAGTATGAATAATAGCATATCTATGACAAAATAGAAAGTGATATTCAGATTCGATAACATTTCTAGTACATAGTTTACATAAACAATCTTACGCTTCAATTCTAAAATATCTACCAAATGCTATTAACCCATTTCATTCTGGATACCGTTCAATGTTATATTTATGTTATATTTCGGGTTTTACGCCCGCATCAGCACCATTTCGGGCTATATCGCCGGCGGGCAGTTTACTTAACAACACCTTTCCTGGGCAGGCTCCAGCGGTTAACCAGTACTTGGGTGCACCAACCTCCGTAAGAAACTGCCAACTTTTTCATATAAATGAGACACGACCTGAGCGGGGCTCGAACCCGTGACCATCAGTGATGATAGGTTACAGTGGTATACAAGTCAGCGACCGTAACCACTCGACCACGGAGGCGGACGTGGATACCGTTCAAACAGTATTTACAAAGAACATAGAGCCAGATCAGTCGCCATGGAACGTACCGTCTGATCAGACTCTATGCCTTTTGCTATTCAGATGATCTTGCTAAGACACTTGGCTATGTAGCAAACAACATAGATCCTGATCAGCACCGCAGTGTAACACTGCGGCTGATCTGGATCTATGTTGCTTGCAAAAGCCTTTAAATGTATCCAGAATGAAATGGGTTAAAATGCTTAATAAATTTGAAAGAATTTGCAAATGAGTGGCTACTGACATATATGAAGTTGATAGGAATTTGCAAACCTCTAACCACATTATCATAGTCAAACAGTGATCATAATTTGCATTAAATTAACCTATGAGTTATCTAACTTGTTTGTTTAAGAAGGTTGGACGAATGGCAAGCCGTGTGCGTGTGTGTTTTACGTTTATTTATCGTCGCTACCGGTTGCCCATATGAGCGACGCCTCCTGAAGATATTAGTCATTTTGGAGCATAGTGCATGATACAGACAGAGACCCATTCCAGAGTCTCCTCTAGTTCTTTTTACGTGCACGGTGTAAAGCACCGACACGAGGCCTCGGTTTGACGTCCCATCTGAAAGACTGTTAATTTTATTAGGGTCAGACGGGGGATCGAACCTGCAAGCCTTGTGCAAAATATAAATGAAGTCCATACTACTGATATATGAACCTAGGTGGACTAGAAAAAAGGGCAATAATTTGCATTAAATTTAGAGTTATCAAACTTGTTTATTTTATAAAACGTCAGAACAATTTGGTCTTCGGAAGGTAATCTGATCATCATTTTAGGAGTGAAATTTGGTTTCTAGATGCTTCATAAAACACTCATTTTGGAATCGCATTGCAGGTGCTTGAAATTATATCCCTCGCATTAAATAAGAAAACGTTGATTAAAACTGACGCATATAAATTAAAGACATTGGTTAAAACTGCTGAACATAAATAATGAATTAAAACTATTTCATACCTTAAGTTTGATCTGATTTTCATGGAATTTTGCCATAGGGTCATCAAATTGGCTGTAGTATTTCAACACTGGTCGTACATCATCCACCTTACTGGCTGCTATAGCTGAAACATGCATTAAGGACCATCTATAAACCTTCCATAATTTAACCCGTAACCCATTTCATTCTGGATACCGTTCAAACGGTATTTGCAAAGAACATAGAGCCAGATCAGCCGCCACGGAACGTTCCGTCTGATCAGGCTCTATGCCGTTTGCTATTCAGATGATCTTGCTAAGACACTTAGCTATGTAGCAAACAACATAGATCCTGATCAGCATGCAGCGTCACGCTGCGGCTGATCTGGATCTGTGTTGTTTGCAAAAGCCTTTAAATGTATCCAGAATGAAATGGGTTAAAATGCTTAATAAATTTGAAGGAATTTGCAAACAACATAGAATCAAGATCAGGATCTATATTGTTTGCTGTTCAGCCAAGTGGTTTAGCTCCACTATTAGAATAGCAAACACTGTAGTCTGTGCTGTCTGATCTGGCCCTACATTTGCAATAAGGAACTTTAGTTGCGATTGACAGGTTAAGGGTTACAACTGTTGATGATGAATGCCCAAGAAACATGGCTGGAGATATACTGGGATGACCTCACAGGCTGGGTGGGACATGGAACTGAAACCAATCACCATGCATGCGGGGAGAGCTGTGAAAACTCGTCGAGATATAGACAGCACAGATACAATACACTGGTTTGTAAGGTGTTAGTAAAACAGGAACATGCAAAGTTTACATTCAGTTTTAAAAATATATTTTTCTAAATATTGTTTGCGGTCGAGGAAACAGAATTTCATAAATTCGTAAATGATACAGTGACATTAGCAGAGGTCGGTGGTAAATGATATGATACAGTGACATTAGCAGAGGTAGGTGGTAAATGATATGATACAGTGACATTAGCAGAGGTAGGTGGTAAATGATATGATACAGTGACATTAGCAGAGGTAGGTGGTTACAAGGTGAAGCTTGACGTAGTTATGGTAACAGCCACGGTCAGCACGGAGCATACCAACTGTAGGTAGTCTGGGCCCAGTCTCATTTCCATTCAAAATGGCGTAATGATTTTTATTATAGTTTTATCCATTTTCTCAAACCTGCTGCAAATGGATAATGGCAGAGCTGGTTGTGAGACAAGCAGCACATGAGCAGACTATATCTCACATACACCCTCTACCCCAATCCCCGTCTGGATACATAATCCACATTTCATTGCAAGAGGTATAGAAGTCCGATTTCGCTATTTCTATCCGACATTGCCGTATTTATGTGCTCAAGATTTGGCTTACATTTACTGGTACATAATTCATTAAATAGCAATGCAATACCTCTGAGGAACTCTGCCAGTTCACCAAGTACAGTATCATCCATTTCTCCCGTCCACTTCTTCATGCTTAGACCATTCTCCGAGTTCATACTATATGCCCCTTTGTTCCAATCTATCATAATGACTCTTGACAAATCACGATTCAAACAATTCAAGTCCTGAAATATGCACAATATATTAATTTTTAACCCTTTCAACACCACAGACCTCTAAATCGGGCTTACAAAAAGTGTAGATCCAGATGAGTTGGCTCGTGACTTTTTGCCAGTAATATTACTATATTTAGACAAAATTACCCATTTTGATAAATGAACTGGTCCAAGCGTAATTTTCTGATTAATTTATTGGTCTAAAATTATCATGGACAAGTCCATGTCAGTTACTTGGTGTTGAATGGGTTAAATAATTACTATTTAAAAGAATAATCTCATTTTAATAAACTAATGCAAATATGAATTAGAATTAGAACGTTGTTTTTGATATAAAAATCCATATCTCAATATTCCTGTTGGAAATAGAAGACCATGTCCAGACAATACGAGTTCTTTAAAAATCTTCAAAGGGCCATAACTGTGTGAAAAATCAACTGAGGAAAACGGGAATATGATCAGCACAACTAGGCTTCGTACTGATGTAGAAGATCCTGGTCAGACAGTGGGGTTATTTTAAAAATACTCAAAAGGACATACCGGTAACTCCTTAAAAAAAATCAGCAGAGCCAAAAATGTTATATCTGACAACCAGGGGAGAAATGATGAAGCTCAGGGAGACTATTTCTCCCTATTAATCACCCTCTAGTTCAAGCCCTGTAAGAGAAGTTAGGCAGATCAGGGAGATTATATCTCCCAAATCACGCTCTAGTTCGAGCCTTGCATGGAGAAGTTTAGACTTTCTCCCAAGTTACCCTCTAGTTTGAGCCCTGCATGGAGAAGTTTAGACTGTCTCCCAAGTTACCCTTTAGTTTGAGCCCTGCATGGAGAAGTTTAGACTTTCTCTCAAGTTGCAATCTAGCTTTAGCCCTGCATGGAGAAGTTTAGAATTTCTCCCAAGTTACCCTCTAGCTTGAGCGCTGCATGGAGAAGTTTAGACTTTCTCTCAAGTTGCAATCTAGCTTTAGCCCTGCATGGAGAAGTTTAGACTTTCTCTCAAGTTACCCTGGCCTCTAGCTTGAGCCCTGCATGGAGAAGTTTAGACTTTCTCCCAAGTTACCCTCTAGCTTGAGCCCTGCATGGAGAAGATTAGACTTTCTCCCAAGTTACCCTCTAGCTTGAGCCCTGCATGGAGAAGTTTAGACTTTCTCCCAAGTTACCCTCTAGCTTGAGCCCTGCATGGAGAAGTTTAGACTTTCTCCCAAGTTACCCTCTAGCTTGAGCCCTGCATGGAGAAGTTTAGACTTTCTCTCAAGTTGCAATCTAGCTTTAGCCCTGCATGGAGAAGTTTAGACTTTCTCTCAAGTTACCCTGGCCTCTAGCTTGAGCCCTGCATGGAGAAGTTTAGACTTTCTCCCAAGTTACCTCTAGCTTGAGCCCTGCATGGAGAAGATTAGACTTTCTCCCAAGTTACCCTCTAGCTTGAGCCCTGCATGGAGAAGTTTAGACTTTCTCCCAAGTTACCCTCTAGCTTGAGCCCTGCATGGAGAAGTTTAGACTTTCTCCCAAGTTACCCTCTAGCTTGAGCCCTGCATGGAGAAGTTTAGAATTTCTACCAAGTTACCCTCTAGCTTGAGCCATGCATGGAGAAGTTTAGACTTTCTCCCAAGTTACCCTCTAGCTTGAGACCTGCATGGAGAAGTTTAGACTTTCTCCCAAGTTACCCTCTAGTTTAAGCCATGCCTGGAGAAATTTAGACTGTCTCCCAAGTTACCCTCTAGTTTGATGTATATACGTATCTATATTGATACCTTTATATGTTGTCCATCTTGATACCTGGTGGCATCTCTGTATAATCTGTACATGACGAAATTCTCAGGGTCAATCTTTGTAATAATTGGATCTGCAGTCTGAAATATAGAACTATGTGTTTAATAAAGAGGACACAGTCAAACCAGCCAGCTTAAAGCAATCTATTTATAGTAACAAATTTGTCATCTTGGAATCGAACACAATTTCCCCCAGCAGGACAGTCTGATGCATGCTCAACACATCTTCAAGTTCCATGATGGACTTCATGAAGACAGGTGAAGAAGTGACGTAGCTGCAAATAAAACGTTAAACACAACCTATTTATAGTAACAAGTCAGCCATCTTGAAATAAAATGTTCATCCCCTTACAAGATAATAAAATGTTGTTCTGTTCTATATAAAGTTTAAACTTTATTTATTTAACGATTGCGAAGCAAGTTTTAACAACTTATATTAATCACTCTTGTTGGCGCGGATGAAAGCTTATATGTTGTTATTCGTGTGGGATGAAACCTGAGTACCCGGAGAAAACCCACCTGTCCGATCTGGCAGACCAGCATACCATCTCACACTCTTCCCGGTCCAAGGATCGAACCAGGGTTGCATTGGTGAGAAGCGAGCGCATTAACCACTGCGCTAATCGGACACCCTATATGTTCTTATGTTCTATATCAGTGCATTGCCTTACCATTCCCGACTCCTTAGTAAATATAACTACTTCAAATGTCGGCGGACCAACAGCTCGGAGAAAAAAATCTATCCCTGGCCTCTTCTTGAACCTCCAGCCCGTTTTATACTGAAATAAAAAGAAAATACCTAATAGTAGCAGGGTTCATTCTAGGTCAGAATATTTGGGAGAAGTGAGAAAGCGCATGATCGCTTCCTTAAATGGTGTTCTTTAATATACTTCTGCAAAATAGGGTTAAAATGCACAGTACAACCATTAAATACAACATTTGAATAGGAGTGCCTTATAATGGGCCAGTGTATCTTACTAGACAAAATTTTGTTTGAAAATCGTAAAAACCAAAACATTTTTTTTTAAGGGAGAGGTCAGGGTTCCTAGGGCGACAATTTCGCCCACATCGCCCTCTAAACTGATCCCTGAGTAGATTACAGTCCATCTAAATATACAACCATTTTCATCTATCATCAAGCCGTTACCAATGCATTTTAATTCTTTACATGCTGGGTAAAATAAAGGCTATATATAGTTTATATAATTGTAGCAGACAATTCATTAATGTGTTTTTCTCCTTTGTTTTTCGCCTGAAAACTGGAAATATGATGCGGAATTTTATTACAATTGTGTTATCATTTACATCTCTACTGTTATATACAACCATTTCATTTAATCATTCCCAATGCATTTTAATTCTTTGCATGCTGGGTAACAGTTTGCATGCTGGGTAAAATAAAGGCAATAAATAGTTCAAATAATTGTGGCAGGCGACAATTCATTAATGTGTTTTTCTACTGAAAACTTTGGAAATATGACGTGGAATTTCATTAGAATTGTTATCATTCACATATATCTCACTGTTATTTTCACCACTAGCTTACAAATAGACAACCCATTGTTAGAGACAACAAAGACAGCTTTATGTGGTTAGTCAATAGACTGGTATAAGTGTGTTATTTTCAGGTTGGATTGCGACTGTTCCGGCTTAGTGGAGAGTGTGTGTGTTTTACGTTTATTTATCGTCGCTACCGGTTGCCCATATAAGCAACGCTTCTTGAAGAGATTAGTCATTTTACATTTTTGGAGGATAGTGCAATGATACAGACAGAGATTCATTCCAGTGTCTCCTCTGGTTCTTTTATGTGCACTGTGTAAAGCACCGACACGAGACCTCGGTTTAAAGTTCCATCTGAAAGACTGTTAATTTTATTAGGGTCAGACGGGGGATCGAACCTGAGATCCCTGGATTACCAGTCCAACATGTTAACCGCTAGACAATAGATCCGTCTAGTGGAGTGTTTGCATTGGGTGTATATAGAGTGAGTATTATTTAATTGGGTAATTAAATGGATGAGGGAGTGTTTAATTGGAAAGATAGTGTTTTAATTGGATGCAGAGTATTTAGATGGGTGGGGAGTGTTTTAAATTGGGATCCGAGAGTAACATGGACTTATATATAACTTTATTGAATGATTTCATAATTAAACAAGCAAATTTGATGAATTGAAATCCTCTGCCGAAGTGGCTCTGGACGGACAACATTTCAATTAAAGGGCAATAACTCTGGTGGTCCAACGAAAAGTGCCCGCATAATCATAAAATCCCAACCAGTGGCGATGGACAGACACATTTGTGGGCTTTTGGACAATTGAAGGGCAATGACTCTGATGTTACTGGCCCAATGCTGACGAAAATCATGCATATTAAGCTTCATAAAATGTCACCCATTAGGTACGGAGAACACACAGGCTCCGGCCGGACAAATTTGTCGATTTTTAGTCAATCAAAGGACAATACTCTGACTACCGGATGCATTCACGCACAACGAAAAATCAATATCCATGACTATGCCATAACTATAGCACTGCCACCAATGACGATTTTCATTATCAGCAAAACGTAAACAAAGCAAAGCGAACTCACCGTCCATTCTGGATGCACTAGAACATCTGTCAATTCTATCACCAGCGTGTATGGGGGCTGGATGTACGGGTAGGACAGTGGTTCGGGCAACAGCTTGTGCCTGGATGGCTCTTGTGTTATCTACAAGAAAAAGTCAAAATTGTGTCCACATACATGTATACATGTACATGCTTGTGATGCTGATTGGAAAGTAAGTCTTTCTTAAAACCAATCAAGAGTCAAGACAATATAACACATAGATCACACTATATAATATTTACGTCATTTAAACAAGCCTATTTATAAAATTACTGCTTGCTTTACAAGTATGGTAACAATTGGCAAAATAGCATATACGTTATGACAGGGACCAGGGCCGTCGCTGGAGCTATTTTGATGATTTTTTATGTTATATTTCGGGTTTTACGCCTGCATCAGCACCATTTTGGGCTATATCGCCGGCGGGCAGTTTACTTAACAACACCTTTCCTGTATTTTGATGATACGCACGGCCAAATATGCTTGTTTGTCGAGTGATCATAGCGAGCGAGTATGCTAGAGGGTTCCGGAGGCATCCCCCTCCCGGAGATTTTTTGAAATGAGGAAGCAATTTCCTGTATTGCAATGCATTTTGTAAAAAAATACAATTGCAGGATTAAAGTTCTTACGACAATCCGTATAAATTAAGGCTAGATGTATAATATACATGATCTATCACCCTTATCAATTAAACAAGCACGTAAAATTTCGAGATGCACCATATTGCAATGGGCTTAATTATTCCACCACTCCACACATCACGGCGCCTATGTATCCCTACTACCCCGGTTAAAAGTCACAATTTGACAATCTTGAATATGAGTGCGTTATAATGGGCCAGTGTATCTTACTGGACAATATTTTTTTATGAAAATTGTAAAATAAATAAAAAATCTTTTTTAGGGAGACGTGGGGTTCCCCCAGGGGCGAAGTCAGGGTCCCTAGGGTGACTATTTTGCCCCAGTCACCCTCTAGAATGAGCCCTGCCATAACAACTGTAGTATCAAACAAGGGTCGGTCAATGCAAGAATACAAAACATTAAATTTATGATAAACTCCTGTGATGCAATAAATGTGCATACACACACTTCCATTGAAATTTGTTTGTTCCACACAGCAAAGTTTCATCATATTTTATTGCTCGATTCAATTTACAGTCAAACCTGTGTTAGTGGTCACCTCCATTAAGCAGCCAGTTTCCAGATTCCCAATATGTTGTTTTATTATATATTTCCATCTATTAAGCAGCCATCTATGCTAAGCGGCCACATTCTGTGATTCCCTCGACTGGCTGCTTAAGACAGGTTTGATATGACAATTTAAAGAGAAGCAAACAGGTCGATCTACAAGTTCTAACAACAATAGGCTCTTGTAGCACAGTAATCTCAATTAACATACATGTATTGTAGAAGTTTTACAAATATGTCTTGCATTCCTGATCCACAAGTTCTAACAACAATAGGCTCTTGTAGCACAGTAATCTCAATTAACATACATGTATTGTAGAAGTTTTACAAATATGTCTTGCATTCCTGATCCACAAGTTCTAACAACAATAGGCTCTTGTAGCACAGTAATCTCAATTAATATACATGTATTGTAGAAGTTTTACAAATATGTCTTGCATTCCTGATCCACAAGTTCTAACAACAATAGGCTCTTGTAGCACAGTAATCTCAACTAAAATGCAAGTATTGTAGAAGTTTTACAAATATGTCTTGCATTCCTGATCCACAAGTTCTAACAACATTAGGCTCTTGTAGCTCTCTGTAAACTGGGAGAATAGAGTAGAATGTCTTACCTTCACTTGAAAGAATATCTCTCTGTATGTTCTCATTAGATGCTGATATACAGGGTTATCTGAAGGAACAAACAAGGAAACATACATCTAAAACATTATCTTGCTGTCTTGAACCTGGAATTTCCTGCAAGATACACAGTTTAACTTTTGTTGAATAAGAAACGGTATCAGGCCTGTTGCAAAGTCATCTTTGTTTAGTTCAGACTGAATTCCGTTATTGATTTTATTAGCTTAAATTGGTGTACTCGATTTAACATAGCAGAACACAGTCTAAGACATAATGAATTAAATAACAAAATGAAAAAGACTTGTGTTACGAGAAGAAAATAGCAGACTTATTAGATTTGCGACGAGCCCGAATGCCAGCTAACATAATTTTTTTGATCTTTCATGACAAATTTGTGGTATTCATTGCGGGATTCACGCAATCCCATGCTCTGGGTGCAACACTGGAGAAAATGTTAAATTATGTGACAAGTGATGGGGAATCATTATTGATAGGGAGCACTTGTGTGAAGTGTCACAGCAGAATAGGGACTCTGACTTTGCCCGAAAATTCCCTTAAAAACTGTTCTTATAAAAAAATATATTCATACAAAATTGTTTCCAGTAAGATGTGAGTGAGTATTTGGTTTAATGGCGCAACAGCACAGTTCAGGCTATATCGCGCCGGGTTAAGTATATTGTATACAAGATAGTTAAAAATATATGTAGATAACATACTGTATGTAGTAAAATTGTAATGACGAAAGGTCAATTGCAACAAAATTTATCAAGCTGTAAAAATGATAGAAAATGTCAGTTGTAAATTTGTATATAAACCAGTAAAACTTTACAATTTATGGAAAAGATGTGATTCTTTTAAAAATGCAATAATGTATTTAAAATCAACAGTCGAAAAGCTCCTTCATTGCCACAACTGTATAATATTTTTGGGGAATGAGTGCTAAATCTACACAGTGAATTAAGATGTGTTTAACATTTATAGAGGAATGGTATGGTATACACAATAGTGGATCCTCTCTTTTCAATAAAAATGAGTGTGAAACGGGTATGTCCAAGTCTCAGCCGTGACATTACTGTTTCCTCTCTACGGTTGGACTGATAAACAAAAGATGATTTACCAATGCTTGGCTTAATTAATTGTAGTTTATTGAATTGTATGTTATTCTATGTGGTTAGCCATTTTGTAAGTAATATAAGAAATAATCGATTGCCTAGCATCAGTGTATGGTACATGTATATTAGAATTTATACAGTCTAGTTTAATACAATGGCCATTGTAAAGCACTCCTTTCTATTCAAATGTTGTAGTAACTATTTAATGGTCATATTATGTTGTTTCAGCCCTATTTTGATGAAATTTATTAAATAATGAGTATTTGGTTTAACGGAGTTTCAGCACAGTTCAGGCTATATCGTGCTAGTTATTATATAATACCATTTAAGCGGCGGAATCACACGCTTTCTCATTTCTCCCAAACATTCTTACCTATAATGAATACTGTTAGTCGAAGGTGAATGGGTGAGAACTGTAGTTGAGGCCATAAGAAACTGTAACAGATATGACATCCAATCCAAACACTTCATGCCTCAATGAGACCAGGATGGGTATAAATATACTTGCTATTGAGTGCTTGAGAGACCCCGAAGAGGAAGACGATGCCTCCTCCAGTTGTCACTGTTTACTGCACCGAAAACTTCACACTACAAGACAAGACCAACACGCTACAAGACAACACACTACAAATCAACAGACACTTCACGATAATCAATGGTGCTACGGACGAATTTAAACTTGGGATAATGCTCACCCACATGGTTCGCCACCGGCGAGGGTAAATAAGCTCAATCATCACCATGCTTGAGAGATAGATGACAGACAATATCGTATCACATTATCTCACATTCGGTCAGAGCTAAATAAATAATAATACTAACATGTCTTCTGCTACTTTTCTGTCAAAAGATATGTATGGTTCCCCCCTGACTACCATCAGAAGCTATATGTATGGTTCCACCCATGACTACCATCAGAAGCTATATGTATGGCCCCCCCCCAACTACCAAATACTATCGAAGCTACTTACATTTGCTATATTCATCTTCAATCTGAAATATGCAAGAAAACGTATTAACATTTTCTCTAAAATATTTGTCTCCAATAAACCGTCAGTATTTATCTGTTTTACTGGTGACAACATTTTCTTTGCAATACATGTATTTATCCATTAACTGATCAAACATGTCGGATTGTCCACTTGAAAAGAAAATATAATCAGTTCAAGCTATCAGTTCCTCTTCATGTTTTATCTCTTAACTAATAAATATTAAATTTAGTTCTGGAGCATAGGTACATACACCACAAAGAAATACGAAGCACCAACTGCATAATACAGAGACATTTACTCACCGGACGCCCTTCTTCATCTTCCAAAGGTTTTCCTGTGAAAAGAAAGGAAACATTACATATTGACATGTATATTCTTCAGATCATTTCAGAAAATAGAACTAATTATGTTCAATAGCAGAGCTCCAGTCGTAGAAAAGTGGTGACTGAAACGTCGCAAAACTCGCATATTGACCACATGTGTTGATTAAAACGAACAATATCTTCAATATTTGTATAAATGATGAACTTGGTGTTTGTTGTGTAAATTCTTTTTGTTTTCATTCTCCTGGTAAATATTTTTCAACTTTCATGGTCTGAGGGGGTCATTCATTTACAATAACAGCTGTTTGTGGAATGCAATATTATTAATTATTATTACAGAGGGAATAAAATGACTGATTATTACACTAAAAATATTACACTAAAAATATATGCGTTACATACTATTGTTTTGTCTCAAACAACATTACAGGTTATTCCTCGTGTAAATAATCAATAGAAATCATGATGCAAAAACATCCTCATTCACCTGCTTCAAAGGTCTTAACCACTGACTAGGTCTCGCATATTGTATATGAATAGTTGCTCAAAAAGGAAATTACATATTAGCTAAAGTAACCAAGCCCAAGTCGGGGCTCGAATCCACGACTGCCTGATCCTCGATTACCTGGAGGCGAACACTCTACCATGTTGCTATAAAAGCTAGCTCTATAGCGAGACAGTATAAGTCTCCCTATATACCACTACAATATGTAGTCATCGATATTGTGAAATGTCTATTTTGACCTTGGGACAATAAACAAAGTTTGATATTTGAATAATCTGGCTTTTGGAAATTAACACAATAGTGTCCTAGTGACGTTGTACCTTGGATCTGGTACCCTGATCAAATGGTATCACTTCACATGGCTGTATCATTGTATGTACTTGAAATAAGTTGCAAAACGTACCCCAGTCATAAACTAGTATAGTTCCATTTGCTGTCAACAATACAACAAACATGATTGGAAGACGCTTTTTCCATTTAGCCCAGTAAGCTGCCTTTTTCTTTTCTTCTTCAGATTTCT
Source organism: Archivesica marissinica (assembly GCA_014843695.1). Lineage (NCBI taxonomy): Eukaryota > Metazoa > Mollusca > Bivalvia > Venerida > Vesicomyidae > Archivesica > Archivesica marissinica. The sequence goes on from CM026404.1 coordinate 75,595,807, forward strand.
CATCCGACTGACTAGCTGTGTCCGTCTTTATTGCATCATGATCATCAGCCTGCCGTTTCGGCGAACTTGATTTTTCACAAAATTGTCTACTAATGTAAGAGTGTGATACACGATCACTTAGCAATAAACTATCGTTAAAATATTTATTCTGAATGACTTGCGTATGTTTTCGTCTACAATATGTTATGTGCGGTGACTGACAAGCTATAATTTTCCCAAAACGTCTGAAATTTGCAGAACTACCACGACAAACCATGAGCGCGGCCATCTTGCGGATGTCCTTGGACTTTTGACAAACAATGCACAAATATGTTAAAATAATAAACAAATAATCTTGGTAATATTTGATGTTCCATCACTCGTTTTAGTATTTACAACATAATTGTATGACTTAATTACAAAAAATATTTCGTCTGTGTCAGCACGTTGTAATCTAAATCATCACATATTGTGTGCAACACGGTGCAGTTTCAGCAGCAATTTGGACAAATAAATAGATCTATAAACAAAATATATAGCTTAAAGGTACAGTAACTGTGTGTTTTTCATTACTTCTATATTTTCTACTTGTTTAATGAATGACAGTGGCTGTGAACACAATGATGTAGGCTAAATTAATATTGTAAACACCTACCTTCTGTCTGATATTATTGAATGCTGTTGAACCATCCTTTTAATTTAAGTTTTAATATTTTAATAATCAATAAAGGCAGGTTGTACATACGCGGCTTAGAACGAAATGTAGTTCACTAAACCATCACCTATTTCTAAAGAACATTGTAGAATCACCATTATGCAGATGTGGTGGCATAGAAGATAACTTCCACTTCTTCTTTCAATGCCATTTCTATGATCAACTACGTATAACACTCTTCAATAAGCTGTCCACAATTTGCAATGTCAACTTAAACACACTACTTCTCGGTGACACTTATAAGGATATTGCAACCAACACCATAATTTTCCTTACTGTACACGAATACAATATTGGCAGTGAACGGTTCTGAGATGGATGACTTCTAAAAAGTTCATATGGCGGATTCCAATCCGAATGCTGTCGTTTTTGACACAACAAGCGACCCTATTCAACCACTTTTCTCTATACTAATCTCTTTTTCTTCAAGTGCTCCGATTTTCTTTTTTACATCCAAAACTATTGACTCACTACGGTAATACATTAAGTTCTGAAATTCTTTAGCAAATACCTAGAATAGATTTCACGTATTTTCATTGTTATATTATATATTATTTTCCTGCCTATTGTATATCAATCAATTGATAGGGAGAAGAACTATATAAGTTTTCTTTCGTTCTAATCCCGTTCAGTCTACTGCTGTTAAATTATATGTAAAATGTTCATTTCTTGATTACATGTACAAATACTGAAATAAATAATGTTTAAACTAACATGAAACAACAAAAAAGTGCATGATTATGTCACCATTATTTTAATAAATAATTTATTTTGAATAAGGCAAAGCAGTAGCCAGAAGCAACCGAGGCAATCTAGGTGGTCCGGGTGAATGTTCCCCTTTAACTCTTTCAACACCAAGTAACTGACATGGACTGGTCCATGATATTCTTAGACCAATAAATGAATAAGAAAATTACATTTGGACCAGTTCATTTATCAAGATGGGTAATTTTGTCTAAAATTAGTAATACTACTTGCAAAAAGTGCAGATCCTGATGAGACGGCTCGTGACGAGCCGGCTCATCTGGATCTACACTTTTTGTAAGCCTATAAATAGAGGTCTGTGGTGTTGAAAGGGTTAAAATTGTTGGGTATAGAAGCGATTTCCAGCGTTTTCTGATTTAATGAGTTTAAACGTATAATTATGTACTGACCTTTCAGCTCTCTAGCAGTCAACATTTTATACAGCAACGGAATATCTTTTGCATTTTATTTAATTTTTCATTTATTTTTTGGGTTGCTTTGGAAATTTTAACCGATGCAGCTGCCTCGGTGTGGCTACGGGCCTGCAAAGCCTCAATCCTAGATCCATAGCATATCTCAATCCGAATGATTGAATCCATGACCGGGGTTAAAATAGGACTATTTTCTCCTATAGTGTATCGCCGGAGGCGAGGGTAAATAAGCTCAATCATCATCACTATAGTGTATAAACATGTATGTAAAAATATATGTCTTTAGATGTATGTAAAAAGATATGTCTTTCAATGTGATACTGTTACAGCTGTTGCTACTATTTCTACTGTGTAATACAGCAACAATTATGATAGTGTACATTTTTATATTATAAAAATTAAGCCATAATTATGAAATCTTTGAAAAGATTTTGCAATATGAAGTTTAAAAAAAGTCCCATTCATATAATTATGTATACTTGATTTCCATACATCTGAATGATGTGGCGTCCGTGATCCAGTGGTAGAGCGTCGGCTTTGGAATCAAACGATCCCGGGTTCGATACTCAGTCAGGCCACGTATGTAGTGTCATTGAGCAAGGCACCTCACACACATTGCTTAGTACTGGTTAATCGCTTAGGTCGGCTAAGCCTGCCCAGGAAAACATGTCTAGGTCCCCGCAAGGGGTTTGACATTAATGGAACATACATACATATAAAATAGAATTATGAAATATTGAGAGAAAAATATGTAGGTCAATGTTTTACCACTACGCGAAGTATAGAAACGCACAGTAAATATATACAGTCAAACCTGTGTTAGTGGTCACCTCCATTAAGCAGCCAACCTGTATTAAGCAGCCAGTTTCTAAATTCCCAATATGTTGTTTTATTATATATTTGACCTCTATTAAGCAGCCACCTGTGCTAAGCAGCCAGTTTCTGTGATTCCCTTGGCTGGCTGCTTAACACAGGTTTGACTGTATATATATATTAGCAGGTGTGCGCGTTCTTCCCAATGGAATATTTGAGCAGCCATTTTCTGTGGATTCGAGAATTGAAATAAAATTTTAGACTCTTTCCAACGATGTGATATTACATTAATTCATACTAAACCGTAGCATTGCGCTTGTTGATTTTACTCCACTATCAAAATTAATGGTGTCAGTGAATGTTAATCTGGCTCATAATAATATTATTAACATTAACAGTCTTTCAGGCCTTGAGGTTATAAAACTTTTCTCAGATCTTAATCTCAAGCTTAAATGATCTGATTCGTTGATTCTGAGTGTTACTGTCAGCTGAACCAATCAGTGTGAGTTTCACATTTATTTATCGTCGCTACCGGTTGCCCATATGAGCGACGCCTCCTGAAGAGATTAGTCATTTTAGATTTTTGAGGATAGTGCAATGGTACAGACAGAGACCCATTCCAGAGTCTCCTCTGGTTCTCTTACGTGCACGGTGTACAGCACCGACACGAGACCTCGGTTTAAAGTCCCTTCTTAAAGACTGTTAATTTTATTAGGGTCAGACGCCGGGGGATCGAACCTGCTTGAGACTGAGTTTTATAACCTCGGGACCAGAACGCATTAGGACTAATCTATCTCATAAGAACATTTTCGGGCTTCGAAGATACTCCACTAGCTGTTTCTGTCCAACCTCGATGTTTCTCCATTAACTATTTTCCCACAATTCATTTTCTGGTACGAATATTTTAATTTAGCTATATACACTCTTTTTTTCACTCACTTTACTGTGGAGCTCGCTTGGCTCCGCTCGCTTAGAGCTAGCTATCAGCTCAAAAGGCAACAACATATAATCACATATATGACTTATTTCCCTTGACTACTCTTTATTGGAAATAAGAAATGGTGGATCCATGTTATTTACTTTTCATTAGAATTACTGTCTATGTTGTTCCTATGCGTCAAATTTGAGAACCAAAACCCATCCAAATTTCAAACATATGCTATATCGATTGGCATGTAAAGTTGACGTTCTGTAGAGTACATTGAAACAATTAGTTTTAGTGAAGTTGGTGGGGTATGGTATAACATCCCATTGGCAGTTTTAGCACTCAAGTTAAACTCTTTGCATGCTGGGTAAAATAAAGACCATAAATAGTTTAAATAATTGTAGCAGATGACAATTCCTTAATGTGTTTTTCTTATTTGTCAATCAAAAACTCTGGAAATACAAATGTATGTCATAGACTATCACTATAATGTAATATTGCATGACATATATGCCTGTTATATTTACCGCTAACATGCAGAGAGCTAAACCACAACAGAAGCTCTCGGGTATATTTATAGTATAAGTAATGATAGTGTATCTTATGATGACGTTGTTAGTAGAATCGTTATGGTGTTTCTATGAATTCATTGCTCATGACAGATAGTACGTGATGCCATTCTTCACGTAGATCATCCGCCCTAGTTGACAGTAGCAGCTCTTTACCAGAGTCGTTAATGTCCATCAGGAGGAAAATCTGCGGCTTCATATTTTCTTGCCGTCATGTATAAATCAGGCATGAAGTGAGAAACAGGTTCTGGCTATCCACAGTTACGGAAGTTGGTGATGTTGTGAAAGTAAGGGCTAACATATATGGCGATTTTATGAAAGTAAGGGATAATGACGATTTTATGAAAGTAAGGGCTAATGGCGATTTTATGAAAGTAAGAAATAATGACGATTTTATGAATGTAAGGACTAATGGGGATTTTATGAAAGTAACAGTTAATGGGGATTTTATGAAAGTAACAGCTAATGGCGATTTTATGAAAGTAAGAAATAATGACGATTTTATGAATGTAAGGACTAATGGGGATTTTATGAAAGTAACAGTTAATGGGGATTTTATGAAAGTAACAGCTAATGGGGATTTTATGAAAGTAAGGGCTAATGGGGATTTTATGAAAGTAACAGTTAATGGAGATTTTATGAAAGTAACAGCTAATGGGGATTTTATGAAAGTAACAGTTAATGGGGATTTTATGAAAGTAAGAGTTAATGGGGATTTTATGAAAGTAAGAGCTAATGGGGATTTTATGAAAGTAACAGTTAATGGGGATTTTATGAAAGTAACAGTTAATGGGGATTTTATGAAAGTAACAGTTAATGGGGATTTTATGAAAGTAACAGCTAATGGGGATTTATGAAAGTAAGGGCTAATGGGGATTTTATGAAAGTAAGGGTTAATGGGGATTTTATGAAAGTAACAGCTAATGGGGATTTATGAAAGTAAGGGCTAATGGGGATTTTATGAAAGTAAGGGCTAATGTCGATTTTATGAAAGTAAGAGCTAATGACGATTTTATTAATGTAAGAGCTATTGACGATTTTATGAAAGTAAGAGCTAATGGGGATTTATGAAAGTAAGTGCTAATGACGATTTTATGAAAGTAAGTGCTAATGGTGAATTTATGAAAGTAAGAGTTAATGGATATTTATGAAAGTAAGAGCTAATGGCAAATTTATGAAAGTAAGATCTATAAAAATTATATGCCTCAATGACAATCGATTTATTGTAAATTGGCATCGACAAGTGAATTAGGTGATAAAGCCTTTGTACTGAGCTGGCAATCACCCTGTCAATAGCGAGCACAGACTGCTTGGCGGGGCATGTCATTGTATACACACCCATTATTGGGAGAGGATTATTTGCTGGCAATATATACAGGTAATGTACGTCCACTGAGAACAAAATAGCCGTACTTCGAGAATCTTCAAAGATTATTAACTTTGGCCGGTATCCCAGTCGAAATTTTGGACGTAATAATATACGCTGGGACGCCCGTTTGTGGAACCCCTGTGCAATGCAACATTTTATGATTATGCCAATGTGGATGGTCACGGCCATGTATTTGCATTGATATTCATTCCAAGGTGTGAGGGGTTTTAATTCACTTTCTTTCAATGAAAAATAGGGATCCCTGTATGGATCCTTTTGAATGAACGTAAACTGGTTCAAATTTGAATGACATATAAGTATATTGGTAAAATAGATAGGTCACTATTGAGTACCATATTTATTCTAATAAATGGCCGGGCATTTATTAGAATCATCACTTCTTTCGATATTGAGACAATTGACCTTTCTGCCGATTTTGATTGACAGCTGGCATTAGCCAATCGCATCGCACCATTTGCGCACACCCCCGGCAACGGCTTATCGCCGCCATCTTGTTAGACAAACAATGCATATTAGACAAACTAGTAACGAGTAGACAAATTTGAAAAGGCGTGAATTTGATCGAAAATACGGGTTTAAAATTGTTTTAATGATGTTGAAAATGTGTAGCTTTGGTGTGTGGGTTAGTTATAGTACAAAATTAGTCGACATCCTGGTGATCGACGTTAAATTCAACCCATTTCAAAATCCTTGGACATATCTAAAAGTGTGTATATGAACCACAAAATACCAGACAGCTGCTTTAAAAACAATGCATCTATAAAAACACATATAGTCATTCTTTTCTAGCAAACACAGCAATCAAATTTAAGCGTGTCACACTGTTTATTGGGAGTATTCAACAACTAATCGACTACCGGTACATCACAGAGACCGCTGACTGTATAATATCCTGGATAGGGGCCTACTGCTATTATCAAGATCAAAATTGCACATCGGAATTTAGCACTGATTGTGCTAATTGGTCAATTATAAAATGTGTGCATATAATTATAGCATTGATTATTACACTGAATCATTGTTTTATCGTTCTGTCAGACAAACGAGTTATTTAGTAACATTTTAATCAAATCTGATAACGAGTGATCGTGATCTGAAATTATGTTTTGAAAAATAATTACAAATTAATTAATGCTGTCTGTCATTGACAATGGTGAAAAGATGTAGTTACGGTCTGTGTGATAGTAGATATCCAGATCGATTGATAGGTGACGTTAAATTCGTGCCATTTCCAAAACCTAAGACAAATCTTGAAACATGTCTAAGGTGAATTAAACGACCAGCTGAATACATCCAAAATTAATGCAAACAGATATATTTGCACAAAAGTAAGTTGAAATTAATTTATTTATGCATAATAAAATATTTCGAAAAAATATATTCTGCATTTATAGATTTACTGTTCACAAGAGATATGTGAGTATAATGGTGATTAAAATTATACATGTGGTTCATACATATTGTCGTGGATGGTGGACTAGGGATCAGATAGTAGTAATAGTACCCATGCATGTGCAGAGCTGTGGGATTCCCATATTAGCTCAGTGAACGTACTGGTGTTCAGTTTTTGGGCCTAATGTTCGAGTCTTCTAGGAGGCATAGGGTCAAGTCTCTCAAGACGGTGGCATATTTCATTTCTTTTGATGTCAAAGTTGACACGATATGGTTGTTCACTCTTCCGTTGACTGCGAAAGCATTTTCCACGAACACTTAACACGTCCTCATCCGAACACGTCCTCATCCGTTAAATATATCTGTACTTTAGAGAAATAACCATCACTGAAAAACTTAAACCATTGCTGTCTTGCTTTCAACGAGATATTCTTATCTGGGTGAAATAAAACCGAGAAATTCGACGGAATTGATCTAGATTAACTCGATGCAGGACTGCGTTAGACGCCATTTTGTTAGATAGCTTGTCTCGCGTGGTTACAGCGAGCACCGGTAACTATGGGGGCCATGCCTAAGTAGCGTTTGCAGAAAGGTCAATTGTTTTTACGGAACGAAAATTGTCCAAAATAAAAAGAAAGAAACAACAGCAAACATACATTGTATATTACTGTAGATACCCGGCCATAAGTCGATCTTGGCCATAGGTTGAGGGTCAAGTTTTCGCTTAGGCTGGATCCATATATATGTTGGGGTTACTTTGTGGAGTCATGCGCTACGACAATGGTTTTTTCTCTCTCATTTTTGAAAGAAACTGGGTTCAATTTGAGAGTTCTGGTTGACTTTATTCCATTACAGTTCATAAATTCTTCATGCAAATTTATATCAGGTAGAGTGCGAAACAAGTTTTAACAACATTAGATTAACCCATTTGATTCTGGATACTGTTCAAACAGTATTTGCAAAGAACATAGATCCTGATCAGCATGCAGCGTCACGCTGCGGCTGATCTGGATCTATGTTCTTTGCAAAAGCCTTTAAATGTATCCAGAATGAAATGGGTTAATCACCCTCGAGACCTCATTCCTGAGGGAATCCATCTCCATGAAGGAGAGAGAAGAGGCAATGTGGATCTAAGTGTCTTGCCTAAGGACATATTGCCCATGGTTATGACAAGTCTCAAACTCACAACCTCTCGTTTACATGGCAGCCACCATATCTATTACACCACGGAGATTCCATGAATGTATTTGTTAGTTTGAACGTATTTTATTCAGAAAATAACATACAAGAATATGTATGTATGTATGTATGTACCATTAATGTCAAACGCCTTGTGGGGACCTAGACATGTTATCCTGGGCATGCTTAGCCGACCATAGCGGTTAACCAGTACTAAGCAATGTGTGTGAGGTGCCTTGCTCAATGACACTACATACGTGGCCTGACTGAGTATCGAACCCGGACCGTTCGATTCCAAATCTGACGCTCTACCATTGGACCACGGACGCCACAATAATAATAAAGAATAAAGTGCTGCAATAGAAAACATTTGGATTGGAAAACAAGCATATTAACCCATTTCATTCTGGATACTGTTGAAGCAGTATTTGCAAAGAAAATAGAGCCAGATCAACTGCCACGTAACGTGCCATCTGAGCAGGCTCTATAACTGTTTGCTATTCAGATGATCTTGCTAAGACACTGGGCTAATTTTTTGTAGCAAACAACATAGATCCTGATCAGCATGCAGCGTCACGCTGCAGCTGATCTGGATCTATGTTGTTTGCAAAAGCCTTTAAATGTATCCAGAATGAAATGGGTTAATACTTATACTAATGAGGAACCTCGCTGGCTTTTCTATTATCTCCCTTGGCAGATAAAGTCTGATTTATCCCTAAATGTATAGCATCCTTTCAGTTGGAATCCTTTGTTTTTACAGTTGTTCCATAACCAGATGTTGCGCTATGATAAATGTGTGTTTATCCAAATTATGTTCGTTAATTGATAAAAGAAATTTACGGATGTTTTAACCATTGGATATACTGTAGGATATCTGTCGAAATATAGTGACATAATAATTATAATATGAGAAAATGGAAGAAAATTGATAGCATGGTGTGCAAAGGAAACAATGATAAAAACAGAGGAAACAACTTCTCATTCCTTTCCATACATGTATTTGTTGATATTTAATTTATGATTTTTATATTTTAGGATGTCAGCAGTAATGTCTATAGCATATTTGACTGTCACTTGACACACCGTGTACTGTGAGAATCGTGGACAATGTTTGCTACGGCTGGTATACGTATACACCGAGGACATTTTCGAGAGCAACGACATGCCGGCCTCCATCGATTTACCTCTACGATGGGTACCTCGAGTCATAGACCGTTCAGGAAGGGTGTCGCAATGACTTTTTGTGCTTGTTTCACCATTATATCTGGAGTGGCAATTACCGTTTTAGGTGAGTTATTGGGAACCAGAGCCCATTGGTTAGCTATTAGCGAACCATGGCCTTTATGCGAGTTGTTGGGAACTAGAGCCCTAGGTAGGTTGTTGGAACCAGAGCCCCTAGGTTAGTTGTTGAGAACCAGAAACCCCTCAGTTAGTTGTTGGGAACCAGAGCCCCTCGGTTAGTTGTTGGGAACCAGAGCCCCTCGGTAGTTGTTGGGAACCAGAGCCCCTCAGTTAGTTGTTGGGAACCAAAACCCCTAGTCTAATTGTTGGGAATAACCTTGGTTAGTTGTTGGGAACCAGAACCCCTAGTCTAATTGTTGGGAATAACCTTGGTTAGTTGTTGGGAACCAGAACCCCTAGTCTAATTGTTGGGAATAACCTTGGTTAGTTGTTGGGAACCAGAACCCCTAGTCTAATTGTTGGGAATAACCTTGGTTAGTTGTTGGGAACCAGAACCCCTAGTCTAATTGTTGGGAATAACCTTGGTTAGTTGTTGGGAACCAGAACCCCTAGTCTAATTGTTGGGAATAAGAGCCTCTAGATGTTTTTTTGGGAACCAGAACCTTGGTTAGTTGCTGGGAACCAGTTATAATAGGCTTAATAGTGTGTAAAAACACTGCAACACCCTGAAGTCTACCTTTCACCTATTAGAAACTACCGTATAGCGGGTTAATTCTGCAGGCAATATAATATGAAATATCAATATCTAGTGTTACGTACATACGTAAGATATACAGAAGCAGCACAAGCACTGAACAACATGTTTCACCTTCGTTTATTGTGGTCGCGAAATTAAGTGACACATTTTTAGAAGGCAATACGGTTACCATAGACACCAACTGCTTGGCAAGCTTAAATAAACTCTTATTTTCGCTTAGTGGTGCCATAGATATATATATCGCCTCAAGTATTATTCTCCCTATCTAAACTCTAATAAACACATGATGTTGACCCAATTAATTCCCTAGTACATGTAAAGCCAACATTGTGCAATTAACTAAGTGTTGTGAAACATGGCCAACATGGAAGAATGGAATGCGACATTTATCCATTAGGCTCCAAAGGAGGAAAATCAAGGATATTTCTTTTTGTAGCAGGGAACCGTCTTTAAAATTAATTTCTGCATGATCATTTGATAATGGGGCTGAATATTTGCTTTTCTGGACAGTATAATATAATTATGAACATCACTAACTATGGCGAATCTGAGCGAGAAATACGATTCTTTGAAAGTACAGTCAAACCTGTCTTAAGCAGCCAACCAAGGGAATCTCAGAAAGTGGCTGATTAGAACAGGTGGCTGCTTAATAGAGGTCAATTGTATAATAAAACAACATATTGGGAATCTGGAAACTGGCTGCTTAATACAAGTTGGCTGCTTAATGGAGGTGACCATTAACACAGGTTTGACTGTACATGTAAGCTAAACACAGGGGAATGTCGATTATGGGTAGTGTAACAGCTCATTTAAATTGGTATGTTGAAAATTTGGTACGTTTTTTGAATTACAGTCAAACCTGTCTTAAAGCAGCCAGTGGCCAAGAACTTGCAGAAAGTGGCTGCTTAACACAGATGGCTGCTTAATAGATGTAAAATATATAACAAAGTAACATATTGAGAATCTGAAAACTGGCTGCTTAATGCAGGTTGGCTTCTGAATAGAGGTGACCACTAACACAGGTTTGACTGTACTGTAAAGTAATGTATGCCAGCTTTATACTTGACTATTACGCTAGAATTAACACCCACCATTAGGGATGTGTGTTATGTTTTTGGCTGCAGCTGTGTGTGTGTCTGTGTGCAATAACCCAAAAAGTTGTTGATGGATTTTGATGTATCTTTGGGGATATATAAAGGGTGGGTCTAGGAGGAGGTGATTTGATTTTGAGAAAAATCGATCAAGACGCGTCCACTCCCATTGAATTCTATAGTAAACAATACATACGGTACCTGTAACTCGAAAACGAATGAAATTAACGTGGCGTAGATCTCACTTTTAGCATGTTTAATTAATATTGCTCTCATAGAAATATGGAACACTCGCATACATGTACATGTACAGTGCAATTTCGTGTTGTAACAAGAATGAAGAACATAGAATCAAATTATGACGCATGTTTAATCAATGGACGGATCTGTAGTCCAGTGGTAACACGCTGGACTGGTAATCCAGGGATCGCAGGTTCGATCCCCCGTCTGACCCTAATTAATACAATTAGCAGTCTTTCAAATGGGACTTTAAACCGAGGTCTACTGTCGGTGCTTTACACCGTGCACGTAAAAGAACCAGAGGCGACTCTGGAATGGGTCTCTGTCTGTATCATTGCACTATCCTCCAACAATCTAAAATGACTAATCTCTTCAGGAGGCGTCGCTCATATGGGCAACCGGTAGCGATGATAAATAAACGTAAAACACACACACACACATACATCAATGGTCGTATCTACCTATTTGACAGTAAACTGTTGATAATTATAATTATATAGTTAAGTGGCTGTTATATTTTGTCTGGGCTTTAGTTTAAACAATATTTATTTCTTTGAATCAACACAGTCAAGTGTAAATAATATCATGATGAATATGTACATACATGTAGGAATTTGAGGTGAAAGCAACCTGCTTGCATGGTTACCTCTTTCCTACAAATCATTTACAAAACATACCGTTATATTAGACAACAAAATTATTATCAAATACATGTGTACATGAAAATGGAAAATACAGAATGAACCCAATCGAATATTGTAACTTTATTTATCTCCCAAGAATGGTTAACTGTCCGCTTCTGTGGTCGAGTGGTTCCTGTTGCTGACTTGTATACCACTGTAATCTATCATCACTGATGGTCACGGGTTCGAGCCACCGTGTCTCTTTATATGAAAGTTGGCAGTTTCTTACGGAGGTTGGTGCATCAAGTACTGGTTAACCGCTGTAGCCTGCCCAGGAAAAGTGTTGTTAGGTAAACTGCAAATCGCTCAAATGAGCAACCGGTAGCGATGTTAAATAAAGTTAAATAAATTTATAAAAAAACAGGACCAAAGTAGGCAGGTTATCGCCTTATAGTCGAGTGTGGATGGTACGTTCCCAATAATGCAATGTACATCTAGCCATGAATCAAATGATCGTTTCCAAGCACTCAGGTACTGTGATAGAGCGGAAACGTATTCGAGTACCCAGAATCAAAATAAATTGCTACTCGTTGACATCCTTCATTATTACACATTTTCCCAAGTCTAAATGGATTAGATGGAAATGTTCATTGACCTACATTGTTGACCTACATTGTCGACCTATTAACAGTTAGAGAGATATTTGCTTCCCCATCATCTGATAAATGTTTAATCTTGATGTCCTACATTTCCTGTTTTCTCCACTTCCAATGTTATTTTTGACTCACCTCTATTAAGCAGCCAACCTGTCTTAAGCAGCCAGTCGAGGGAATCTCAGAAAGTGGCTGCTTAGCACAGGTGGCTGCTTAATAGAGGTCAAATGTATAATGAAACAACATATTGGGAATCTAAAAACTGGCTGCTTAATACAGGTTGGCTGCTTAATAGAGGTGACCACTAACACAGGTTTGACTGTATAGGAATATTAACCCTTTCAACACCACATACCTCTAAATTGGCTTTCAAAAAGTGTAGATCCAGGAATGCACTTTTAGCTAGTAATATTACTATTTTTAGACAAAATTACTATAATACATTTTGATAAATGAATGGTCCAAATGTAATTTTCTGATTAATTTATTGGACTAAATATATCATGGACCAGTCCATGTCAGTTACTTGGAGTTGAATGGGTTAATAATACGGTGGACAAATAAATACAGATCTAAATGTGTTTGGAGAAAGCTATAGCTGGATAATTGTCTTTTCTCCACAGAACTGTGTTTATGAAAATTATGTTGTTTCATTGTGGAAGAACATATAATCTAGTCTGGAACAGTGGGAAGTCCTTGTTTGTAAATGATTCCAGAACATTAATCGAATCCGGACCATAAGATGCAAAATCCTAACACCCACTGGCTTTTTTTAGATTTGTGTGTGTTTTACGTTTATTTATCGTCGCTACCGGTTGCCCATATGAGCGACACCGTCTGAAGAGATTAGTCATTTTAGATTTTTGGAGGATAGTGCATGATACAGACAGAGACCCATTTCAGAATCTCCTCTGGTTCTTTTACGTGCACAGTGTAAAGCACTGACACAAGACCTTGGTTAAAAGTCCCATCTGAAAGATGGGATTTTATTAGGGACAGACGGGTGATCGAACCTGCGATCCCTGGATTACCAGTCCAGCGTGTTAACCACTGGACTACAGATCCATCTGCTTTGATTTGGTTATGGTAATGGTAAATTTAATGTGTTTGGTAGTAATAGTACCCTCCTGGGTTGCTACATTGGACAGTTTGTTATTTAAACAGCCTATGAGACCATGCAATCAACTGTCTGCTACTGTGACATCCAGCAGACATGTAATAACTGGTTTAGTTGATTTGAAATGGTCTTTCACACATGATTTAACCCTTTCAACCTCACAGGCCTCTAAATAGGCTTATGAAAAGTGTAGATCCAGATGAGCCGGCTCGTGACGAGCCGTCTCATCAGGATCTGCACTTTTTTGCCAGTAATAATTATTACTATTTTTAGATAAAATTACCCATTTTGATAAATGAACTGGTCCAAAGGTAATTTTCTTATTAATTTATTGGTCTGAAAATATCACGCACCAGTCCATGTCAGTTACTTGGGGTTGAATGGGTTAAAGGCCAATAAGGCGTTTTCTTAAAATGTCCTGCACACCAAGATATTGTAAGGAGCAGATGATTAGATATTGTGATTATTGTCTTATATTTTCAGTTTTTAATAATAAATTACCGGGTATTACTATGAAAAGTAACTTTTGGAAAATATGGCCTCAAACGAATCTACATTTGTGAAATTACCATTTATAAATTATCTCCCTTTATGGATATTATTTAACTTACCGTTTACTACATTTGCATATGAATTATAGTATTATTAACTTTAAAAAAAATACCGCATAAAGAGACTTTAAATGTTTTTTTAACTGATTGATGGTATTCTTAAGTGAAAATTTACGAACCAATTATTAAACAGTTTTTGGTGATAGAGTCAGTTTTTCGAGCAAAAATTTGGTCCAAGACTGGTAGTGAATACCAACGTTGGCTTCGATATCTCGGATGATCATCGATAACCCTTTTGAAATTAAAGTTCTACAAAAACAGTATTAACCATTTCAACACTACATACTTAAATAGGCTTACAAAAAGTGTAGATCCAGCCCGTCTCATCAGGATCTGCACCTTTTGCCAGTAATATTACTACTTTTAGACAAAATTACCCATTTTGATAAATGAACGGGTCGAAATGTAATTTTCTTATTAATTTATTGGTCTAAGAATATCATGCACCAGTCCATGTCAGTTACTGCACCAGTCCATGTCAGTTACTTGGTGTTGAATGGGTTAATAGCAGGTGAGCGACTATGGACCATTTGATTGGTCCTCTTGCTATTATTGACATGAACTACCCTGACCATAAAATACCAATTATCATATTGTCTGCCAGCTGTAGCTGACATATAGATTCAGTAAAATGTAATCTGCGGTAAATTTCACGGACTGTGGGTTAGTAATTAGTTTCTCAGCATGTGCCTTTGGCAAAGACATGAGATTTTGCTGTATATTTTCTGAGAATAGTCAAATAAATATGTTCAATATGAGGACAAACTCATCCGTGTAATCAGATATAATACAGGTAGTTCAGCGAAAACAGTATCAGCGTTCCATCTGTCTGAATGTTTGTCTGTGCCACTTCTGTCGCCAATTGAAAAAAACTTGGAGCCAACTAAGAGCCATAGTTCACAGATAAATGTTTGAAACCATGATTTAAAAACTAAAATTTTTTTTTTAAAACAGATGCGCCAAATATTTTCGCCAATTCAGAAAATTTAGCGCCAGCATTTGTTTTTTGTATCAATTGGCGCCATTGGCGACCAACAGAAGGAACCCTGAGGATCACAATTTATGCCAAGCCCACATAAAATGTCCAATACAGTCAAACGTGTGGCAGCGGTCACATTTCGTTAGTTACATGTATTTATATATTCAAATTACTCCCAAGAAAAATGTCTTTCTGAGATTCTTGTCCAAACCATATGTTCACTACTTGAAGACATACAGATACCAAACTAATTTGTATGTTGATACATTTAAGGACAACCTACCAACATATGACTATCAATTTATGGCGGCCATTTTGGACGCCATCTTGGATTTCTACGAACGCCACAATTAATGCCGCATGTATGACAAACTTCAGACATTTACAAACGTTTTGGTATATAACTCGTTTTGTTAGCTGACCGGGTATGGTTGAACATTTTGTATAGCCTGAAAGTCACCTAACCAATATGTTTGCCGTGATTGAACATAGTGGTAGGTTTTATGTGTTCCTGTTTTTATCTCACCTGAGCATGGCTCATGTGAGGTATTGTTACCGCAATGTGTCTGTCCGTCGTCGGTGAACATTTTCAAACGTCTTCTCCTCAGTAACCATTGGGTCTATAGCAGGGCTTCGAAAATTACCAGTTTGTCGGTTTTCGACCGATTTTTATCATTTCAGACCGATTCTAACAGTCAAATACCTTTAAAAATTGGTCCAAAATATTGTTGAAAAAATCAAGAAATCGGTCTATAACGAACCTAATTTGGTAAGTATAATCCGTTGACACATTTCACACGTTTCCAATTTACGATCGAACTGGATAATTGCCACCTGAGGCCACCTGAGGCCACCTGAGGTCCCATGTCTCCATGGTGATCAGGCGATCAATGCATGTCATGTCAATTACATGAAATTAGTGCGGTAATCGTTTGATGTTTACAGCAAAACTACCGGCATTTGTTAGTTTCTTTGAAGTGGACTGAATGATTGACAGTCGATTATTTTAGAATTTTATAAAGAATTTGTTTTTAAAATGTTTGCATTAAATTAAAGAAGTGTGCTAGGATTAATTTGCAATTAAATAATAATTAATATTTTAAATAGAAATCCGAAAATCCGTTATGACTCGGAATGTACTCAAAATATACGAAGGGTATATAATGTTTAGTATTTTTATTGTACAGCGCCCTTCAATTCAATATTGAAATGGCACAACGCAGTATATCTGTGATGTTTAAAGAGTCAAATGCAGTTGATATAATATAGTTTGACGGGACCGAGTTCAATTTGGGCCGAGTTCACCCGCTTCCACCGGTGATACAGGTGACTAGATAAAATTTACCTCTATCAAAATGTCCTACCATTCATTTATTTTTAAATGCCGTACACTTAAAACTATTATTAGACAAAATGAAAATTTACCAGACCTATAGTAACGGGTAAAGTACAGTTTGTCCTGAACATACATTCGATTTTTAAATATAATTGACTGGTGACAGCATGGAAATAAAGCAAAAAAAGCAAATTGGGTTTACTTACTTACGATTTTATGGGGGGGTGGGGGGTGCAAAAATATTGGCAGGACATGATGGGGGGGGGGGGGTACTGACTCGATTTCGGCCCGGACCGATTTGGTTTTGAAAATTTTCGAAGCCCTGGTCTATAGCCACCATTTATGGTCATGATACTTGGGTAAGCGGGGTATTACATAATTGTTAAAGTCATGTCATTACGTAATCCAAGATGGCCGCCATCTAAAAATAGCACACATTCTAAAACATCCTTCTCACGAACTGCCAGCCGGATTTTGACGAATCTTGGTATGAATGATCGATGTACAATGCTCTTCAAAGTTGTTCAAATGTGACCCCGGGATCAAAAATGGGCGTGTCCTGGGAGGTCAAGTAGGGGTCAAATTTTATATTTGAGCAAATATGGTCATGTCAAAATTATATTAAATAGGAGGTTTCGATGAGGCGCTCTAGTGTAATTTTCATCAAAATCGAATGATTTCTTCATCCAAGATGGCCGTCAACATTTTTTCAAACGTCTTCTCACAAACTGATATGAAACTCTACATGTCCGGCATATAGCACTATAGTGTATTATTTACATGCTCGTCATATAGCACTATAGTGTATTATTTACATGCTCAGCATATAGCACTATAGTGTATTATTTACATGCTCAGCATATAGCACTATAGTGTATTATTTACATGCTCGGATAGCTCTATAGTGTATTATTTACATGTTCAGCATATAGCACTATAGTGTATTATTTACATGTTCAGCATATAACACTATAGTGTATTATTTACATGCTCAGCATATAGCACTATAGTGTATTATTTACATGCTCGTATAGCTCTATTGTGTATTATTTACATGCTCGGCATATAGCACTATGGTGTATTATTTATTCAGCATATAGCACTATAGTGTATTATTTACATGTTCAGCATATAGCACTATAGTGTATTATTTACATGCTCGGCATATAGCACTATGGTGTATTATTTACATGCTCAGCATATAGCACTATGGTGTATTATTTACATGCTCGGCATATAGCACTATAGTGTATTATTTACATGTTCGGCATATAGCACTATAGTGTATTATTTACATGCTCGGCATATAGCACTATGGTGTATTATTTACATGCTCGGCATATAGCACTATAGTGTATTATTTACATGTTCGGCATATAGCACTATAGTGTATTAATTACATGCTCGGCATATAGCACTATGGTGTATTATTTACATGCTCGGCATATAGCACTATAGTGTATTATTTACATGCTCGACATATAGCACTATGGTGTATTATTTACATGCTCGGCATATAGCACTATAGTGTATTATTTACATGCTCAGCATATAGCACTATAGTGTCTTATTTACATGCTCGGCATATAGCACTATAGTGTATTATTTACATGTTCAGCATATATCACTATAGTGTATTATTTACATGCCCTGTATTTAGCACTATAGTGTATTATTTACATGCTCGGCATATAGCACTATGGTGTATTATTTACATGCCCTGTATTTAGCACTATGGTGTATTATTTACATGCCCGGTATTTAGCGCTATGGTGTATTATTTACATGCTCGGCATATAGCACTATAGTGTATTATTTACATGCCCTGTATTTAGCACTATAGTGTATTATTTACATGCCCTGTATTTAGCACTATGGTGTATTTGTTACATGCCCGGTATTTAGCACTATGGTGTATTTGTTACATGCCCGGTATTTAGCACTATGGTGTATTTGTTACATGCCCGGTATTTAGCACTATGGTGTATTTGTTACATGCCCAGTATTTAGCACTATGGTGTATTTGTTACATGCCCAGTATTTAGCACTATCATGTATTTGTTACATGCCCGGTATTTAGCACTATGGTGTATTTGTTACATGCCCGGTATTTAGCACTATGGTGTATTTGTTACATGCCCGGTATTTAGCACTATGGTGTATTTGTTACATGCCCGGTATTTAGCACTATGGTGTATTTGTTACATGCCCTGTATTTAGCACTATGGTGTATTTGTTACATGCCCTGTATTTAGCACTATTGTGTATTTGTTACATACCCGGTATTTAGCACTATCGTGTATTTGTTACATGCCCGGTATTTAGCACTATGGTGTATGTGTTACATGCCCAGTATTTAGCACTATGGTGTATTTGTTACATGCCCAGTATTTAGCACTATGGTGTATGTGTTACATGCCCGGTATATAGCACTATGGTGTATTTGTTACATGCCCGTATTTAGCACTATGGTGTATTTGTTACATGCCCGTATTTAGCACTATGGTGTATTTGTTACATGCCCTGTATTTAGCACTATGGTGTATTTGTTACATGCCCGGTATTTAGCACTATGGTGTATGTGTTACATGCCCGGTATTTAGCACTATCGTGTATTTGTTACATGCCCGGTATTTAGCACTATGGTGTATTTGTTACATGCCCGGTATTTAGCACTATGGTGTATTTGTTACATGCCCAGTATTTAGCACTATGGTGTATTTGTTACATGCCCGGTATTTAGCACTATCGTGTATTTGTTACATGCCCGGTATTTAGCACTATCGTGTATTTGTACCATAATCGTGCAACAGATAAAACGAGATTTGAAAACCTCTTGCGAAATGTGTCGGTATATTCTGGAGTTACAGTCTCTGAATTGATAATTGATTCACTTAGTGCTAGTCATTGAATATGTAGATTCATCCGTGCAAATCAAATGGTTATTTTTATAATGGGCACTATATTCCTGCGATGGTAAATCATTGGATGTTGGAGCATCACATATCGGACATTACTGTTGACACGCATTAACTTGCCTTATATTAGCCGTGAATGTTGGAAAAAGAGGTTTTTGTGGCTCAATCTTTCCAGAAGACGCAATGTGTCGTCAAAAAAAATAATGCGAAATGTCTTTCAATCTTGCAGAAATGTTTGTTATTTTGTATCTAAAGAATATACTTTCCAATGAATGTGCATTTATAAAAAAGATCAAAATAGAAACTATAATGATCAAATAAATATATCACTGCCATATACGCGAATTGTTTATTAACAACAACAACAACAACAACAACAACAACAACAGCAACAGCAACAGCAACAGCAGCAACAACAACAACAACAACAACAACAACAACAACAACAACGTTTATTTAGTAAATCAACATAATACATGCCTTATGGGTAATGAACAGTATATTCATACAGTCAAACCTGTGTTAGTGGTCACCTCTATTAATTAAGCAGCCAACCTGCATTAAGCAGCCACTTTCCAGATTCCCAATATGAGCTATACATTTGACCTCTATTAAGCAGCCACCTGTGCTAAGCAGCCACTTTATGTGATTCCCTTGGCTGGCTACTTAAGACAGGTTTGACTGTATATACATACCTATAATCACAAACAAATATGGGTGAAATAATATTTCGTGAATATACTAGTTTTACATAATTATGATACTATGCACTTAAATTACAATATTTGATTTTTTAACACGTAAACTTCCTTTAAAAATTTACCAATATTTACAATAACTCTTCTTTTATCGGTTGACATAAAGACAATTAAATTTCCTTATTAACAAACATATTTAAAGCAACACTACATCAGTGAAAACACAAATGTCTACAGAATGTACTTTCCTATTATATGGTATAATTTGTTTCCAAATATTTGCCTCAAATACCGAGTATTTCAACTAATAAACAAACGTCGTATACGCGGTTTGATGACATAACAAAATAATGTAAACATCCATGCGTAATACAACTAGTGTATCCCGAATAATACAATTTATGGTACAGGTTTACCTTTATATCTCATATTTGTGCCTATTTATTTGTAGACTATTCTTAGTTAAATTATCTTGCGTTTAGCATTGACTCCGATGACAAACAAATGTCAATTCAGGAGCGTGGATGACCGTTATATGAAATCATACTTTCAATCCACAAAAACACTGTTTATTGATTCAATGTTAGTGTTCGAATGTATTCGGAAATATTTAGAGTAGCAATGCATTTATACGTGAACAAATTCATTTTATTTGCTTTTTGCGATGTAATGTCGCTCTTAATTTTTAGGCTCAATGTGCATGCATGATGTTGAAACAGCTGTCTAGATGTTTGTTCTGATTGCCAATCAAGAGCGGTGTGTTCCGAATGTGTATGCAGGGGGCATGGGGAATCTGTTCAGGGAATATGTACTTTCACTTTGTTGTGTTTCAAAGAAACACTGTTTAGGTTGTAAAACAACAAATAAATTGCCTATTAAATACATAATAAAAAGTAAAAACATACAGTCTGTTCATTTATATTTCCAATCTTTCATTTCTTCTGATACCACATCCACTGTGAAGAGGTATTCAAATCAGCCTGAAACACACCAAGAATATTTCAAATTTAATGTTTGAAATATCGTATTTAGCTATGTATAGTGCGCACATTTCTTACTGAAATCCTCATCCATTTTATCTACTGCGCATTCCACTGTGAAGAGGTATTCAAATCAGCCTGAAACACACCAAGAATATTTCAAATTTAATGTTTGAAATATCGTATTTAGCTATGTATAGTGCGCACATTTCTTACTGAAATCCTCATCCATTTTATCTACTGCGCATTATACATCAGGACATTTTTTTCCGGACCAAAATTGACCAATATTTCGTGAAATTCGACCCGAACGGCCCACAGTCATTCTATAATGTGTTACAATCGACAAACGTTATAAACTAGCTACCGTATTTAGCTATGTATATTGCGCTATTGTGTATAATGCGCACCCACGATTTGGCACGAAAATCGGGAGAAAAACTGAGTTCCGATGTATACTGCGCACGTGAAAAACGCAATTTTCCAAGTCAAAATTTAACATTTCTCAAGAATCGCTAAAAATTGTGCTCCGTGATTTTTACAACTTATATTAATCACTCGAGATACCTCATCGAGTAACGGTAATGCACTCAGGCACACCTGCTCAAATTTCTCGACACGTTCTCAAACATCTCAACACGTTCTCAAACATGTCAGCAGATGCTCAAACTTCTCAACACGTGTAGCCTACCTAATTAACTGGGACCCATTGTGAAAGGTTTGTCGAAATAATTTCTCAAAAAACACAAAAACTTTACACTGCCTGTCATGAAAATGCATTTTTACCAAAAAATGAACTATATTAGTTGGACTATATTCGAGTGGAACGCGGATGCACTTCTGCCTATTTACGTATACCTTTACTGACTGAGAATAATTCTTCAAATTATAAGGGACGAATGCGTAGTAGCATTGTTACTTGTATGTAAAATTTCAGATTTTAATAATATTTTTATTCTATGCGATATACATGTAGTGTCGCTTTCAAGCAGTCAGCATTAAATACCGGCACTAAAACAATACACTGGCACCTGTCCAAATATAGACATATCTGCTACCACTGGCACCTCAGAAAAGAGCCAATCAAAAATCAGATAACATATCATTAGCACCAGCACCAAAACAGGCACTGCATAAACACAGTCAATCAGAAGCCAGATATCAAATTTCCTAAGCTCCAAACAGGCAATGGCACTATAACCGGCAACAGAGTATATTAACAGGCCCGTAGCCACACTGAGGCACACCGAGGCTACTGGTTAAAATTTCCAAAGCAAAAAATAAATGAAAAATTAAATAAATATAATTCAAAATTTCAATTAAAAAAATATCCCTTTGCTTTATAAAATGTTGACTGCTAGATAGCTGAAAGGTCAGTACATAATTATACGTCTAAACTCATTAAATCAGAAAACGCAGGAAATCGCTTCTATACCCCAACAATTTTAAGGGGAACATGTACCCGAACCCCTACCCCTTGCCTCGGTTGAAATTTGCCTCTGGCTACCATTCTGATTACGCATGTTGCAGCAGCAGTGTTATACAATGCAAAGTTGCTGTGTCGTCATACTATCACAATCTGAAGATCTATTGATCAAAATGCTTTAGGGATGTCCAACCAACATGTGAGCATGTCATCTGCTCCTACTCAGTCTCTTTCTAATAGATCTCTAATAGTTCACGCTAGCAGATATGTAAATATTGGCCGACATCGTCTCGGTGATTTTGACCTGTGAGAATCAATATAAAGAATGGGGTTCTTGGAAAATGCAGCTCAATATAATCCTATGCACTGTGACTTCACATTGCAAAATTATCACGTGAAATTATATTGAATTCGTTTAGGCCATTATTAATTATACACAATCTTATGCATTTGGTTTTTAAGTAAAGGTCGGGAGAAACACATATTTAACCCTTTGCCTGCTGTCAGAATCAGATTTGCAAAGAACGTAGATCCAGATCAGCTGCGATGTAGCGCTGCATTTGATCAGGATCTATGTTGTTTGCTATTCAGACAAGTGTTTTAGCTGCAACTATCCGAATAGCAAACAGCATAGAGCCTGATCAGACGGCACATTCTTACATTCTGTGCCGTCTGATCTGGCTATATGCTGTTTGCAAAAGTGATTTTTATCTGCCGCTTGTGTGCAAACGGTTAATACATGTTTTGGAGTAGTCTCCTCTGAGAATGAATCTTAAGCGTCCAATCAAATCTGTACTCATCGCTGCAAGGGTTTTATCAGCCAGGCTGTAATTAGATCAAATATGTCTGCTAGCATAATATTTTATATACTAGAATTATAACAAATTGATCGGATTTAGATCAAAGTTAACCCTTTCAACACCACATACCTCTAAATAGGCTTACAAAAAGTGTAGATCCAGATGAGCCGGCTCATGATGAGCCGTCTCATCAGGATCTGCACTTTTTGCCAGTAATATTACTATTTTTAGACAAAAATTACTCATTTTCATAAATGAACTGGTCCAAATGTAATTTTCTTATTAATTTATTGGTCTGAAAATATCATGGACCAGTCCATGTCAGTTACTTGGTGTTGAATGGGTTAAGTTAAAACAGTCAAGCCATCTAGTAGGACAGAACATAATATAGAATAGCGACCATACTTTACAGACCTAGTATGACCTAACACTGATCTTGTT
This sequence comes from Archivesica marissinica, assembly GCA_014843695.1. Lineage (NCBI taxonomy): Eukaryota > Metazoa > Mollusca > Bivalvia > Venerida > Vesicomyidae > Archivesica > Archivesica marissinica. The sequence goes on from CM026404.1 coordinate 75,619,796, forward strand.
CGAACAAATAACATTAGGATAAAGAGCGAGACATTTAACCCTTAAAATGTTAATCAGGATCTATATTGTTTGCTATTCAGCCAAGTGTTTAGCTCCACAATCCGAATTGCAAACAGCATATCAGACAGCAATGATGTGCACTCTAAAATTGATGAGTTTGTCATTAAAGTACAAGACTGCATGGAAAGCAATTCCTTCTGTATACATGACAATCTTCAGCACTGTTGATAGCTTCGACACAGTAGCCAGTTGGTTGTGTCTTTCAGTTTGTCATTAAAGTACAAGACTGCATGGAAAGCAATTCCTTCTGTATGAAAATCTTCAGCACTGTTGATAGCTTCGACACAGTAGCCAGTTGGTTGTGTCTTTCAGTTTGTCATTAAAGTACAAGACTGCATGGAAAGCAATTCCTTCTGTATGAAAATCTTCAGCACTGTTGATAGCTTCGACACAGTATCCAGTTGGTTGTGTCTTTCAGTTTGGGTCTCGCCCATTGGAAAGCGAAACGTAAAGCGGTCATTTTTCCATGTACACGGCGATGAAAAATAATTATTTCAACAAGACTTAGGGTGTCCTAAGACTTTGAGTATCCCAAATACTTGAGAGTATTAGTTTACTAAGGGTATCCCAAGAATTTAGAGTATCCCAATCCTGAGAGTATCCCAATACTTAGAGTATACCAAGACTTAAGAGTATCCCAATACTTTGAGTATCCCAAGACTTAAGAGTATCCCAATACTTTGAGTATACCAAGACTTAAGAGTATCCCAATACTTTGAGTATCCCAAGACTTAAGAGTATCCCAATACTTAGAGTATACCAAGACTTAAGAGTATCCCAATACTTTGAGTATCCCAAGACTTAAGAGTATCCCAATACTTTGAGTATCCCAAGACTTAAGAGTATCCCAATACTTTGAGTATCCCAATACTTAAGAGTATCCCAATACTTTGAGTATCCCAATACTTAAGAGTATCCCAATACTTTGAGTATCCCAAGACTTAAGAGTATCCCAATACTTAAGAGTATCCCAATACTTAGAGTATCCCAATACTTAAGAGTATCCCAATACTTAAGAGTATCCCAATATTTAAGAGCATCCCAAGACTTAAGAGTATCCCAATACTTAAGAGCATCCCAATACTTTGAGTATCCCAATACTTAAGAGTATCCCAATACTTAGAGTATCCCAATACTTAAGAGTATCCCAATACTTAGAGCATCCCAATACTTAAGAGTATCCCAATACTTAAGAGTATCCCAATACTTAAGAGTATCCCAATACTTAAGAGCATCCCAAGACTTAAGAGTATCCCAATACTTAAGAGCATCCCAATACTTTGAGTATCCCAATACTTAAGAGTATCCCAATACTTAGAGTATCCCAATACTTAAGAGTATCCCAATACTTAGAGCATCCCAATACTTAAGAGTATCCCAATACTTAGAGCATCCCAATACTTTGAGTATCCCAAGACTTAAGGTATCCCAATACTTAAGAGTATCCCAATACTTAAGAGTATCCCAATACTTTGAGTATCCCAATACTTAAGAGTATCCCAATACTTAAGAGTATCCCAATACTTAAGAGTATGTCAAGGACAAGTATCCCAATACTTAGAGTATCCCAAGACTTAGAATATCCCAATACATAAGAGTATCCCAAGGACAAGTATCCCAAGACTTAGAGTGTCCCAAGACTTAGGGTAAATATGGTATGAGTTGTTATCTGAGTTCACAGTAAGTGTGTTTACAGAAGGATGTCCAGGAGCCTGCAGCAGGATCAGCTTTGATTAAGGAGTAGTGTGCCATTTTTGATTACTCACACAGTACTGCAGTTTGATTGATGTACAATTTTGTGAGGGAAATTTACTTTAATGAATGTCATTTTATCCAATCCCCTCTCCATTTCATACTGTACTTGTATTCATTGTGCAGTGTGAATGGGAGTGTTGGCCATTTCTGTGTTTTGTATCCTTGTTAATATTGTTTGTGCGGGGGGGGGGGTGGATTGACATGGGAAATGGGGTTAAGACATGGGAATATGAGAGTCTGCATTGCAGAGCTGGGACGTGTACATTGTACATGGGTCATTGAAATGATAGAACCCTTGTTACCTACTATACCCCAACGATAACGTGATTCCCGCGAAAACGATAGCACTAGCTGATATTATGATAACGGGTAAAAAGAAGTTTATTATCATTTATGTATATGCATTACTTGGCACACAGGATTATTTATTACATCCTACGCATTGATTTGGCTTATTCCAAACCTATTTATAGTAATGCTTGTAAATAACACGTTATCGTTGGGCCATGGTAAATTATTATTCGTTGTCAGTTTTAACACATATTAACAAAGTAAGAGCAACTTATGTACTGCAGTGTATGTGTCTGTACCCTACCCATTTAGTCCCTACATAATGACGGTGGTCATATCATTACAAGCACCTGTGGTTTGGGTATTTCATGCTGCCAAGCTGCCAGACTTATCAGCATTGTGGTTTGGGTGTTTCATGCTGCCAAGCTGCCAGACTTATCAGCATTGTGGTTTGGGTGTTCATGCTGCCAAGCTGCCAGACTTATCAGCATTGTGGTTTGGGTGATTCATGCTGCCAAGCTGCCAGACTTATCAGCATTGTGGTTTGGGTGTTTCATGCTGCCAAGCTGCCAGACTTATCAGCATTGTGGTTTGGGTGTTTCATGCTGCCAAGCTGCCATACTTATCAGCATTGTGGTTTGGGTGTTTCATGCTGCCAAGCTGCCAGACTTATCAGCATTGTGGTTTGGGTGTTTCATGCTGCCAAGCTGCCAGACTTATCAGCATTGTGGTTTGGGTGTTTCATGCTGCCAAGCTGCCAGACTTATCAGCATTGTGGTTTGGGTGTTTCATGCTGCCAAGCTGCCAGACTTATCAGCATTGTGGTTTGGGTGTTTCATGCTGCCAAGCTGCCAGACTTACAGCATTGTGGTTTGGGTGTTTCATGCTGCCAAGCTGCCAGACTTACAGCATTGTGGTTTGGGTGTTTCATGCTGCCAAGCTGCCAGACTTACAGCATTGTGGTTTGGGTGTTTCATGCTGCCAAGCTGCCAGACTTACAGCATTGTGGTTTGGGTGTTTCATGCTGCCAAGCTGCCAGACTTACAGCATTGTGGTTTGGGTGTTTCATGCTGCCAAGCTGCCAGACTTACAGCATTGTGGTTTGGGTGTTTCATGCTGCCAAGCTGCCAGACTTACAGCATTGTGGTTTGGGTGTTTCATGCTGCCAAGCTGCCAGACTTACAGCATTGTGGTTTGGGTGTTTCATGCTGCCAAGCTGCCAGACTTACAGCATTGTGGTTTGGGTGTTTCATGCTGCCAAGCTGCCAGACTTACAGCATTGTGGTTTGGGTGTTTCATGCTGCCAAGCTGCCAGACTTACAGCATTGTGGTTTGGGTGTTTCATGCTGCCAAGCTGCCAGACTTACAGCATTGTGGTTTGGGTGTTTCATGCTGCCAAGCTGCCAGACTTACAGCATTGTGGTTTGGGTGTTTCATGCTGCCCCTTTGTTTCTGCCAGACTTGACCCTTGTTTGTCTTGTCACAGCTCTGTGTACATGTGCCTTTAATACACAACACAGCTCTGTGTACATGTGCCGTTAATAAACAACACAGCTCTGTGTACATGTGCCGTTAATAAACAACACAGCTCTGTGTACATGTGCTGTTAATACATAACACAGCTCTGTGTACATGTGCCTTTAATACACAACACAGCTCTGTGTACATGTGCCTTTAATACACAACACAGCTCTGTGTACATGTACCGTTAATACACAACACAGCTCTGTTTACATGTTGTTCAAAGTGTGCAAGTATTCTTGAATAGTTAACCCTGAACCTGCCAATCATGACTTGTCTCTTTTACAAATAGCATAGAGCCCGATCAGACGGCACAAATTGTCGCCGTGTCTTACTCTCTCTTATTCTCTTGCATGGGTGGGTTGTGTCATATAAAGCCAAGTCCTGTAAATACATTTCCAATATATTTACACAAACGCATGTCAAATGCATTGACGTAAAATCAATGGCAGACAACAATAACAATGGGGCTCATGGGAAGGATAGACTGTGTGCGTTAGTACGTTCATTTTCGAGATATGACATTATTCCGCTCTTTGTTAAAATGTCATCCTCGACATTGCATTGCAAAAACAATAGTACGTCCAGAAAGAAATGCAAAATACATGAGCGTGACTCGTGCAAAACATGCTATGGCATATGAGTACGGAGATGAACGATCCAACATCATATAAATGATAAAGTACATTGTACAGTCAAACCTGTGTTAGTGGTCACCTCTATTAAGCAACCAACCTGTATTAAGCAGCCAGTTTTCAAATTCCCATTGTGTTGTTTTATTATAATATTATATTTGACCCCGGTATTTAACACTATGGTGTATTTGTTACATGCCCGGTATTTAGCACTATCGTGTATTTGTTACATGCCCGGTATTTAGCACTATGGTGTATTTGTTACATGCCCGGTATTTAGCACTATGGTGTATTTGTTACATGCCCGGTATTTAGCACTATGGTGTATTTGTTACATGCCCTGTATTTAGCACTATGGTGTATTTGTTACATGCCCGGTATTTAGCACTATCGTGTATTTGTTACATGCCCGGTATTTAGCACTATGGTGTATTTGTTACATGCCCTGTATTTAGCACTATTGTGTATTTGTTACATACCCGGTATTTAGCACTATCGTGTATTTGTTACATGCCCGGTATTTAGCACTATGGTGTATTTGTTACATGCCCGGTATTTAGCACTATGGTGTATTTGTTACATGCCCAGTATTTAGCACTATGGTGTATTTGTTACATGCCCAGTATTTAGCACTATGGTGTATTTGTTACATGCCCGGTATTTAGCACTATGGTGTATTTGTTACATGCCCGGTATTTAGCACTATGGTGTATTTGTTACATGCCCGGTATTTAGCACTATGGTGTATGTGTTACATGCCCGGTATTTAGCACTATCGTGTATTTGTTACATGCCCGGTATTTAGCACTATGGTGTATTTGTTACATGCC
>CM026404.1:75625887-75823387 GCA_014843695.1 Archivesica marissinica
CCAGACTTACAGCATTGTGGTTTGGGTGTTTCATGCTGCCAAGCTGCCAGACTTACAGCATTGTGGTTTGGGTGTTTCATGCTGCCAAGCTGCCAGACTTACAGCATTGTGGTTTGGGTGTTTCATGCTGCCAAGCTGCCAGACTTACAGCATTGTGGTTTGGGTGTTTCATGCTGCCAAGCTGCCAGACTTACAGCATTGTGGTTTGGGTGTTTCATGCTGCCAAGCTGCCAGACTTACAGCATTGTGGTTTGGGTGTTTCATGCTGCCAAGCTGCCAGACTTACAGCATTGTGGTTTGGGTGTTTCATGCTGCCAAGCTGCCAGACTTACAGCATTGTGGTTTGGGTGTTTCATGCTGCCAAGCTGCCAGACTTACAGCATTGTGGTTTGGGTGTTTCATGCTGCCAAGCTGCCAGACTTACAGCATTGTGGTTTGGGTGTTTCATGCTGCCAAGCTGCCAGACTTACAGCATTGTGGTTTGGGTGTTTCATGCTGCCAAGCTGCCAGACTTACAGCATTGTGGTTTGGGTGTTTCATGCTGCCAAGCTGCCAGACTTACAGCATTGTGGTTTGGGTGTTTCATGCTGCCCCTTTGTTTCTGCCAGACTTGACCCTTGTTTGTCTTGTCACAGCTCTGTGTACATGTGCCGTTAATACACAACACAGCTCTGTGTACATGTGCCGTTAATAAACAACACAGCTCTGTGTACATGTGCCGTTAATAAACAACACAGCTCTGTGTACATGTGCTGTTAATACATAACACAGCTCTGTGTACATGTGCCTTTAATACACAACACAGCTCTGTGTACATGTGCCTTTAATACACAACACAGCTCTGTGTACATGTACCGTTAATACACAACACAGCTCTGTTTACATGTTGTTCAAAGTGTGCAAGTATTCTTGAATAGTTAACCCTGAACCTGCCAATCATGACTTGTCTCTTTTACAAATAGCATAGAGCCCGATCAGACGGCACAAATTGTCGCCGTGTCTTACTCTCTCTTATTCTCTTGCATGGGTGGGTTGTGTCATATAAAGCCAAGTCCTGTAAATACATTTCCAATATATTTACACAAACGCATGTCAAATGCATTGACGTAAAATCAATGGCAGACAACAATAACAATGGGGCTCATGGGAAGGATAGACTGTGTGCGTTAGTACGTTCATTTTCGAGATATGACATTATTCCGCTCTTTGTTAAAATGTCATCCTCGACATTGCATTGCAAAAACAATAGTACGTCCAGAAAGAAATGCAAAATACATGAGCGTGACTCGTGCAAAACATGCTATGGCATATGAGTACGGAGATGAACGATCCAACATCATATAAATGATAAAGTACATTGTACAGTCAAACCTGTGTTAGTGGTCACCTCTATTAAGCAACCAACCTGTATTAAGCAGCCAGTTTTCAAATTCCCATTATGTTGTTTTATTATAATATTATATTTGACCTCTATTAAGCAGCCACCTGTAGTAAGCAGCCACTTTCTGAGATTCCCTTGGCTAGCTGCTTAAGACAGGTTTGACTGTATAATACAATGAAATATTATACGTAGGATGTACTGATAAATGAATTAATTGGTGATATCAGATGTGCAATGCATAACTACACGCTACATACTATACAGACAATATTCATAGTCATCAAAATACACAAAACATATTTAGCCAATTTATAGTAACAAGTGGTCTCTGTTCTCCACCTAACTGTTCAAATGGTCTATGTTCTCCACCTAACTGTTCAAATGGTCTATGTTCTCCACCTAACTGTTCAAATGGTCTCTGTTCTCCACCTAACTTCAAATGGTCTCTGTTCTCCACCTAACTATTCAAATGGTCTCTGTTCTCCACCTAACTATTCAAATGGTCTATGTTCTCCACCTAACTATTCAAATGGTCTCTGTTCTCCACCTAACTGTTCAAATGGTCTATGTTCTCCACCTAACTGTTCAAATGGTCTCTGTTCTCCACCTAACTTCAAATGGTCTATGTTCTCCACCTAACTATTCAAATGGTCTCTGTTCTCCACCTAACTGTTCAAATGGTCTCTGTTCCCCACCTAACTGTTCAAATGGTCTCTGTTCTCCACCAAACTGTTCAAATGGTCTCTGTTCTCCACCTAACTGTTCAAATGTTCTCTGTTCTCCACCTAACTGTTCAAATGGTCTCTGTTCTCCACCTAACTGTTCAAATGGTCTCTGTTCTCCACCTACCTGTTCAAATGGTCTCTGTTCTCCACCTAACTGTTCAAACAGTCTCTGTTCTCCACATACCTGTTCAAATGGTCTCTGTTCTCCACCTAACTGTTCAAATGGTCTCTGTTCTCCACCTAACTGTTCAAATGGTCTCTGTTCTCCACCTACCTGTTCAAGTGGTCACTGTTCTCCACCTAGCTGTTCAAATTGTCACTGTTCTCCACCTAACTGTTCAAACAGTCTCTGTTCTCCACCTAACTGTTCAAATTGTCTCTGTTCTCCACCTAACTGTTCAAATGGTCTCTGTTCTCCATCTAACTGTTCAAATGGCCTCTGTTCTCCACCTAACTGTTCAAATGGTCTCTGTTCCCCACCTAACTGTTCAAATGGTCTCTGTTCTCCACCTAACTGTTCAAGTGGTCTCTGAGACTCTGTTCCCCACCTAACTGTTCAAATGGCATCGGAACACCAAGAAAGGCGTTGATAGGAAGACTCAAGGGTATCTGCCGAACATCAGGTAGTATGGTGAACAGTTTGTGCTAATGGTGGATACTTGGTCCTTCCAATTCTCTCTCTTGTGCTTAGGCATGGTATCCAACATGTTCAATACGGTTTGGTTGAACTGTTCCACTGTGCCATTTCCCATTGGGTGATAGGGTGTTGTCCTACTTTTCTTCATACCAGTGATCTTGCAAAGTCTCTGGATGACCTTCGATTCAAAGTTCTGTCCCCTGTCGCTATGAAGTTTTCATAAAGGGCTTTAGCTGTAGTTGTTGCTTTCTGATTCCTGGTCGGAATTGCTTGAGCATATTTAGTAAAATGGGCTGTGATGACGAGGATGTTTTCAATGACCCATGTCATCATGATATGCTTGGAAAATGATGTGATGCAAATTATCAGGTACTAATATCCATTTATCATTGAGCACAACACTATGTTGGATGTGTTATGAATAAACACCAATAATTAGTTGTCAAAGTCGACTGCATATATTTACAACTAGAATAAAACCGACTTTATCTGTCAAGGGAGGTAATAGAATATCCAGAACTGCCTCTCATTGAGCACTATAATATGTTGGACGTGTTATGAATAAACACTTCTCCCAGGAATCAATCTGCTGGAACAATAATTGGTTGTCAAAGTTGACTGCATATATTTACAACTAGAATAAAACCGACTTCATCTGTCAAGGGAGGTAATAGAATATCCAGAACTGCCTCTCATTGAGCACTATAATATGTTGGACGTGTTATGAATAAACACTTCTCCCAGGAATCAATCTGCTGGAACAATAATTGGTTGTCAAAGTTGACTGCATATATTTACAACTAGAATAAAACCGACTTCATCTGTCAAGGGAGGTAATAGAATATCCAGAACTGCCTCTCATTGAGCACTATAATATGTTGGACGTGTTATGAATAAACACTTCTCCCAGGAATCAATCTGCTGGAACAATAATTGGTTGTCAAAGTTGACTGCATATATTTACAACTAGAGACGCCTTTGTTGACTGTATAATAGGAGACATTGGTCAGTTTACTTCCCCCTGAGTACTCTTTAGGGAGGATAGCTTCCCATAATTGGTTTCCTCTGTTTTTATCGATGTTTCCTTTGCACCACATGCAATAAAATTTTCAACCATTTTCTTATCTTATAATTATTAAATAGTGACAGATATCCTATAGTATATCCAATGGATACTTTACTGTAAAAATTGGTTATCAATAAAATAAAATGATTTTGATAAAATAACATTTATCATACCGCAACATCTTGTTAGTGAACAACAGACACAAAGGATTCCAACTAAAAGGACCAATATACATTTCGGAATAAAACCGACTTTATCTGTCAAGGGAGGTAATAGAATATCCAGAACTGCCTCTCATTGAGCACTACAATATGTTGGATGTGTTATGAAAAACACTTCTCAGGAATCAATCTGCTGGAACAATAATTGGTTATCAAAGTCGACTGCATATATTTACAACTAGATACGCCTTTGTTGACTGTATAATAGGAGACATTGGTCAGTTTACTTCCCCCTAAGTACTCTTTAGGGAGGATAGCTTCCCATAATTGGTTTCCTCTGTTTTACTCATCTTACAATTATTAAATCAGCGTATCCAATGAAACATATAGTTATCAATTAATTAACATAATTTGGATAAAATCATGTTTATCATACGGCCACATCTGGTTAATTAACCCATTACCAGGGTTACCGCTGTCGCCAATTGCTACAAAAAAGAAATACTGGTGCTAAGTTGTGCGAATTGGTGAAAATATTTGGCTCAACTTTGTTGGGTGTTTTTGGCGCAATATGTATTGTCAAATGCTTATCTGTGAAATCTTAACCCTTTGCCTGCTGAGTAAATCATATCACATTTGCAAACAACATAGATCCAGTAACGCCACATCTGATCAGGATCTATGTTGTTTGCTATTCAGCCAAGTGTTTTAGCAAACAGCATAGAGTCTGATAAGAAGGCACATTCTGTTCCGTCTGATCTGGCTCTATGCTGTTTGCATGCACAGGGTTAATTAGTAAGGCAAGGGATTGCTGGTGCTGCTCTGATTGCTGTGTCTGCTGAATAGAATGGTCATAAAACAAGTTGACCTTTCTTCATTGCAACGTAATTAAGTATTATTATAGATCTATAATTATTCTGTCAATAATTATTTTATGTCAACTAAGCAATATTATGATTTTTTAAAAGCCCTCATTTGCAGTGGCGTAGTTTGAGATTGAGATATGTGTCTGGGCACCATTAGGATAGTGGGTCCCGAATGTATCTTCCCCCCCCCCCCCAGGGAAGATATTGCAAGTCTATATTCTGAGGCATTTTATTGCATGTATTGACGTAAAGAAAATATTTAATTGTGCAGTTCTGAAAATAGCCTTTTATCAATTAAAAAGTAATGAAATACTGACTTATTTTCATATTTGATGTGTTCGTTGCACACCATATGCCTCCACCCCCCCCCCTTACCCTTCATCTTTTATTGCAGTTTTTGCATTTTCACTTTTTAACCCATTTGATTCTGGATACCGTTCAAATAGTATTTGCAAAGAACATAAGAGCCAGATCAGCTGCCATGGAACGTTCTGTCTGATCAGGCTCTATGCTGTTTGCTATTCCGATGTAGCAAACAACATAGAGCCTGATCAGCACGCAGCATCACGCTGCGGCAGATCTGGATCTATGTTGTTTGCAAAAGCCTTTAAATGTGTCCAGAATGAAATGGTTTAAATGTTGTTGTTTTTAATGGTGTAGGAACTTGTCTACAGTGCCTATAGGAAGCTGCACCATGTTTTTACTTACAAAGTGCTGCACACCGAGATATTCTGATTGGTTAGAGTAACTGTTTCAAGAATAACCCTTAACCTGCCAATCACGACTAAAGTCGCTTTTGCAAACAGCATACAGCCAAATCAGATGGCACATAATGTGCTATAATGTGCTGTCTGATCTGGCTCTATGCTGTTTGCTATTCGGATAGTGGAGCTAAACACTCTTCTGAATAGCAAACAACATAGATCCTGATCAGACGTGGCTGATCTGGATCCATTGTGTTCGCAAATGTGATTTTATTTACTCAGCACGCAAAGGGTTAATATATATTCATATAGCTTCAGGAGAGATAACTGGAACCACAGATTGGGGGTGGGGATGCTACAAGAACACATGGTATATTAGTTCCACGGCTATTTGTGATCCTCCACGCAGTCTTGTTTTGTTAAGAATATTGTCAACCATTGTGTGTGCTAAAAATAAACAAGAGGTATTTGGAAATGGGAGTTTTTGTAAGATTTCCCAACGGTCTATTAGATTTGCCAAAGTCTGCTAGGTTTTGTGAGAGTTGGATGTCAATATTAAACTTGTCATTAATTGTCCATATACGACTTATTAAGACTCTCATTACCCAGCATGCAAAGAGTTAACACACGGTAGGACTAACAGCGATATGTATATATGAAAATCTATTGAACATTTATGGGATCCCAAATCTGAAAATGGTGGTGTCAATGTAAAAATCACCCAATCATGGAAGTCGTGATCACGCAGTGGTAGCGAAAGGCCCCGAGTTTGCGCCCAGCTGTAGCCGTTACGATTGTGCCCTTAGGCATGGTATTTAAATTCCACACTGCCTCTTCTCTCTACCTCGTGGCGATGGATTCCATCAGGAATGATGTCTCGAGAGTGATTAATATAAGTTGAAATAACTTGTTTCGCAATCGAGCTAAAATAAATTTGTATAAATTACCCATTCGTGAAATTACTGAATTAGTATAGCAGAAACTCTATTTATTTTTCAACGATTGCGAAACAAGCTTTGATAACTTATATTAATCTCGTTGACGCGGATGTAATAGTATGTGGTCATTCGTGTTGGAGGAAACAGGAGTATCTGAAGAAAACTCACCTGTCCAATCTGGCGACCACCTTACCATCTCACATACTGTACTTCCCAGGTTGCATTAGCAAGAAGCGAGCATGCTAACCACTGCTAATTGGACAGCCTTGAATTGAGGCGGATCTGTAGTCCAGTGGTAACATGCTGGACTGGTAATTCAGGGATCGCAGGTTCGATCCCCCATCTGACCCTAATAAAATTAACAGTCTTTCAGATGGGACTTTAACGTGTCGGTGCTGTACACCGTGCACTTAAAAGAACCAGAGGAGACTCTGGAATGGGTCTCTGTCTGTATCATTGCACTATCATCCAAAAATCTAAAATGACTAATCTCTTCAGGAGGCGTCGCTCATATGGGCAACCGGTAGCGACGATAAATAAACGTAAAACACACACGCGCAGTCATGGGGGTAAAATAGATAAAATAAAATCAACGAAAATCCCTAAAATAAAAGTGATTGAAAACATTGTTTTTAAGATGAAAACCTTGTTTTTCAGCGTAATAAAATTGTTATTTAGTTTGTTGACAGCGTATATGAGTACACAGTGCTGGCAAACTAACAAACAAAATAACATATTATAATTGACTGCCTGTATCGAATTTACGACAACTGGCCGATGTAGTATAAGTTATTTTCCTGCCTACTTTATGCATGACGACAGTAGGATTACAGTTCAGCCTATCTCACTATTAAATAATAATGGAAAGGAAATTAATGGGGATAGATTTTGTCTGATGATGTGCCCAGGGAGGGAATGTGGCCAACTCATTGCTGGAAACAGACTAAACGAGTTTCTCAATTATATTCATAATCATGGTCTACCCAGACACCAGGGGGAAATCTATCATATTGAATTGATCCTAATGAATTTGATTTCCCTCAGTATATCCAGAATTTGTCCCTTGTTTTCCTCAGTCATTACAAACTTGATTTTTGCATGTTCAGATAATTAGAATAACAGCGAAAGGTTTAAAGCAGCCCTATATTGTATGAAATAAAAGATATTTGAAAATTTCAATTTTTACATATGGGTAGCAATGCTGCTACACATTCTTACATTATACTTTGTATAATTATGTTCATTTGGTAAACAGTGTTTTTTTGCGCTAAAAGCAAACTCGAAACCGAAAGTAGGACATTCCAAGTCGATCGGTCACGCACTTGTTTACAATCGGAACGCATCGTCCGCACTTGTTTACAATCGGAACGCATCGTCCGCACTTGTTTACAACCGGAACGCATCGTCCGCACTTGTTTACATTAGGAATGCATCGTCCCCATTTGTCCCACGTTGTCTTTTTTAATTGAATTACTTGAGATGTTGATTCATACCTCTATTATCTAAGTCTTTTAGGGACATGTCTACATCCCCGCGAGGGATTCGACATTAGAGGAAGATAGATAGATAGTCTTTCACGTTCAAAATATGTTGACATTCCAACGTGCGTTTCTACATCCGCTGTTGTTTCACGCATACGCTCTGCGTGTTTACATTTCGTGTGTTGATAAACAAATTTCGTTTGTTGATAAACAAATTCGCGTATACGACGGTTTATATTTATTGGAATTTTATCGTTTCTGAACACACACACATTAGTATTTATATTTTGGTTTAAACATATTTTATTTATCCAGATAAACATGACATATAACATCTGTACATATAACATCCATACAATACAACTATCAAGACAAGTGGATTGAATTGAAAGCTACAGGAGCTTATGGTAATTCTTGCCACATTTATATTTTACCAAAAACATCTTTTATTACGATGTAATGCTGCTTTAATGGTATCTGTGTATACCGAGTTTGCTATATTTCTTTCCAATGCATATAGATTATGGCCCAGCATTTGTCATTCTGTTGTTTTTGTTTGTTAGGAAGAAATCAATATGTTCATCATTGGCACACAAGGTGTAATCTATGAACAAGTAGTGGTCTAGTTAGTACTGTCTGTTAGCTCCAAGAGTTCATGTTGTGAGCTGAATAAATTGACCACTATCAATACAGTAAGGAAGCTGAGAGCCATAATTGTAACTATTGGACGGAAAACTAGAGGAAGTAAGAATAAAGTCGAGTATCACATTTATATTAAACCAATCAGCACCAAGTAACTGACATGGACTGGTTCATGATATTTTTAGACCAATAAATTGATAAGTAAATTACATTTGGACCAGTCCATTTATCAAAATCGGTAATTTTGTCTAAAAATAGTAATATTACTGGCAAAATGTGCAAATCCTGATGAGAGGCTCGACACAAGCCCGCTTATTTGGATCTACACTTTTTGTAAGCCTATTTAGAGGTCTGTAGTGTTAAAAGGGTTAAAGGATGGACAAATAAAGCGAGAATGTCCCATTTTTATTGAAGGAGGGAGGGATAAAGTCAGAGTATCGTATTTATATTGAAGGAGGGAGGGATAAAGTCAGAGTATCGTATTTCTATTGAAGGAGGGAGGGATAAAGTCAGAGTATCATATTTATATTGAAGGAGGGAGGGATAAAGTCAGAGTATCATATTTATATTGAAGTCAGAGAATACCGCATTCTGTCTGACCAGGCTCTATGCTGTTTGCTATTTGGATAGTGGAGCTAAATCTATTTGTCTGAATAGCAAACAACATAGATCCTGATCATACATGGTGTTACCCCGGGGCTGATATGGATCTATATTTTTTGCACATTCCGTCCAATTTAGTCGACAGGTTACGGGGTAATATCTGCAGACACGGTACAAATCCAAATAAATACATAATATTATGTGTGTGTGTTTTATGTTTATTTATCGTCGCTACCGGTTGCCCATATGAGCGACGCCTCCTGAAGAGATTAGTCATTTTAGATTTTTGGAGGATAGTGCATGATACAGACAGAGACCCATTCTAGAGTCTCCTCTGGTTCTTTTACGTGCAAGGTGTAAAGCACCGACACAAGACCTCGGTTTAACATCCCATCTGAAAGACTGTTAATTTTATTAGAGTCAGACGGGGGATCGATCCCTGGATTACCAGTCCAACGTGTTACAACTGGACTACAGCTCCGTCTTTGAGGATATAGCCGTTATTATGTATGTTGTGTACGAAGTATAGGTATAAGTTAAGGTGACAACCGATCAGATTACCACTGGACTACAGATCCGTCTAATATTATATAATTCTCACATGTTTTGCAGGTTTCATGGATTTGTTTGATTCGGGCTACACTATGATGGGCATGCTTATGGTTGCCCTCGCTATATTGCTGTTCCTCGGCGCGCTACGCATGTTTCTCAAAGCTTCAAAATTCCAGAAGTCTGAAACAACATTACAGGTTGGATTGCTATTAGTTTATACAAATTTATGTTAGTTTGATTGAGAAACAAGTTCTTACAATTTATATTAAGCATTCTCAAGACCTCATTCCTGAACGAATCCATCGCCACAAGGGAGTGAGAAGCGAAAATTAAATGCCTTGCCTAAGGGCACAATCGTAATAGTTTCTTCGGGGTTCAAACTCCGGGCCTTTCGCATCTGAAGCGAACGCGCTACCATGACTTCCACTATGGATTGCTATTGGAGTGAATAATTGTGGAAGTCGTGATAGCCCTGTGGTAGTGCGTTCACTGCAGGTGTGAAAGGTCCAGAGTTCGAGCATCGCTGGAGCCGTTACGATTGTGCCCTTAGGCATTTAAATTCCACATTGCCTCTTCTTTCTCCTTCATGGCGATGGATTCCATCAGGAATGAGGTCTCCAGAGTGATTAATATAAGTTTAAAGAACTTGTTTCGCAATCGAGCTGAAATAAATTTGTATAAACTAATAATTGTTATTGAACTTGTGAAACGACCTGATAGGGTGGAGTCGACCTTATCTGTGACAGTGGCAGATATAACTGCATGTAACTGCCGTAAAACACTGTCATGACGTCATACTTTTGTACTTGCAGTCCATTATTATTAATATTGGACTGGTGTCAAAATGCCAGAGTATTATATTAAATACTACGCGTACATGTACGAAATTAATAATTTTAATTAGTAGGATCTCACACAGTCCAATATTATATTAAATTATACATATTGGATCGTTTTTGGCTTATATCCTATACATAAAGATTACCAACATTATCTTCGTCATAACTAAACCCTCTCAGGTCGCTTCTAAGGGTCAAGACTTGCTCAGAAATTATGTTATTACTAAGAGATTATAATGTGGATGACTAGCTGTACTCAAAACAGAAACATATGATCTGGTGGATTCTGGGAATTAAGTTCAAAGGCAGATATGTGTATACATGTATAATCACACCAAGAATTAAACATCATATCCATTGCCCAAGGTTATAAACCTTTTCTCAGATCTCAAACTCAAGCTCATGTGATTTGATTGGTTGATTCTGAGTTTTACTGTCAGCTGAGCCAATCAGAAGCTTGAGACTGAGTTTTACTGTCAGCTGAGCCAATCAGAAGCTTGAGACTGAGTTTTACTGTCAGCTGAGCCAATCAGAAGCTTGAGACTGAGTTTTACTGTCAGCTGAGCCAATCAGAAGCTTGAGACTGAGTTTTACTGTCAGCTGAGCCAATCAGAAGCTTGAGACTGAGCTTGAGATTGGAGAAAAGTTTTATAACCTCCAAGCATGCATGGCACTCAAAATGCTGAATTTATGAATTGTGACTAAAATAATTGTTTAGATTCGCTCCTTTAAATGATTGCCCACGTATTGTCGAGTCGATATAGCAATTGGGCTGTGTTGAGTTGGTTGCTAGGCAATGATCTCCTGTGGGGTTACAGCTAGTCGGTCACGCATTATTCGTAAATAACAACATTACATAATTATTCTATGCTCGCACATTACATACACATATTTAAGAATTAAACAAACAGCTCACAGGATGTATCAAATCTCCCAGTTAAACACCCGGAGATAGGGCTTGAACTAAATTTAAGCCGAGCTTCAGATAATTCAAGCAACTTTTTAGACAAATATGATTGTTTATTATTGCTTGTAAGTACGAAAACGCCTGAAGCAGGTTTCATTTTCCCTCTCAATTTCTTGAGTTTGTGTTTCAATTTGAATCACTTAAACGCAATATACAGTGAAACCTGTCTTAACCCTTTCAACACCACAGACCTCTAAATAGGCTTACAAAAAGTGTAGATCCAGATGAGCCGGCTCGTGGTGAGCCATCTCATCAGGATCTGCACTTTTTGCCAGTGATATGACTATATTTAGACATAATTACCCATTTTGATAAATGAACTTGTCCAAATGTGATTTTCTGATTCATTTATTGGTTTATGAATATCATGGACCAGTCCATGTGAGTTACTTGGTGTTGAATGGGTTAAGCAGCCAACCAAGAGAGAGAAACTATATAAGCTCTGCTTCTGTTTTAATCCTTTCCCATTCTTTGATTTCGTGATATATTGTTTTGTGAATGTATATAGTGGAATAAATATGTTTAAACCAACCAAGAGAATCACAGAAAGTGGCTGCTTAGCACAGGTGGCTGCTTAATACAGAGCAAATGTATAAATAAAACAAGTTATAGGGAATCTGGAAACTGGCTGCTTAATACAGGTTGGCTGCTTAATGGAGGTGACCACTAACACAGGTTTGACTGTACATATATTTTTGCCTTATTCTTATTTCCTTTTTTATTTATTTTATTCTCATGTAATTCGCCATGCTGCAACAATGCCAGGCTCATGGTTCAACAGCTGTATCCATGCTGCAACAATGCCAGGCTCATGGTTCAACAGCTGTATCCATGCTGCAACAATGCCAGGCTCATGGTTCAACAGCTGTATCCATGCTGCAACAATGCCAGGCTCATGGTTCAACAGCTGTATCCATGCTGCAACAATGCCAGGCTCATGGTTCAACAGCTGTATCCATGCTGCAACAATGCCAGGCTCATGGTTCAACAGCTGTATCCATGCTGCAACAATGCCAGGCTCATGGTTCAACAGCTGTATCCATGCTGCAACAATGCCAGGCTCATGGTTCAACAGCTGTATCCATGCTGCAACAATGCCAGGCTCATGGTTCAACAGCTGTATCCATGCTGCAACAATGCCAGGCTCATGGTTCAACAGCTGTATCCATGCTGCAACAATGCCAGGCTCATGGTTCAACAGCTGTATCCATGCTGCAACAATGCCAGGCTCATGGTTCAACAGCTGTATCCATGCTGCAACAATGCCAGGCTCATGGTTCAACAGCTGTATCCATGCTGCAACAATGACAGACTCATGGTTCATCGGCTGTATTCATGCTGCAACAATGACAGGCTCATGGTTCAACAGCTGTATCCATGCTGCAACAATGACAGGCTCATGGTTCATCAGCTGTATCCATGCTGCAACAATGACAGGTGCATGGTTCATCAGCTGTATCCATGCTGCAACAATGACAGGCTCATGGTTCATCAGCTGTATCCATGCTGCAACAATGACAGGCTCATGGTTCATCAGCTGTATCCATGCTGCAACAATGACAGGCTCATGGTTCATCAGCTGTATCCATGCTGCAACAATGACAGGCTCATGGTTCATCAGCTGTATCCATGCTGCAACAATGACAGGTGCATGGTTCATCAGCTATATCCATGCTGCAACAATGACAGGCTCATGGTTCATCAGCTGTATCCATGCTGCAACAATGACAGGCTCATGGTTCATCAGCTCTATCCATGCTGCAACAATGACAGACTCATGGTTCATCAGCTGTATCCATGCTGCAACAATGACAGGCTCATGGTTCAACAGCTGTATCCATGCTGCAACAATGACAGGTGCATGGTTCATCGGCTGTATCCATGCTGCAACAATGACATACTCATGGTTCATCAGCTGTATCCATGCTGCAACAATGACAGACTCATGGTTCATCAGCTGTATCCATGCTGCAACAATGACAGACTCATGGTTCATCGGCTGTATCCATGCTGCAACAATGCCAGGCTCATGGTTCAACAGCTGTATCCATGCTGCAACAATGACAGGCTCATGGTTCATCGGCTGTATCCATGCTGCAACAATGACAGGCTCATGGTTCATCAGCTGTATCCATGCTGCAACAATGACAGGCTCATGGTTCATAAGCTGTATCCATGCTGCAACAATGACAGACTCATGGTTCATCAGCTGTATCCATGCTGCAACAATGACAGGCTCATGGTTCAACAGCTGTATCCATGCTGCAACAATGACAGGTACATGGTTCATCGGCTGTATCCATGCTGCAACAATGACAGACTCATGGTTCATCAGCTGTATCCATGCTGCAACAATGACAGGCTCATGGTTCATCAGCTGTATCCATGCTGCAACAATGACAGGCTCATGGTTCATCAGCTGTATCCATGCTGCAACAATGACAGACTCATGGTTCATCAGCTGTATCCATGCTGCAACAATGACATGCTCATGGTTCATCAGCTGTATCCATGCTGCAACAATGACAGGCTCATGGTTCATCAGCTGTATCCATGCTGCAACAATGACAGACTCATGGTTCATCAGCTGTATCCATGCTGCAACAATGACATGCTCATGGTTCATCAGCTGTATCCATGCTGCAACAATGACAGACTCATGGTTCATCAGCTGTATCCATGCTGCAACAATGACAGACTCATGGTTCATCAGCTGTATCCATGCTGCAACAATGACATGCTCATGGTTCATCAGCTGTATCCATGCTGCAACAATGACAGGCTCATGGTTCATCAGCTGTATCCATGCTGCAACAATGACAGACTCATGGTTCATCAGCTGTATCCATGCTGCAACAATGACAGGCTCATGGTTCATCAGCTGTATCCATGCTGCAACAATGACAGACTCATGGTTCATCAGCTGTATCCATGCTGCAACAATGACAGGCTCATGGTTCATCAGCTGTATCCATGCTGCAACAATGACAGGCTCATGGTTCATCAGCTGTATCCATGCTGCAACAATGACAGGCTCATGGTTCATCAGCTGTATCCATGCTGCAACAATGACAGGCTCATGGTTCATCAGCTGTATCCATGCTGCAACAATGACAGGCTCATGGTTCATCAGCTGTATCCATGCTGCAACAATGACAGACTCATGGTTCATCAGCTGTATCCATGCTGCAACAATGACAGACTCATGGTTCATCAGCTGTATCCATGCTGCAACAATGACAGACTCATGGTTCATCAGCTGTATCCATGCTGCAACAATGACAGGCTCATGGTTCATCAGCTGTATCCATGCTGCAACAATGACAGGCTCATGGTTCATCAGCTGTATCCATGCTGCAACAATGACAGGCTCATGGTTCATCAGCTGTATCCATGCTGCAACAATGACAGGCTCATGGTTCATCAGCTGTATCCATGCTGCAACAATGACAGGCTCATGGTTCATCAGCTGTATCCATGCTGCAACAATGACAGGCTCATGGTTCATCAGCTGTATCCATGCTGCAACAATGACAGGCTCATGGTTCATCAGCTGTATCCATGCTGCAACAATGACAGGCTCATGGTTCATCAGCTGTATCCATGCTGCAACAATGACAGGCTCATGGTTCATCAGCTGTATCCATGCTGCAACAATGACAGGCTCATGGTTCATCAGCTGTATCCATGCTGCAACAATGACAGGCTCATGGTTCATCAGCTGTATCCATGCTGCAACAATGACAGGCTCATGGTTCATCAGCTGTATCCATGCTGCAACAATGACAGGCTCATGGTTCATCAGCTGTATCCATGCTGCAACAATGACAGGCTCATGGTTCATCAGCTGTATCCATGCTGCAACAATGACAGGCTCATGGTTCATCAGCTGTATCCATGCTGCAACAATGACAGGTGCATGGTTCATCAGCTGTATCCATGCTGCAACAATGACAGGCTCATGGTTCATCAGCTGTATCCATGCTGCAACAATGACAGGCTCATGGTTCATCAGCTCTATCCATGCTGCAACAATGACAGACTCATGGTTCATCAGCTGTATCCATGCTGCAACAATGACAGGCTCATGGTTCAACAGCTGTATCCATGCTGCAACAATGACAGGTGCATGGTTCATCGGCTGTATCCATGCTGCAACAATGACATACTCATGGTTCATCAGCTGTATCCATGCTGCAACAATGACAGACTCATGGTTCATCAGCTGTATCCATGCTGCAACAATGACAGACTCATGGTTCATCAGCTGTATCCATGCTGCAACAATGCCAGGCTCATGGTTCAACAGCTGTATCCATGCTGCAACAATGACAGGCTCATGGTTCATCGGCTGTATCCATGCTGCAACAATGACAGGCTCATGGTTCATCAGCTGTATCCATGCTGCAACAATGACAGGCTCATGGTTCATAAGCTGTATCCATGCTGCAACAATGACAGACTCATGGTTCATCAGCTGTATCCATGCTGCAACAATGACAGGCTCATGGTTCAACAGCTGTATCCATGCTGCAACAATGACAGGTACATGGTTCATCGGCTGTATCCATGCTGCAACAATGACAGACTCATGGTTCATCAGCTGTATCCATGCTGCAACAATGACAGGCTCATGGTTCATCAGCTGTATCCATGCTGCAACAATGACAGGCTCATGGTTCATCAGCTGTATCCATGCTGCAACAATGACAGGCTCATGGTTCATCAGCTGTATCCATGCTGCAACAATGACATGCTCATGGTTCATCAGCTGTATCCATGCTGCAACAATGACAGGCTCATGGTTCATCAGCTGTATCCATGCTGCAACAATGACAGACTCATGGTTCATCAGCTGTATCCATGCTGCAACAATGACATGCTCATGGTTCATCAGCTGTATCCATGCTGCAACAATGACAGACTCATGGTTCATCAGCTGTATCCATGCTGCAACAATGACAGACTCATGGTTCATCAGCTGTATCCATGCTGCAACAATGACATGCTCATGGTTCATCAGCTGTATCCATGCTGCAACAATGACAGGCTCATGGTTCATCAGCTGTATCCATGCTGCAACAATGACAGACTCATGGTTCATCAGCTGTATCCATGCTGCAACAATGACATGCTCATGGTTCATCAGCTGTATCCATGCTGCAACAATGACAGACTCATGGTTCATCAGCTGTATCCATGCTGCAACAATGACAGGCTCATGGTTCATCAGCTGTATCCATGCTGCAACAATGACAGACTCATGGTTCATCAGCTGTATCCATGCTGCAACAATGACAGGCTCATGGTTCATCAGCTGTATCCATGCTGCAACAATGCCAGACTCATGGTTCATCAGCTGTATCCATGCTGCAACAATGACAGACTCATGGTTCATCAGCTGTATCCATGCTGCAACAATGACAGACTCATGGTTCATCAGCTGTATCCATGCTGCAACAATGACAGGCTCATGGTTCATCAGCTGTATCCATGCTGCAACAATGACAGGCTCATGGTTCAGCAGCTGTATCCATGCTGCAACAATGACAGGTCATGGTTCATCGGCTGTATCCATGCTGCAACAATGACATACTCATGGTTCATCAGCTGTATCCATGCTGCAACAATGACAGACTCATGGTTCATCAGCTGTATCCATGCTGCAACAATGACAGACTCATGGTTCATCAGCTGTATCCATGCTGCAACAATGACAGGCTCATGGTTCATCAGCTGTATCCATGCTGCAACAATGACAGGCTCATGGTTCATCAGCTGTATCCATGCTGCAACAATGACAGGCTCATGGTTCATCAGCTGTATCCATGCTGCAACAATGACAGACTCATGGTTCATCAGCTGTATCCATGCTGCAACAATGACAGACTCATGGTTCATCAGCTGTATCCATGCTGCAACAATGACATACTCATGGTTCATCAGCTGTATCCATGCTGCAACAATGACAGGCTCATGGTTCATCAGCTGTATCCATGCTGCAACAATGACAGGCTCATGGTTCAACAGCTGTATCCATGCTGCAACAATGACAGGCTCATGGTTCATCAGCTGTATCCATGCTGCAACAATGACAGACTCATGGTTCATCAGCTGTATCCATGCTGCAACAATGACAGGCTCATGGTTCATCAGCTGTATCCATGCTGCAACAATGACAGGCTCATGGTTCATCAGCTGTATCCATGCTGCAACAATGACAGGCTCATGGTTCATCAGCTGTATCCATGCTGCAACAATGACAGGCTCATGGTTCATCAGCTGTATCCATGCTGCAACAATGACAGACTCATGGTTCATCAGCTGTATCCATGCTGCAACAATGACAGGCTCATGGTTCATCAGCTGTATCCATGCTGCAACAATGACAGGCTCATGGTTCATCAGCTGTATCCATGCTGCAACAATGCCAGACTCATGGTTCATCAGCTGTATCATGCTGCAACAATGACAGGCTCATGGTTCATCAGCTGTATCCATGCTGCAACAATGCCATACGCATGGTTCAACAGCTGTATCCATGCTGCAACAATGACAGACTCATGGTTCATCAGCTGTATCCATGCTGCAACAATGACAGGCTCATGGTTCATCAGCTGTATCCATGCTGCAACAATGACAGGCTCATGGTTCAGCAGCTGTATCCATGCTGCAACAATGACAGGTGCATGGTTCATCGGCTGTATCCATGCTGCAACAATGACAGACTCATGGTTCATCAGCTGTATCCATGCTGCAACAATGACAGACTCATGGTTCATCAGCTGTATCCATGCTGCAACAATGACAGACTCATGGTTCATCAGCTGTATCCATGCTGCAACAATGACAGGCTCATGGTTCATCAGCTGTATCCATGCTGCAACAATGACAGGCTCATGGTTCAGCAGCTGTATCCATGCTGCAACAATGACAGGTGCATGGTTCATCGGCTGTATCCATGCTGCAACAATGACAGACTCATGGTTCATCAGCTGTATCCATGCTGCAACAATGACATACTCATGGTTCATCAGCTGTATCCATGCTGCAACAATACCATACTCATGGTTCATCAGCTGTATCCATGCTGCAACAATGACAGGCTCATGGTTCATCAGCTGTATCCATGCTGCAACAATGCCAGACACATGGTTCAACAGCTGTATCCATGCTGCAACAATGACAGACACATGGTTCATCAGCTGTATCCATGCTGCAACAATGACAGATTCATGGTTCATCAGCTGTATCCATGCTGCAACAATGACAGGCTCATGGTTTATCAGCTGTATCCATGCTGCAACAATGACAGGCTCATGGTTCATCAGCTGTATCCATGCTGCAACAATGACAGGCTCATGGTTCATCAGCTGTATCCATGCTGCAACAATGACATGCTCATGGTTCATCAGCTGTATCCATGCTGCAACAATGACAGACTCATGGTTCATCAGGTGTATCCATGCTGCAACAATGACAGGCTCATGGTCCATCAGCTGTATCCATGCTGCAACAATGACATGCTCATGGTTCATCAGCTGTATCCATGCTGCAACAATGACAGACTCATGGTTCATCAGCTGTATCCATGCTGCAACAATGACAGACTCATGGTTCATCAGCTGTATCCATGCTGCAACAATGACATGCTCATGGTTCATCAGCTGTATCCATGCTGCAACAATGCCAGACGCATGGTTCAACAGCTGTATCCATGCTGCAACAACGACATACTCATGGTTCATCAGCTCTATCCATGCTGCAACAATGATAGGCTCATGGTTCATCAGCTGTATCCATGCTGCAACAATGACAGGCTCATGGTTCATCAGCTGTATCCATGCTGCAACAATGCCAGACTCATGGTTCATCAGCTGTATCCATGCTGCAACAATGACATGCTCATGGTTCATCAGCTGTATCCATGCTGCAACAATGACAGGCTCATGGTTCATCAGCTTCATTCATTTCTGTGTCCCCACCCTCGTAGGCTGTACCGGTATCCGAGTTACTGCCAGAGCTAAATCAGATCTCAATTCTCCTGGTACTGGACACATTTAACATTAAGGAGTGACGCGTATAAAATTCTAATAATATACATGTAACAAAATAAAAATTCTACTTCTTATGTGGCTCTAACCTTTCGACCTACTTATTTGTTTGGAAGCTCCGAAGATAAAGTCTAACCTTTCGACCTACTTATTTGTTTGGAAGCTCCGAAGATAAAGTCTAACCTTTCGACCTACTTATTTGTTTGGAAGCTCCGAAGATAAAGTCTAACCTTTCGACCTACTTATTTGTTTGGAAGCTCCGAAGATATATTCTAACCTTTCGACCTACTTATTGGTTTGGAAGCTCCGAAAATAAAGTCTAACCTTTTGACCTACTTATTGGTTTGGAAGCTCCGAAGATAAAGTCTAACCTTTCGACTTACTTATTGGTTTGGAAACTCCAAAGATAAAGTCTAACCTTTCGACCTACTTATTTGTTTGGAAGCTCCGAAGATAAATTCTAACCTTTCGACCTACTTATTGGTTTGAAAGCTCCGAAGATAAATACTACCCTTTCGACCTACTTATTGGTTTGGAAGCTCCGAAGATAAAATCGGGACCATTTTGCAGTTTTACACATTGATTTACAGTGTTGAAATTGTTTCCAAACATACATAAATAGATATATATAGGGATATAAAAATTCTTGTCTATATGAATGTTTGGAATTTTGTGCCAGATTCATAGGTGGACTGTTTTATATATGACTTTTAAAATGCACACATTTTACACAAAATTATGTTTTATAAAAAAACAATCAAAATGTTCAGTTTGTTGCAAATGTATTATGTATAGTCAAACCTGTGTTAGTGGTCACCTCTATTAAGCAGCCAACCTGTATTAAGCAGCCAGTTTCCAGATTCCAAATAGGTTGTTTTATTATACATTTGACTTGTATTAAGCAGCGACCTGTGCTAAGCAGCCACTTTCCGTGATTCCCTGGCTGGCTGCTTAAGACAGGTTTGACTGTATATATAAACTTTAACCCTTAAAAATTGGACGGAATGTGCAAATAGCATAGATCAAAATCAGCCATGGCGTGGACGGAATGTGCAAACAGCATAGATCAAGATCAGCCACGGCGTAACGCCTGTCTGATCTTGTTCTACGCTGCTTGCAAAAACAAATATACTCGTTTCCAGCACAATAATGGTAATGGTTGTCAAACACCTCATAATATATAGCTACAATTGATAGGCTATGTAAAAGAAAACATAAACACAAAGTTTACCGCAATAGTGAATAAATATACTCTGGGGTTTACCGCAATAGTGAATGAATATACTCTGGGGTTTACCGCAATAGTGAATGACTATACTCTGGGGTTTACTACAATAGTGAATGAATATACTCTGGGGTTTACCGCAATAGTGAATGACTATACTCTGGGGTTTACCGCAATAGTGAATGACTATACTCTGGGGTTTACCGCAATAGTGAATGACTATACTCTGGGGTTTACCGCAATAGTGAATGACTATACTCTGGGGTTTACCGCAATAGTGAATGAATATACTCTGGGGTTTACCGCAATAGTGAATGACTATACTCTGGGGTTTACCGCAATAGTGAATGACTATACTCTGGGGTTTACCGCAATAGTGAATGACTATACTCTGGGGTTTACTGCAATAGTGAATGACTATACTCTGGGGTTTAGCGCAATAGTGAATGACTATACTCTGGGGTTTACCGCAATAGTGAATGACTATACTCTGGGGTTTACCGCAATAGTGAATGACTATACTCTGGGGTTTACCGCAATAGTGAATGAATATACTATATAACTTATGTGATGTTTGAGGAGGTGAATCGGGAAAGACATATGCGCAGACCAGGACAAATAATATCTACCCTTGGCATCCGTTATTACATGGGTTTAGGATTAGACTTCTTGGTCAGTGGGAGAGCCAATCACTAATGTTGTCAGAACTTGTGGCCCAACCCATTTGCTAATTATGTATCGGTTATACGATTGTTTATTGCTATATACATGTATATAGAGCAATAACATATTATCAAATCAGACTTCTTGGTCCCAATTGCAGTAGAATAGTCTAAACAGGAAGTGTAATTATAATGGTTAACCCAATACATTGGTCAATAACCAAACATGTAAATATTAGCATTATAGCCCCATCTAATGAAAGTATTTTAGCTAAATGTAATCCAGTAGAGTTCTCATTGAAGCTGGACCAGAATCATCTCTCTTTGTGACAGAATTTTCTGTGATTATTTCCATCTCCTTGACATGTCACACCCTGAGACTGAACTAGAATCATTGT
Source organism: Archivesica marissinica (assembly GCA_014843695.1). Classification (NCBI taxonomy): domain Eukaryota; kingdom Metazoa; phylum Mollusca; class Bivalvia; order Venerida; family Vesicomyidae; genus Archivesica; species Archivesica marissinica. The sequence goes on from CM026404.1 coordinate 75,647,789, forward strand.
GACAGGTTTCTATGGCATTATTTCTCATGCCCTCCTTGACGTGCCACACCCTGAGACTGAACTAGAATCATTGTGACAGGTTTCTATGGCATTATTTCTCATGCCTTCCTTGACGTGTCACACCCTGAGACTGAACTAGAATCATTGCTTATTGTGACAGGTTTCTATGGCATTATTTCTCATGCCCTCCTTGACGTGCCACACCCAGAGACTGAACTAGAATCATTGCTCATTGTGACAGGTTTCTATGGCATTATTTCTCATGCCCTCCTTGACGTGCCACACCCAGAGACTGAACTAGAATCATTGTGACAGGTTTCTATGGCATTATTTCTCATGCCCTCCTTGACGTGCCACACCCTGAGACTGAACTAGAATCATTGTGACAGGTTTCTATGGCATTATTTCTCATGCCCTCCTTGATGTGCCACACCCAGAGACTGAACTAGAATCATTGCTCATGTGACAGGTTTCTATGGCATTATTTCTCATGCCATCCTTGACGTGCCACACCCAGAGACTGAACTAGAATCATTGCTCATGTGACAGGTTTCTATGGCATTATTTCTCATGCCCTCCTTGACGTGCCACACCCTGAGACTGAACTAGAATCATTGTGACAGGTTTCTATGGCATTATTTCTCATGCCCTCCTTGACGTGCCACACCCTGAGCCTGAACTAGAATCATTGTGACAGGTTTCTATGGCATTATTTCTCATGCCCTCCTTGACGTGCCACACCCAGAGACTGAACTAGAATCATTGCTCATGTGACAGGTTTCTATGGCATTATTTCTCATGCCATCCTTGACGTGCCACACCCAGAGACTGAACTAGAATCATTGCTCATGTGACAGGTTTCTATGGCATTATTTCTCATGCCATCCTTGACGTGCCACACCCAGAGACTGAACTAGAATCATTGTGACAGGTTTCTATGGCATTATTTCTCATGCCCTCCTTGACGTGCCACACCCAGAGACTGAACTAGAATCATTGCTCATTGTGACAGGTTTCTATGGCATTATTTCTCATGCCCTCCTTGACGTGCCACACCCAGAGAACTAGAATCATTGCTCATGTGACAGGTTTCTATGGCATTATTTCTCATGCCCTCCTTGACGTGCCACACCCAGAGAACTAGAATCATTGCTCATGTGACAGGTTTCTATGGCATTATTTCTCATGCCCTCCTTAACGTGCCACACCCAGAGACTGAACTAGAATCATTGCTCATGTGACAGGTTTCTATGGCATTATTTCTCATGCCCTCCTTTACGTGCCACACCCAGAGACTGAACTAGAATCATTGCTCATGTGACAGGTTTCTATGGCATTATTTCTCATGCCCTCCTTGACGTGCCACACCCAGAGACTGAACTAGAATCATTGCTCATGTGACAGGTTTCTATGGCATTATTTCCATCTCCTTGACGTGCCACACCCAGAGACTGAATTAGAATCATTGCTCATGTGACAGGTTTCTATGGCATTATTTTTCATGCCCCTTTACGTGCCACACCCAGATACTTGACCAGAATCATCTTTTCTTGAGACAGATTTCACTGTGATTATTTCCATGCCCTGCTTGATGTGACACACCCAGAGACTGGGCCGGAATCATCTTTTCTTGTGACAGATTTCCCTGGCATTATTTTCAAGATCATTATGATAACTGTGGTATTGGAAGATTTACAATAAAGCTCCTGATTATCTGACAAGACACGGTGTATAAGGAGATACCACTACATCAATAAATGAGCCTTCATAAGCTGCATAATGCCAGCGGCAGTAGGGATATAGCATAGCAGGGAGACTGGGGGAGAATTGTGAACTGTACAGGGTTACCTACCTGACCAATAAATTGGACGGAATGTGCAAACAACATAGATCCAGATCGGCCGCGGCGTAATTCCGCATCTGCTCAGGATATATGTTGTTTGCTATTCAGACAAGTGTTTTAGCTTCACTATCCGAATTGCAAACAGCCTGATCAGATGAATGTGCCATCTGATCTATACTGTTTGCAAAAGCGACTTTTGTTGTGATTAGCAGGTTATGGATTTAGGTCCGGAGTTTGAGCCCTGCTGGAGCCGTTACGATTGTGCCCTTAGGCAAGGCATTTAAATTCCACATTGCCTCTTCTCTCTCCCTCGTAGCGATGGATTTCACCAGGAATGAGGTCTCGAGAGTGATTAATATAAGATGTAAGAACTTGTTTCGCAATCGAGCTAAAATAAATTTGTACAAACTAATAGGGTTAAATCATTGTTTTGTATATATTGTAGTGTAGGGCGCTTTGCCGACTTTTGAGCAGTCTTGAAAAATTGCAAGCACAACATTTACCAGATTTCTCATCTGTCTTTTAACCCATTTCATTCTGATATCGTTCAAACAATATTTGCAAAGAACATACAGCCAGATCAATCGCCATGGAACGTGCCGTCTGATCAGGCTCTATGCTGTTTGCTATTCAGATGATCTTGCTAAGACACTTGACTATGTAGCAAATAACATAGATCCTGATCAGCACGCAGTGTGACACTGCGGCTGATCTGGATCTATGTTGTTTGCAAAGCCCTTTAAATGTATCCAGAATGAAATGGGTTAAGATACTTTTATAGCTATACAGCCAAACCTGTCTTAAGCAGCCAGCCGGTGAATCACAGAAAGTGTATGCTTAGCACACAGGTGGCTGCTTAATAGAGGTCAAATGTATAATACAACAACAAAATACAAACATTATTTTATCTGGCGCTAGCATGCAATGGGTTAATAATAATAATGAACTGCAAGTACAAAGGTATGACATCACATGTAAAATATTGGCACTGTCTTCGGCACACATATTCGGCGCTACGTGCTTCACACAGTCCAATATTTTACATATTGGATCATTTTCGGCTTATCCTATTAAATTTGTAATGACAGGTTTTCTCACCTACATGTATAGACGTACGACATTTCACGCCGTTTTGTGGGTGTGAGATAAATCGGTCTAACTGGATAGACAAGGGGACTACTTTATGCTAATTAGATATCACGAATTAAACCGGTAGTTTCCGTTTATTTCTGCGTCCAAATTTATATCATTTCATTGGGTAACTGTAAAATCTGAACACTGCCGTGAAGTTACGTCATTATAATAACAGCGATACGTCATCGATGACGCAATCAATGACGTATCGCTGACGTTCATGTGTTGTTCACGTGCCTACTGTTACCCTTTGACCTTTGTACTTGCATTGTTTGTAAACATCCCGACTCTATGTCCATCATTAATCCCAGTGCAACTTATCTCCCTTTAACTCTTGTTATGTGTTGTTTCCTTTAATTATGATGGATAAAGTTATAAATCATTTGAATCTTTACCCGTGTTGGATGTAAATGTTTAGCATTAAAGAAATTACACCGTTAAACTTAACATGTACGTGGTGTTTACTTTCAAGTTTTCAACATCAATGTGAGTAAATTGTCACATTACAATCACCTCATCACTCTATAGTAAATTCATAAAAAGGAAATCACACCCACAAGGCATAAGATGCATGCAAAAGATTCACTTGATATTACCGGTCACTTCTCTCCCTATATATCCGACTTTAGTGTGATAGATACCAGCGATATCATAATGATGCCTAGGACAAGATAAAACCTTGGAAATGTGCTGATGGAAAACATTCCTGTTCATGATGGACGAGTATCACGACAATGGATTTTATTGTAATCCCTGAAATAATGAAGGTTATTTTATCCCAAAATAGAGTATAGATATAATCATGTAAATGGAGGTCATGGCAACATCAGTGACAATGGAGAACCTGCTAATACTGGCAGTGGAGTTCATTCTTAAGACATGGCAACAGCATTGACAATGGAGAACCTGCTAATACTGGCAGTGGAGTTCATGCTAAGACATGGCAACATCATTGACAATGGAGAACCTGCTAATACTGGCAGTGGAGTTCATGCTAAGACATGGCAACATCATTGACAATGGAGAACCTGCTAATACTGGCAGTGGAGTTCATGCTAAGACATGGAGAACCTGCTAATACTGGCAGTGGAGTTCATGCTAAGACATGGCAACAGCATTGACAATGGAGAACCTGCTAATACTGGCAGTGGAGTTCATGCTAAGACATGGCAACAGCAGTGACAATGGAGAACCTGCTAATACTGGCAGTGGAGTTCATGCTAGGACATGGCAACAGCATTGACAATGGAGAACCTGCTAATACTGGCAGTGGAGTTCATGCTAAGACATGGCAACATCAGTGACAATGGAGAACCTGCTAATACTGGCAGTGGAGTTCATGCTAAGACATGGAGAACCTGTTAATACTGGCAGTGGAGTTCATGCTAAGACATGGAGAACCTGCTAATACTGGCAGTGGAGTTCATGCTAAGACATGGCAACAGCATTGACAATGGAGAACCTGCTAATACTGGCAGTGGAGTTCATGCTAAGACATGGCAACATCAGTGACAATGGAGAACCTGCTAATACTGGCAGTGGAGTTCATGCTAAGACATGGAGAACCTGTTAATACTGGCAGTGGAGTTCATGCTAAGACATGGAGAACCTGCTAATACTGGCAGTGGAGTTCATGCTAAGACATGGAGAACCTGCTAATACTGGCAGTGGAGTTCATGCTAGGACATGGCAACATCATTGACAATGGAGAACCTGCTAATACTGGCAGTGGAGTTCATGCTAGGACATGGCAACATCATTGACATGGAGAACCTGCTAATACTGGCAGTGGAGTTCATGCTAAGACATGGAGAACCTGCTAATACTGGCAGTGGAGTTCATGCTAAGACATGGAGAACCTGCTAATACTGGCAGTGGAGTTCATGCTAAGACATGGCAACAGCATTGACAATGGAGAACCTGCTAATACTGGCAGTGGAGTTCATGCTAAGACATGGCAACAGCAGTGACAATGGAGAACCTGCTAATACTGGCAGTGGAGTTCATGCTAGGACATGGCAACATCATTGACAATGGAGAACCTGCTAATACTGGCAGTGGAGTTCATGCTAAGACATGGCAACATCAGTGACAATGGAGAACCTGCTAATACTGGCAGTGGAGTTCATGCTAAGACATGGAGAACCTGTTAATACTGGCAGTGGAGTTCATGCTAAGACATGGAGAACCTGCTAATACTGGCAGTGGAGTTCATGCTAAGACATGGAGAACCTGCTAATACTGGCAGTGGAGTTCATGCTAAGACATGGCAACAGCATTGACAATGGAGAACCTGCTAATAAAGGCAGTGGAGTTCATGCTAAGACATGGAGAACCTGCTAATACTGGCAGTGGAGTTCATGCTAGGACATGGCAACATCAGTGACAATGGAGAACCTGCTAATACTGGCAGTGGAGTTCATGCTAAGACATGGCAACAGCATTGACAATGGAGAACCTGCTAATACTGGCAGTGGAGTTCATGCTAAGACATGGAGAACCTGCTAATGCTGGCAGTGGAGTTCATGCTAGGACATGGCAACATCAGTGACAATGGAGAACCTGATAATACTGGCAGTGGAGTTCATGCTAAGACATGGAGAACCTGCTAATACTGGCAGTGGAGTTCATGCTAAGACATGACAACATCATTGACAATGGAGAACCTGCTAATACTGGCAGTGGAGTTCATGCTAAGACATGGCAACATCAGTGACAATGGAGAACCTGCTAATACTGGCAGTGGAGTTCATGCTAAGACATGGCAACATCAGTGACAATGGAGAACCTGCTAATACTGGCAGTGGAGTTCATGCTAGGACATGGCAACATCAGTGACAATGGAGAACCTGCTAATACTGGCAGTGGAGTTCATGCTAAGACATGGCAACATCAGTGACAATGAAGAACCTGCTAATACTGGCAGTGGAGTTCATGCTAAGACATGGCAACATCAGTGACAATGGAGAACCTGCTAATACTGGCAGTGGAGTTCATGCTAAGACATGGCAACATCAGTGACAATGAAGAACCTGCTAATACTGGCAGTGGAGTTCATGCTAAGACATGGCAACATCAGTGACAATGGAGAACCTGCTAATACTGGCAGTGGAGTTCATGCTAAGACATGGAGAACCTGCTAATACTGGCAGTGGAGTTCATGCTAAGACATGGCAACAGCAGTGACAATGTAGAACCTGCTAATACTGGCAGTGGAGTTCATTCTAAGACATGGAGAACCTGCTAATACTGGCAGTGGAGTTCATGCTAAGACATGGCAACAGCATTGACAATGGATAACCTGCTAATACTGGCAATGGAGTTCATGCTAAGACATGGCAACATCAGTGACAATGGAGAACCTGCTAATACTGGCAGTGGAGTTCATTCTAATCTTTACATCAGATATCATAATAATGCAGACATCAATGTTTGTGCTTATTTCGTCGACAGAAGCAAATATGTAGATCATGATAATCCATGTTCAAGATAAACTCATTGAAAGTTGAGGTTCACCCTCAAAACCGGGCTGCAAACTAGAGAAGGTTGGTTTTCAGGGGTGTTCGGAGGAGGGTGTATGAAGTTTTCAACAAATTGCACAATTTTATGTACGGTGAGAAATGACAGTAAATTACTTTGTGTTACATTAGCATAACATATTAACTTTCAATTAATTCAATCAATTTGATTAATAACTGTAAATGATGATAGTTTGCCTTTTGTGAACTCCCATCCACAGTTAATGAGATTGTGTTGAAGCATGACAACAGGTTCTAACACCTAAATTCCTTACAAAGAACAAAATTAAATAATTTCCAGAGATAATACATTTATGTAAACAACCAACTTGATATGCAACATCTGAGTCCACTTTCATTTATTTGTCACAAATTTCAGATGAGACTAAGGTCGTTTGGATCATAATTTTCTTCGCAGGGCATTCGGTTTTCAGGGGCAATTTGCAATAGAAATATAGGGTGATAACAATAGGCTGTATCGGTGTGCATCGGGTGATAACAGTAGGCTGTATCGGTGTACATTGGGTGATAACAATAGGCTGTATCGGTGTGCATCGGGTGATAACAATAGGCTGTATCGGTGTGCATCAGGTGATAACAATAGGCTGTATCGGTGTGCATTGGGTGATAACAATAGGCTGTATTGGTGTGCATTGGGTGATAACAATAGGCTGTATCGGTGTGCATTGGGTGATAACAATAGGCTGTATCAGTGTGCATTGGGTGATAACAATAGGCTGTATCGGTGTGCATTGGGTGATAACAATAGGCTGTATCGGTGTACATCGGGTGATAACAATAGGCTGTATCGGTGTGCATCGGGTGATAACAATAGGCTGTATCGGTGTGCAGTGGGTGATAGCAATAGGCTGTATCGGTGTACATCGGGTGATAACAATAGGCTGTATCGGTGTGCATTGGGTGATGTATTGGTGTGCATAGGGTGATAACAATAGGCTGTATCGGTGTACATCGGGTGATAACAATAGGCTGTATCGGTGTGCATTGGGTGATAACAATAGGCTGTATCGGTGTACATCGGGTGATAACAATAGGCTGTATCGGTGTGCATTGGGTGATAACAATAGGCTGTATCGGTGTGCATCTGGTGATAACAATAGGCTGTATCAGTGTGCATTGGGTGATAACAATAGGCTGTATCGGTGTGCAGCGGGTGATAACAATAGGCTGTATCGGTGTGCATTGGGTGATAACAATAGGCTGTATCGGTGTGCATTGGGTGATAACAATAGGCTGTATCGGTGTGCAGCGGGTGATAGCAATAGGCTGTATCGGTGTACATCGGGTGATAACAATAGGCTGTATCGGTGTGCATCAGGTGATAACAATAGGCTGTATCGGTGTGCATCGGGTGATAACAATAGGCTGTATCGGTGTGCATTGGGTGATAACAATAGGCTGTATCGGTGTGCATTGGGTGATAACAATAGGCTGTATCAGTGTGCTGGGATAACAATAGGCTGTATCGGTGTGCATTGGGTGATAACAATAGGCTGTATCAGTGTGCATTGGGTGATAACAATAGGCTGTATCGGTGTGCATTGGGTGATAACAATAGGCTGTATCGGTGTGCATCGGGTGATAACAATAGGCTGTATCGGTGTGCATTGGGTGATAACAATAGGCTGTATCGGTGTGCATTGGGTGATAACAATAGGCTGTATCGGTGTACATCGTGTGATAACAATAGGCTGTATCGGTGTGCATCGGGTGATAACAATAGGCTGTATCGGTGTGCATCGGGTGATAACAATAAGCTGTATCGGTGTGCATTGGGTGATAACAATAGGCTGTATCGGTGTGCAGCGGGTGATAACAATAGGCTGTATCGGTGTGCATTGGGTGATAACAATAGGCTGTATCGGTGTGCATTGGGTGATAACAATAGGCTGTATCAGTGTGCATTGGGTGATAACAATAGGCTGTATCGGTGTGCATTGGGTGATAACAATAGGCTGTATCGGTGTACATCGGGTGATAACAATAGGCTGTATCGGTGTGCATCGGGTGATAACAATAGGCTGTATCGGTGTGCATCGGGTGATAACAATAAGCTGTATCGGTGTGCATTGGGTGATAACAATAGGCTGTATCGGTGTGCAGCGGGTGATAACAATAGGCTGTATCGGTGTGCATTGGGTGATAACAATAGGCTGTATCGGTGTGCATTGGGTGATGTATTGGTGTGCATCGGGTGATAACAATAGGCTGTATCGGTGTACATCGGGTGATAACAATAGGCTGTATCGGTGTGCATTGGGTGATAACAATAGGCTGTATCGGTGTACATCGGGTGATAACAATAGGCTGTATCGGTGTGCATTGGGTGATAACAATAGGCTGTATCGGTGTGCATCTGGTGATAACAATAGGCTGTATCAGTGTGCATTGGGTGATAACAATAGGCTGTATCGGTGTGCAGCGGGTGATAACAATAGGCTGTTTCGGTGTGCATTGGGTGATAACAATAAGCTGTATCGGTGTGCATTGGGTGATAACAATAGGCTGTATCGGTGTGCAGCGGGTGATAACAATAGGCTGTATCGGTGTGCATTGGGTGATAACAATAGGCTGTATTAGTGTGCAGCGGGTGATAACAATAGGCTGTATCGGTGTGCATTGGGTGATAACAATAGGCTGTATCGGTGTGCATTGGGTGATAACAATAGGCTGTATCGGTGTGCATTGGGTGATAACAATAGGCTGTATCGGTGTGCATTGGGTGATAACAATAGGCTGTATCGGTTTGCATTGGGTGATGTATTGGTGTGCATCGGGTGATAACAATAGGCTGTATCGGTGTACATCGGGTGATAACAATAGGCTGTATCGGTGTGCATTGGGTGATAACAATAGGCTGTATCGGTGTACATCGGGTGATAACAATAGGCTGTATCGGTGTGCATTGTGTGATAACAATAGGCTGTATCGGTGTGCATTGGGTGATAACAATAGGCTGTATCAGTGTGCATTGGGTGATAACAATAGGCTGTATCGGTGTGCAGCGGGTGATAACAATAGGCTGTATCGGTGTGCATTGGGTGATAACAATAGGCTGTATCGGTGTGCATTGGGTGATAACAATAGGCTGTATCGGTGTGCAGCGGGTGATAACAATAGGCTGTATCGGTGTGCATTGGGTGATAACAATAGGCTGTATCGGTGTGCATTGGGTGATAACAATAGGCTGTATCGGTGTGCATTGGGTGATAACAATAGGCTGTATCGGTGTGCATCGGGTGATAACAATAGGCTGTATCGGTGTGCATCGGGTGATAACAATAGGCTGTATCGGTGTGCATCGGGTGATAACAATAGGCTGTATCGGTGTACATCGGGTGATAACAATAGGCTGTATCGGTGTGCATTGGGTGATGTATTGGTGTGCATCGGGTGATAACAATAGGCTGTATCGGTGTACATCGGGTGATAACAATAGGCTGTATCGGTGTGCATTGGGTGATAACAATAGGCTGTATCGGTGTACATCGGGTGATAACAATAGGCTGTATCGGTGTGCATCTGGTGATAACAATAGGCTGTATCAGTGTGCATTGGTGATAACAATAGGCTGTATCGGTGTGCACGGTGATAACAATAGGCTGTATCGGTGTGCATTGGGTGATAACAATAGGCTGTATCGGTGTGCATTGGGTGATAACAATAGGCTGTATCGGTGTGCATCGGGTGATAACAATAGGCTGTATCGGTGTGCATCGGGTGATAACAATAGGCTGTATCGGTGTGCATCGGGTGATAACAATAGGCTGTATCGGTGTGCATCGGGTGATAACAATAGGCTGTATCGGTGTGCATTGGGTGATAACAATAGGCTGTATCGGTGTGCATTGGGTGATAACAATAGGCTGTATCGGTGTGCATTGGGTGATAACAATAGGCTGTATCGGTGTGCATTGGGTGATAACAATAGGCTGTATCGGTGTGCATCGGGTGATAACAATAGGCTGTATCGGTGTGCATCGGGTGATAACAATAGGCTGTATCGGTGTGCAGCGGGTGATAGCAATAGGCTGTATCGGTGTACATCGGGTGATAACAATAGGCTGTATCGGTGTACATCGGGTGATAACAATAGGCTGTATCGGTGTGCATTGGGTGATGTATTGGTGTGCATCGGGTGATAACAATAGGCTGTATCGGTGTACATCGGGTGATAACAATAGGCTGTATCGGTGTGCATTGGGTGATAACAATAGGCTGTATCGGTGTACATCGGGTGATAACAATAGGCTGTATCGGTGTGCATTGGGTGATAACAATAGGCTGTATCGGTGTGCATCGGGTGATAACAATAGGCTGTATCGGTGTGCATTGGGTGATAACAATAGGCTGTATCGGTGTGCAGCGGGTGATAACAATAGGCTGTATCGGTGTGCATTGGGTGATAACAATAGGCTGTATCGGTGTGCATTGGGTGATAACAATAGGCTGTATCGGTGTGCAGCGGGTGATAACAATAGGCTGTATCGGTGTGCATTGGGTGATAACAATAGGCTGTATCGGTGTGCATTGGGTGATAACAATAGGCTGTATCGGTGTGCATTGGGTGATAACAATAGGCTGTATCGGTGTGCATTGGGTGATAACAATAGGCTGTATCGGTGTGCATCGGGTGATAACAATAGGCTGTATCGGTGTGCATCGGGTGATAACAATAGGCTGTATCGGTGTGCATCGGGTGATAACAATAGGCTGTATCGGTGTGCATTGGGTGATGTATTGGTGTGCATCGGGTGATAACAATAGGCTGTATCGGTGTACATCGGGTGATAACAATAGGCTGTATCGGTGTGCATTGGGTGATAACAATAGGCTGTATCGGTGTACATCGGGTGATAACAATAGGCTGTATCGGTGTGCATTGGGTGATAACAATAGGCTGTATCGGTGTGCATCTGGTGATAACAATAGGCTGTATCAGTGTGCATTGGGTGATAACAATAGGCTGTATCGGTGTGCAGCGGGTGATAACAATAGGCTGTATCGGTGTGCATTGGGTGATAACAATAAGCTGTATCGGTGTGCATTGGGTGATAACAATAGGCTGTATCGGTGTGCAGCGGGTGATAACAATAGGCTGTATCGGTGTGCATTGGGTGATAACAATAGGCTGTATCGGTGTGCATTGGGTGATGTATTGGTGTGCATCGGGTGATAACAATAGGCTGTATCGGTGTACATCGGGTGATAACAATAGGCTGTATCGGTGTGCATTGGGTGATAACAATAGGCTGTATCGGTGTACATCGGGTGATAACAATAGGCTGTATCGGTGTGCATTGGGTGATAACAATAGGCTGTATCGGTGTGCATCTGGTGATAACAATAGGCTGTATCAGTGTGCATTGGGTGATAACAATAGGCTGTATCGGTGTGCAGCGGGTGATAACAATAGGCTGTTTCGGTGTGCATTGGGTGATAACAATAAGCTGTATCGGTGTGCATTGGGTGATAACAATAGGCTGTATCGGTGTGCAGCGGGTGATAACAATAGGCTGTATCGGTGTGCATTGGGTGATAACAATAGGCTGTATTAGTGTGCAGCGGGTGATAACAATAGGCTGTATCGGTGTGCATTGGGTGATAACAATAGGCTGTATCGGTGTGCATTGGGTGATAACAATAGGCTGTATCGGTGTGCATTGGGTGATAACAATAGGCTGTATCGGTGTGCATTGGGTGATAACAATAGGCTGTATCGGTTTGCATTGGGTGATGTATTGGTGTGCATCGGGTGATAACAATAGGCTGTATCGGTGTACATCGGGTGATAACAATAGGCTGTAACGGTGTGCATTGGGTGATAACAATAGGCTGTATCGGTGTACATCGGGTGATAACAATAGGCTGTATCGGTGTGCATTGTGTGATAACAATAGGCTGTATCGGTGTGCATTGGGTGATAACAATAGGCTGTATCAGTGTGCATTGGGTGATAACAATAGGCTGTATCGGTGTGCAGCGGGTGATAACAATAGGCTGTATCGGTGTGCATTGGGTGATAACAATAGGCTGTATCGGTGTGCATTGGGTGATAACAATAGGCTGTATCGGTGTGCAGCGGGTGATAACAATAGGCTGTATCGGTGTGCATTGGGTGATAACAATAGGCTGTATCAGTGTGCATTGGGTGATAACAATAGGCTGTATCGGTGTGCATTGGGTGATAACAATAGGCTGTATCGGTGTACATCGGGTGATAACAATAGGCTGTATCGGTGTGCATCGGGTGATAACAATAGGCTGTATCGGTGTGCAGCGGGTGATAGCAATAGGCTGTATCGGTGTACATCGGGTGATAACAATAGGCTGTATCGGTGTGCATTGGGTGATGTATTGGTGTGCATCGGGTGATAACAATAGGCTGTATCGGTGTACATCGGGTGATAACAATAGGCTGTATCGGTGTGCATTGGGTGATAACAATAGGCTGTATCGGTGTACATCGGGTGATAACAATAGGCTGTATCGGTGTGCATTGGGTGATAACAATAGGCTGTATCGGTGTGCATCTGGTGATAACAATAGGCTGTATCAGTGTGCATTGGGTGATAACAATAGGCTGTATCGGTGTGCAGCGGGTGATAACAATAGGCTGTATCGGTGTGCATTGGGTGATAACAATAGGCTGTATCGGTGTGCATTGGGTGATAACAATAGGCTGTATCGGTGTGCAGCGGGTGATAGCAATAGGCTGTATCGGTGTACATCGGGTGATAACAATAGGCTGTATCGGTGTGCATCAGGTGATAACAATAGGCTGTATCGGTGTGCATCGGGTGATAACAATAGGCTGTATCGGTGTGCATTGGGTGATAACAATAGGCTGTATCGGTGTGCATTGGGTGATAACAATAGGCTGTATCAGTGTGCATTGGGTGATAACAATAGGCTGTATCAGTGTGCATTGGGTGATAACAATAGGCTGTATCGGTGTGCATTGGGTGATAACAATAGGCTGTATCGGTGTACATCGTGTGATAACAATAGGCTGTATCGGTGTGCATCGGGTGATAACAATAGGCTGTATCGGTGTGCAGCGGGTGATAGCAATAGGCTGTATCGGTGTACATGGGGTGATAACAATAGGCTGTATCGGTGTACATCGGGTGATAACAATAGGCTGTATCGGTGTGCATTGGGTGATGTATTGGTGTTCATCGGGTGATAACAATAGGCTGTATCGGTGTACATCGGGTGATAACAATAGGCTGTATCGGTGTGCATTGGGTGATAACAATAGGCTGTATCGGTGTACATCGGGTGATAACAATAGGCTGTATCGGTGTGCATTGGGTGATAACAATAGGCTGTATCGGTGTGCATTGGGTGATGTATTGGTGTGCATCGGGTGATAACAATAGGCTGTATCGGTGTGCATTGGGTGTTAACAATAGGCTGTATCGGTGTGCATCTGGTGATAACAATAGGCTGTATCAGTGTGCATTGGGTGATAACAATAGGCTGTATCAGTGTGCAGCGGGTGATAACAATAGGCTGTATCGGTGTGCATTGGGTGATAACAATAAGCTGTATCGGTGTGCATTGGGTGATAACAATAGGCTGTATCGGTGTGCAGCGGGTGATAACAATAGGCTGTATCGGTGTGCATTGGGTGATAACAATAGGCTGTATCGGTGTGCATTGGGTGATGTATTGGTGTGCATCGGGTGATAACAATAGGCTGTATCGGTGTACATCGGGTGATAACAATAGGCTGTATCGGTGTGCATTGGGTGATAACAATAGGCTGTATCGGTGTACATCGGGTGATAACAATAGGCTGTATCGGTGTGCATTGGGTGATAACAATAGGCTGTATCGGTGTGCATCTGGTGATAACAATAGGCTGTATCAGTGTGCATTGGGTGATAACAATAGGCTGTATCGGTGTGCAGCGGGTGATAACAATAGGCTGTTTCGGTGTGCATTGGGTGATAACAATAAGCTGTATCGGTGTGCATTGGGTGATAACAATAGGCTGTATCGGTGTGCAGCGGGTGATAACAATAGGCTGTATCGGTGTGCATTGGGTGATAACAATAGGCTGTATTAGTGTGCAGCGGGTGATAACAATAGGCTGTATCGGTGTGCATTGGGTGATAACAATAGGCTGTATCGGTGTGCATTGGGTGATAACAATAGGCTGTATCGGTGTGCAGCGGGTGATAACAATAGGCTGTATCGGTGTGCATTGGGTGATAACAATAGGCTGTATCGGTGTGCATTGGGTGATGTATTGGTGTGCATCGGGTGATAACAATAGGCTGTATCGGTGTACATCGGGTGATAACAATAGGCTGTATCGGTGTGCATTGGGTGATAACAATAGGCTGTATCGGTGTACATCGGGTGATAACAATAGGCTGTATCGGTGTGCATCTGGTGATAACAATAGGCTGTATCAGTGTGCATTGGGTGATAACAATAGGCTGTATCGGTGTGCAGCGGGTGATAACAATAGGCTGTATCGGTGTGCATTGGGTGATAACAATAGGCTGTATCGGTGTGCATTGGGTGATAACAATAGGCTGTATCGGTGTGCAGCGGGTGATAACAATAGGCTGTATCGGTGTGCATCGGGTGATAACAATAGGCTGTATCGGTGTGCATTGGTGATAACAATAGGCTGTATCGGTGTGCATCGGGTGATAACAATAGGCTGTATCGGTGTGCATTGGGTGATAACAATAGGCTGTATCGGTGTGCATTGGGTGATAACAATAGGCTGTATCGGTGTGCATTGGGTGATAACAATAGGCTGTATCAGTGTGCATTGGGTGATAACAATAGGCTGTATCGGTGTGCATTGGGTGATAACAATAGGCTGTATCGGTGTGCATCGGGTGATAACAATAGGCTGTATCGGTGTGCATCGGGTGATAACAATAGGCTGTATCGGTGTGCAGCGGGTGATAACAATAGGCTGTATCGGTGTGCATGGGTGATAACAATAGGCTGTATCGGTGTACATCGGGTGATAACAATAGGCTGTATCGGTGTGCATTGTGATGTATGGGTGCATTGGGTGATAACAATAGGCTGTATCGGTGTACATTGGGTGATAACAATAGGCTGTATCGGTGTGCATTGGGTGATAACAATAGGCTGTATCGGTGTGCATCGGGTGATAACAATAGGCTGTATCGGTGTGCATTGGGTGATAACAATAGGCTGTATCGGTGTGCATCGGGTGATAACAATAGGCTGTATCGGTGTGCATTGGGTGATAACAATAGGCTGTATCGGTGTGCATCGGGTGATAACAATAGGCTGTATCGGTGTGCATTGGGTGATAACAATAGGCTGTATCGGTGTGCATTGGGTGATAACAATAGGCTGTATCGGTGTGCATCGGGTGATAACAATAGGCTGTATCGGTGTGCATTGGGTGATAACAATAGGCTGTATCGGTGTGCAGCGGGTGATAGCAATAGGCTGTATCGGTGTACATCGGGTGATAACAATAGGCTGTATCGGTGTGCATCGGGTGATAACAATAGGCTGTATCGGTGTGCATCGGGTGATAACAATAGGCTGTATCGGTGTGCATTGGGTGATAACAATAGGCTGTATCGGTGTGCATTGGGTGATAACAATAGGCTGTATCGGTGTGCATTGGGTGATAACAATAGGCTGTATCAGTGTGCATTGGGTGATAACAATAGGCTGTATCGGTGTGCATTGGGTGATAACAATAGGCTGTATCGGTGTACATCGGTGATAACAATAGGCTGTATCGGTGTGCATTGGGTGATAACAATAGGCTGTATCGGTGTGCAGCGGGTGATAGCAATAGGCTGTATCGGTGTACATGGGGTGATAACAATAGGCTGTATCAGTGTACATCGGGTGATAACGATAGGCTGTATCGGTGTGCATTGGGTGATGTATTGGTGTTCATCGGGTGATAACAATAGGCTGTATCGGTGTATATCGGGTGATAACAATAGGCTGTATCGGTGTGCATTGGGTGATAACAATAGGCTGTATCGGTGTACATCGGGTGATAACAATAGGCTGTATCGGTGTGCATTGGGTGATAACAATAGGCTGTATCGGTGTGCATCTGGTGATAACAATAGGCTGTATCAGTGTGCATTGGGTGATAACAATAGGCTGTATCGGTGTGCAGCGGGTGATAACAATAGGCTGTATCGGTGTGCATTGGGTGATAACAATAGGCTGTATCGGTGTGTATTGGGTGATAACAATAGGCTGTATCGGTGTGCAGCGGGTGATAACAATAGGCTGTATCGGTGTGCATTGGGTGATAACAATAGGCTGTATCAGTGTGCAGCGGGTGATAACAATAGGCTGTATCGGTGTGCATTGGGTGATAACAATTGGCTGTATCGGTGTACATCGGGTGATAACAATAGGCTGTATCGGTGTACATCGGGTGATAACAATAGGCTGTATCGGTGTGCATTGGGTGATGTATTGGTTTGCATCGGGTGATAACAATAGGCTGTATCGGTGTACATCGGGTGATAACAATAGGCTGTATCGGTGTGCATTGGGTGATAACAATAGGCTGTATCGGTGTACATCGGGTGATAACAATAGGCTGTATCGGTGTGCATTGGGTGATAACAATAGGCTGTATCGGTGTGCATCTGGTGATAACAATAGGCTGTATCAGTGTGCATTGGGTGATAACAATAGGCTGTATCGGTGTGCAGCGGGTGATAACAATAGGCTGTATCGGTGTGCATTGGGTGATAACAATAAGCTGTATCGGTGTGCATTGGGTGATAACAATAGGCTGTATCGGTGTGCAGCGGGTGATAACAATAGGCTGTATCGGTGTGCATTGGGTGATAACAATAGGCTGTATTAGTGTGCAGCGGGTGATAACAATAGGCTGTATCGGTGTGCATTGGGTGATAACAATAGGCTGTATCGGTGTGCATTGGGTGATAACAATAGGCTGTATCGGTGTGCATCGGGTGATAACAATAGGCTGTATCGGTGTGCATTGGGTGATAACAATAGGCTGTATCAGTGTGCAGGGTGATAACAATAGGCTGTATCGGTGTGCAGCGGGTGATAACAATAGGCTGTATCGTGTGCAGCGGTGATAACAATAGGCTGTATCAGTGTGCATTGGGTGATAACAATAGGCTGTATCGGTGTGCAGCGGGTGATAACAATAGGCTGTATCGGTGTGCAGCGGTGATAACAATAGGCTGTATCAGTGTGCAGCGGGTGATAACAATAGGCTGTATCGGTGTGCAGCGGGTGATAACAATAGGCTGTATCAGTGTGCAGCAGGTGATAACAATAGGCTGTATCAGTGTGCAGCGGGTGATAACAATAGGCTGTATCGGTGTGCAGCTGATGATAACAATAGGCTGTATCGGTGTGCAGCGGGTGATAACAATAGGCTGTATCAGTGTACATCGGGTGATAACAATAGGCTGTATCTGTGTGCAGCGGGTGATAACAATAGGCTGTATCTGTGTGCATCTGGTGATAACAATATACTGTATCTGTGTGCAGCGGGTGATAATAAAGAGCATGTTTTATCATGTTGATTCTCATTGACAGCAGAGAGAGGTTCGTGTAATTATATTCACTGGAAAATCAATGTGCTCTAAAAGCTTCTAAGTTTACAAAATGTAGCTACCTTAATATTTCATTGAGGATTGACTTTTATGCTCTAAGACTTCCATGTAGCATGGCTGTAAAATTAATTTCTTGGACTTTTATTGGGCCAAATGAAACTTAGTGTCGTCTTGAAATAAAGTCAGCACAGTGTATAATGGATACAATATTAAAACTCTGATGATAAGGCCATTATCAATCTATTGCTAGATTCTGATCCCAGTTTGTCTCGACGCCCATCAATTTTTTATTGAGTATTAAAGGACTACACGAGATCAAATGAAATTTGATTTACTGTCGGCATGGTAACTGGATGATTGTATAGTGTACGCAACGACAGTAGAGCGTTTCAGGTCAGCCCTACCACAGCGCGATTGATATGCTCACTCACGTAGCATCTATACCAGTAATAGTCCTGCTACGTAATTCAACAGATACAGATGCAATTAACATGTAATTATGTATAATTCCATCAACAATATATAACAGATAATGTCAATAGTTTCAGTTGCTAAGAAGACATATATAAAATCTATAAAACGGTTGCTAGGCAAGTTCTAACAACTTATATTAATCACTCTCGTTGGCGCGGATGAAAGGGTATATGTGGTAATTTGTGTGGAAGGAAACCGGAATACCCGGAGAAAATCCACATATCCGATCTGGTGACACACCTAACATACTTCCCGTTCCGAGGACCGAACCCGGGTTGCATTGGTGAGAAGTGAGTGTGCTAACCACTGCGTTAATCGGACAACGTATATATATATATATATTAGGGATGGCAACGAACATTTGACTATTCATCTCAGACGGCGCATTCCATGGCGGCTGATCTGGCTCTATATTCTTTGCAAATACTGTTTAAATGGTATCCAGAATGAAATGTGTTAAACAGCCACCTGTGCTATTTACCTACCGAAGTTTACTACTTAATGTATAATTCAATGTGGTCTTTTAAACGTGATAGCCAGAATTCATGTAAGATATCGGGTTAAAACATCGTTCATGCTGTTGAAAGGAATAAAATGGATTGAACAGTTGCTGTTCTTAACGTCGTTATTGTCTAGTCGTCAAAACGAAAACTAATGCTTTGGTACGGTATAAGTTGGTGCTGACTTGTTACATCGTCCGTCATGTCGGGTAGACCGCAAAAATATGAAATTAATGCATTCAAACTGAATTAATAACATTTATAATATCAGGACTAGATGGCATCAACAATCGTAAACTGGTTTGGGAAACAAGTCTCTCTTACAACATTAGTTTATTTGCTCACAACGCCTCATTCCTGAGTGGAATCCATCACAATGAACGAGATAATAGACACAAAGTGGATTTAACCCATTTCATTCTGGATACCGTTCAAACAGTTTTTGCAAAGAACATAGAGCCAGATCAACGGAACGTGCTGTCTAATCAGGCTCTATGCTGTTTGCTATTCAGATGATCTTGCTAAGATACTTGGCTATGTAGCAAACAACATAGATCCTGATCAGCACGCAGTGTCACGCTGCGGCTGATCTGGATTTATTTTGTTTGCAAAAGCCTTTAAATGTATCCAGAATGAAATGGGTTAATAGAGGCCAAATGTATAATAAGCCAAGTTAGCCAACATATTGGGAATCTAGAAACTGGCTGCTTTATACAGGTTGGCTGCTTAATAGAGACCAAATGTATAATAAGCCAATTTAGTCAACATAATGGGAATCTAGAAACTGGCTGCTTTATACAGATTGGCTGCTTAATAGAGGCCAAATGTATAATAAGCCAATTTAGTCAACATAATGGGAATCTAGAAACTGGCTGCTTTATACAGATTGGCTGCTTAATAGAGGCCAAATGTATAATAAGCCAATTTAGTCAACATAATGGGAATCTAGAAACTGGCTGCTTTATGCAGGTTGGCTGCTTAATAGAGGCCAAATGTATAATAAGCCAATTTAGTCAACATAATGGGAATCTAGAAACTGGCTGCTTTATACAGATTCGCTGCTTACTATGCTACAGGCTGGCTGCTTAACACAGGTTTGACTGTAATTATATGCTTGCTCTAGATGTAAGGGGAGTAATTCATAATTCTATTATGGCTATTTTAAATCAACAGTATTGACAGAGTTGTCTCAGCCTGCCCTGCTTTAAGTTAAAAATACTTACTGTCCATACACTCTTATACAGCGATCTTGACTATAAGACGACCCCCCTACTTTGGTCCTGAAATCTGTGAGGTTTGGCATACACTCGCATATAAGACGGGTTGATAAAATGGATGCCGGACCATGTATAAATTGTATGTTTGTCCGGTGCAAGTTGAAGAAATGTTCAGTGTCAGAGTGCTTTCTTTTCTAAATGGACATCAAACCATGTATAAATTGTATGTTTGTCCGGTGCAAGTTGAAGAAATGTTCAGTGTCAGGGTGCTTTCTTTTCTCGAACATCATTATGGATACCATTTAACACATTTTTTCTGGTGCGGGCCGTTGTCTAATGTTCTTAAGACTTGTGGCCCAAACCATTTGCATGTTCATGCTATGTATTGCATCTGTTTGTATATGACATAATAATTATTTACTATTGATTTACAATAAAATATGATTGAGCTAAACACATTTTTAAAAAGAATATTTTAGCACTCGCCTAAAAGACGGTAAGCCACTTTGAGGTCATAATCTGGTGGTAAAAGAACTCGTCTTATAGGCAAGTATGAGCCGTACCATATCTCTAGATGCCTGTCAACTCTCAAATTAAAAGTTCAAAAACTATAGGTCATGTATCTTCTAAGAGATATGTTTCCTTCTGGGTACTGGCAAATGTCACGCCAAATAACAACACAATTGCATGTGGGAATACAATTCCTGTATAACAATGAAAGTTTTCTTTTGCTACCAAAATGTCATTAGTAGAAATCAACATGAAATTAAACACATTCTGAGCCACATAAAATGCTCTGTTCTATATTCTTTATTTCAATTGCGAATTTTCCACCGGTTTTTATGTCTTTGAACTCTTGTCTTTTAAGATTAACATGAGTGAATTTTGTTGATGGTTTTGTCTTTTTTAATTGTATGCAGATATCCAGAGGTACTGTGGCTTCCATGGTGATAGAGAGAGAAGATGAGCAGGGAACACTAACAGTTGTCATGGATGCCGTCAATATAGAGACCAGGTGCCGTAGAAGGTTTGTTAGGTTACGGTTAAAGCGGCACTTCACAAAATACCAAAAATTGCATGTTTTCCCGTTTAAATAGCATTGCTAGATTTTGCTACTTCACGTTCTTCCGCAATAATACGAGTAATTAATTTTCATCAGTAGATGAGATTTATGCGATCTACAAACTCGCAAAAGTCAAAGTAGGAATTTTCGAAATTCTTAAAGAACCCTGGGAATGGACATTTGCCTATTATTAAAATCATATTATACAGGAGGGGATGTAATCACATGATACTGCCATTAGATGTAGGTTAATTCAGATTCTCCGAAAAATAAATGTCCACAAACGTCGCACATGATATTTGTTTATTAGTTGAAATACTTCAGTTTCTGTGGAAAATATTTGGGGGAAAATTAAAACAATTTGCTTGGAAATTACATTCTGTAGAAATATCGGTTTTTTCCCTCTCCCCACTGATTTAGTGTCGCTTTAAGCGTAGATAACAAATAGTTACCGTAAGTCAGACATGGAACGAAATCATATTAATGCTAAAGTACTGCCTAATTCAACATTTTTGGCATCATTAATGCTAGTTTAAAGCATTATGTGTCCCAATATGCCATTAACCCTTTGCACGCTAGCGGCAGATAAAATCACTTTTGCAAACAGCATAGAGCATGATCAGACTGCACAGAATGTTCCATCTGATCAGGCTCTATGTTGTTTGCTATTCGGATAGTGGAGCAATCAGTATAGAGCCAGATCAGACAGCACAGAATGTGCCGTCTGATCAGGCTCTATGTTGTTTGCTATCTGGATAGTGGAGCAAACAACATAGATCCAGATCAGCCATGGCTGTGATTTTATTTACTCAGCAGGAAAAGGGTTTAATGCTAAGTATTATTTGAATTAAATTGTTACAATTTCCATCAAAAGAATATATGAAAGCATATATATATATATAAATGAAGCGTAACAGTGATCTATGTTGAAAGACCTTCTTCAACAATCAGATTTATGTGATTAATAATTATGCATTTTATGCAGAGTTTTTCCCCAGTTTTTGCATGAATAAAAATAATGCTAAACTAATGCATTACTTAAAAAACAGTAATGCTAATGTTAGTTTATGCTTAATTTTGGCAAGTAACTCCGATTAATGCAGTACTTGTGCAAGAACTTCGCCCCATGTCTGTCGTAAGCTAAAACAAGGAGATTGAAAGTGGTGGTGCAAAGGGTGAGATATAGCGGTACATGTGTATGAACACCTTTTGTGATCATTGATAGCACATCTTTATTCATGCCACACATTCTGTATCATTATTTTAGATCTTGTTTATATATGTCACGGTGTGTATATTAACCCAATATGTGAGGTGATATGTAAGCAGGCCGGTTAGCTCAGTCAGTAGAGCAATCGCCCTGTAAGCGAGAGGTCCCGGGTTCGAGCTAGCGGTCATATAATTTATAAATATCCTAAAATTTTATTAGAATTGAGTCATAACACTAAAATTGCATGATATCAGTTCCAAATAAGAAAATAACACATCAATGAATTATGATCTGCTACAATTATTTGAACTATTTATAGACATTATTTTACCCAGCATGCAAATAGTTAAACAATACATTGCAAAACTCCTTGTTTGATGTGCATGAATTGAAGATTTCAAACCATTCTTAACCCATTTCATTCTGGATACATTTAAAGGCTTTTGCAAAAAACATAGATCCAGATCAGCCACAGCGTGACGCTGCGTGCTGATCAGGATCTATGTTGCTTGCTACATAGCCAAGTGTCTTAGCAAGATCATCTGAATAGCAAACAGCATAGAGCCTGATCAGATGGCATGTTCCATGGCGGCTGATCTGGCTCTATGTTCTTTGCAAATACTGTTTGAACGGTATCCAGAATGAATTGGGTTAATAACATTTGGTAGATATGGTAGAATTGAAGTACAAGATTGTTTATGTAAACTATGTACTAGAAATGTTATCGAATCTGAATATCACTTTCTATTTTGTCATAGATATGCTATTATTTATACAAAGTATTCTTTACAGAAGTTTACAAATATTATGTGCACAACAAATAAGAAAGTTATGTACAAAACTGCCAAATAAGTAAAGCTGCATGGTTTGTGATGAATGTAAATAGACAATGATCAGGGTGAAACTAAACGTCAAAAGGGTAACATAGCAACAGTAAGCACATACAAATAGCAAACAAACGATCACGATTGGTAATACAGACGGATCTTGCTTTCTTAAAGTCATATTCCTGTTTAACCCTTTCAACACCATAGACCTCTAAATAGGTTTACAAAAAGTGTAGATCCAGATGAGCCGGCTCGTGACGAGCCGTCTCATCAGGATCTGCACTTTTTGCCAGTAATATTACTATTTTTAGACATAATTACCCATTTTGATAAATGAACTTGTCCAACTGTGATTTTCTGATTCATTTATTGGTTTAAGAATATCATGGACCAGTCCATGTGAGTTACTTGGTGTTGAATGGGTTAAACTGAGTGTCACAATTTCCAAGAAGGTCGTTATCGTGCAATTGTATTCGTTACAAAACCAGCAAATCTGGAATTCTTCAGTAACATCCAGACGGATCTGTAGTCCAGTGGTTAACTGGACTGGTAATCCAGGGATCGCAGGTACGATCCCTCCCGTCTGACCCTAATAAAATTAACAGTCTTTCAGATGGGACTTTAAACCGAGGTCTCATGTCGGTGCTTTACACCGTGCACGTAAAAGAACCAGAGGAGACTTTGGAATGGGTCTCTGTCTGTATCATTGTACTATCCTCCAAAAATCTAAAATGACTAATCTCTGCAGGAGGCGTCGCTGACATGGGCAACTGGTAGCGACGATAAATAAACGTAAAACATACATGATAAGTTAATATACTATTATATATCCATACAAACGACAGCCATTTAGCTATCATGCAGTGGATAAGTAGTGGCCATATCTATCCCACCTCCATAGATATAGCTGGGTCTACATGAGATTCTGGCCTTTATTATGAACATTGGTTTGGCTACTACATTGTCAATGTATGTTGTATTGGTAATGACTTCAAGAGGTGCTTCTATGAGGGAAAGGGTTTATGAACATTGGTTTGGCTACTACATTGTCAATGTATGTCGTATTGGTAATGACTTCAAGAGGTGCTTCTATGAGGGAAAGGGTTTATGAACATTGGTTTGGCTACTACATTGTCAATGTATGTCGTATTGGTAATGGCTTCAAGAGGTGCTTCTATGAGGGAAAGGGTTAACAGAATAATAATCGTTCAGTTTATGTTATACAGATCAGATGACAGCAACAGACCGCCAGATTATGCGGAAGCAACCAGTGACTACTATCCGGAATCTACCAGTGAAATTGTCATAGACACTGTCAATAGCGACCCTCCACCCCCATATGGCCCACCCACATACAATCAGGCAATGGCCATTAAAGACATAACTGTCAATGGAGCCGAAAGTGAAGATGATAATGTGGGCAAGCAGGGAACCAGTGTTAGACGACGTGTAGAGGAACCAGGTGCAGCAGAACATGAGAGGGAACCAGAACAGTTTATTTCACATGGGTACCAGGATATGCCTTCAGTAACTATATAAGATGGGTGGAGCATATAAACCATAGGCGGCTTTATTTATGTGTTTCCAGGTGAAGATTGAATGGTGTCTAGTTCTTGTTGGTTTGAAATGGACAGGGGACCAATCAGCTTTCCGTGACATACGTAGCAATATGCCGTGTTATTTCATATGGAAAGCAAGGCTTGCAGTATTTCTGTAGCAGTTCTTGAAAGTGCTACGTTTATGTTGACACTATCAATGGTCATTCTACAATATGTCAACATGACATTAGTAATTGTGCAATATGTCAACATGACATTAGTAATTGTGCAATATGTCAACATGACATTAGTAATTGTGCAATATGTCAACATGATATTAGTAATTGTGCAATGTCAACATGACATTAGTAATTGTGCAATATGTCAACATGGCATTAGTAATTGTGCAATATGTCAACATGGCATTAGTAATTGTGCAATATGTCAACATGACATTAGTAATTGTGCAATATGTCAACATGGCATTAGTAATTCTACAACATGTCAACATGGCATGAGTAATTGTGCAATATATCAACATGGCATGAGTAATTGTGCAATATGTCAACATGGCATTAGTAATTGTGCAATATGTCAACATGACATTAGTAATTGTGCAATATATCAACATGGCATTAGTAATTGTACAATATGTCAACATGGCATTAGTAATTGTGCAATATGTCAACATGACATTAGTAATTGTGCAATATGTCAAAATGACATTAGTAATTGTGCAATATATCAACATGACATTAGTAATTGTGCAATATGTCAACATGGCATTAGTAATTGTACAATATGTCAACATGACATTAGTAATTGTGCAATATGTCAACATGACATTAGTAATTGTGCAATATGTCAACATGGCATTAGTAATTGTGCAATATGTCAACATGACATTAGTAATTGTGCAATATGTCAACATGGCATTAGTAATTGTGCAATATATCAACATGGCATGAGTAATTGTGCAATATGTCAACATGGCATTAGTAATTGTGCAATATGTCAACATGACATTAGTAAGTGTGCAATATATCAACATGGCATTAGTAATTGTACAATATGTCAACATGGCATTAGTAATTGTGCAATATGTCAACATGACATTAGTAATTGTGCAATATGTCAAAATGACATTAGTAATTGTGCAATATATCAACATGACATTAGTAATTGTGCAATGTGTCAACATGGCATTAGTAATTGTGCAATATGTCAACATGGCATTAGTAATTGTGCAATATGTCAACATGACATTAGTAATTGTGCAATATGTCAAAATGACATTAGTAATTGTGCAATATATCAACATGACATTAGTAATTGTGCAATATGTTGACATGGCATTAGTAATTGTACAATATGTCAACATGACATTAGTAATTGTGCAATATGTCAACATGGCATTAGTAATTCTACAATATGTCAACATGACATTAGTAATTGTGCAATATGTCAACATGGCATTAGTAATTGTGCAATATGTCAACATGACATTAGTAATTGTGCAATATGTCAACATGGCATTAGTAATTCTACAATATGTCAGTCAACATGGCATTAGTAATTGTGCAATATGTTGACATGGCATTAGTAATTCTACAATATGTCAACATGACATTAGTAATTGTGCAATATATCAACATGGCATGAGTAATTGTGCAATATGTCAACATGGCATTAGTAATTGTGCAATATATCAACATGGCATTAGTAATTGTACAATATGTCAACATGGCATTAGTAATTGTGCAATATATCAACATGGCATTAGTAATTGTACAATATGTCAACATGGCATTAGTAATTGTGCAATATGTCAACATGACATTTGTAATTGTGCAATATATCAACATGACATTAGTAATTGTGCAATATATCAGCATGGCATTAGTAATTGTGCAATATGTCAACATGGCATTAGTAATTGTGCAATATGTCAACATGGCATTAGTAATTGTGCAATATGTCAACATGGGATTAGTAATTGTGCAATATATCAACATTACATTAGTAATTGTGCAATATGTCAACATGGCATTAGTAATTGTGCAATATGTCAAGATGACATTAGTAAGTGTGCAATATATCAACATGGCATTAGTAATTGTGCAATATGTCAACATGACATTAGTAATTGTGCAATATATCAACATGGCATGAGTAATTGTGCAATATATCAACATGGCATGAGTAATTGTGCAATATGTCAACATGACATTAGTAATTGTGCAATATGTCAACATGGCATTAGTAATTGTACAATATGTCAACATGGCATTAGTAATTGTACAATATGTCAACATGGCATTAGTAATTGTGCAATATATCAACATGGCATTAGTAAGTGTACAATATGTCAACATGGCATTAGTAATTGTGCAATATGTCAACATGACATTTGTAATTGTGCAATATATCAACATGACATTAGTAATTGTGCAATATATCAGCATGGCATTAGTAATTGTGCAATATGTCAACATGGCATTAGTAATTGTGCAATATGTCAACATGGCATTAGTAATTGTGCAATATGTCAACATGGGATTAGTAATTGTGCAATATATCAACATTACATTAGTAATTGTGCAATATGTCAACATGGCATTAGTAATTGTGCAATATGTCAAGATGACATTAGTAAGTGTGCAATATATCAACATGGCATTAGTAATTGTGCAATATGTCAACATGACATTAGTAATTGTGCAATATATCAACATGGCATGAGTAATTGTGCAATATATCAACATGGCATGAGTAATTGTGCAATATGTCAACATGGCATTAGTAATTGTACAATATGTCAACATGACATTAGTAATTGTGCAATATGTCAACATGGCATTAGTAATTCTACAATATGTCAACATGGCATTGCAGTGTTGGGCACTCGCCAACTCGCCATGGCGATAACGTTTTTAGACTGGCGAGAAACTTGTACTACGCACTCGACATCGTGGCGAGATGTCTTATTTTTTTTATTTTTTTATTTATTTTTTAAAAAAATGTTTTTTTAAATTTTTTTAATTTTTATACTTTATTTATTTTACAACGATTGCGAAGCAAGTTTGAACAACTTATATTAATAACTCTCGTAAGCGTATATGTGGTCATTCATGTGGGAGGAAACCGGAGTACCCGGAGAAAACCCACCTGTCCGATCTGGCGACCATCGTACCATCTCATCTCATAGTATGTGAGATGGTACGATGTCTTATTTGATAGCCCTTGGCGAGTTTGTTGAAGTTCATACTCGCCTGAACCAGGACACACAGTATCTTCGCCATTTTAGGCGTTTTTTCTCATCGAATTAACAAAATATCAAATATTTGTGTCTACTTAAAACAAATTTCATGGGGGGCATGCCCCCGGACCCCCCTAGCATGGCAATTGCCTGCGGCACATGCATCCGGTGGCAAAGCCACCGGACAGAACCACATTCACTGGCCTGTACCATTTATTTTTGGCCGGAACTAATTCTTACGTACAGGCCAAAAATTGGCCTGTACAATTTCATCTTGGCCGGTACCTTTTCTCAAGTACAGGCCAAGTTGGCCGGAACATATTGAAACGAGTGTCCAACACTGCAATGATTAGTAATTGTGCAATATGTTGACATGGCATTAGTAATTCTACAATATGTCAACATGACATTAGTAATTGTGCAATATGTCAACATGACATTAGTAATTGTGCAATATGTCAACATGTCATTAGTAATTTTATAATATGTCAACATGGCATTAGTAATTGTGCAATATGTCAACATGACATTAGTAATTGAGCAATATGTCAACATGACATTAGTAATTGTGCAATATGTCAACATGACATTAGAAATTGTGCAATATGTTGACATGGCATTAGTAATTCTACAATATGTCAACATGGTATTAGTAATTGTGCAATATGTCAACATGACATTAGTAATTGTGCAATATGTCAACATGACATTAATAATAGTGCAATATGTCAACATGACATTAGTAATTGTGCAATATGTCAACATGACATTAGAAATTGTGCAATATGTTGACATGGCATTAGTAATTCTAAAATATGTCAACATGACATTAATAATAGTGTAATATGTAACATGATGTTAGTACAATATGTCAACATGATGTTAGTACAATATGTCAACATGATGTTAGTACACTATGCCAACATGATGTTAGTACACTATGCCAACATGATGTTAGTACAATATGTCAACATGATGTCAGTACAATATGTCAACATGTTAGTACACTATGTCAACATGATGTTAGTACACTATGCCAACATGATGTTAGTACAATATGTCAACATGATGTTAGTACAATATGTCAACATGATGTTAGTACAATATGTCAACATGATGTCAGTACAATATGTCAACATGATGTCAGTACAATATGTCAACATGATGTCAGTACAATATGTCAACATGATGTTAGTACAATATGTCAACATGATGTTAGTACACTATGTCAACATGATGTTAGTACAATATGTCAACATGATGTTAGTACAATATGTCAACATGATGTCAACATGTTAGTACACTATGCCAACATGATGTTAGTACACTATGCCAACATGATGTTAGTACAATATGCCAACATGATGTCAGTACAATATGTCAACATGATGTCAGTACAATATGTCAACATGATGTTAGTACAATATGTCAACATGATGTTAGTACAATATGTCAACATGATGTTAGTACAATATGTCAACATGATGTCAGTACAATATGTCAACATGTTAGTACACTATGCCAACATGATGTTAGTACACTATGCCAACATGATGTTAGTACAATATGTCAACATGATGTTAGTACACTATGCCAACATGATGTTAGTACAATATGTCAACATGTTAGTACACTATGTCAACATGATGTTAGTACACTATGCCAACATGATGTTAGTACAATATGTCAACATGATGTTAGTACAATACGTCAACATGATGTTAGTACAATATGTCAACATGATGTTAGTACAATATGTCAACATGTTAGTACACTATGCCAACATGATGTTAGTACACTATGCCAACATGATGTTAGTACAATATGCCAACATGATGTTAGTACACTATGCCAACATGATGTTAGTACAATATGCCAACATGATGTTAGTACACACCAACAAAACAATATGCCAACATGATGTTAGTACAATATGCCAACATGATGTTAGTACACTATGCCAACATGATGTTAGTACAATATGTCAACATGATGTTAGTACAATATGTCAACACGATGTTAGTACAATATGTCAACATGATGTTAGTACAATATGCCAACATGATGTTAGTACAATATGTCAACATGATGTTAGTACAATATGTCAACATGATGTTAGTACAATATGCCAACATGATGTTAGTACACTATGCCAACATGATGTTAGTACACTATGCCAACATGATGTTAGTACAATATGTCAACATGATGTTAGTACAATATGTCAACATGATGTTAGTACAATATGTCAACATGATGTTAGTACAATACGTCAACATGATGATAATATTTGTGTACAATATGTCAACAATATGATAATGATTGTACAATATGTCAACATAACAATAATGATAGTGTGATATGTCAACACGAAGATACTGATTGCATAGATGTCAACATCTGACCTGTTTTATTGTGTAGTAACTGTGCTGTGAAACCAGTATTGTCAGACCTGTTTGGTGCTGTAAAACATAAACTGTTTTGATGGACCATAAAAACAGAACTTTGATGTTGGTGTCTAATGTTAACATTTTATATTGCAAATCTTCTTAGAAAGAAATTAACTTTCTCGGCTGTTTTTAAAAAACCCGAGCGAGTTATTTGTCATGCTTGGACAGCTTTCTTCCCCTAGTTCTCCATCTTTCCTCCACCTTTCCTCCACCTTTCCTCCATCTTTCCTCCATCTCTGAACTTCAATGTTGATCATATAGGTGAAAATCTATTCATGTATTCTGATGATACGTCAGATCTAATATTCATTTAGTGGCAATAAGTCACTTCTTGCAATCGTCAGATTGGTTATGCAATAAGTCACTTCTTGCAATCTTCAGATTGGTTATGCAATAAGTCACTTCTTGCAATCTTCAGATTGGTTATGCAATAAGTCACTTCTTGCAATCTTCAGATTGGTTATGCAATAAGTCACTTCTTGCAATATTCAGATTGGTTATGCAATAAGTCACTTCTTGCAATCATCAGATTGGTTATGCAATAAGTCACTTCTTGCAATCATCAGATTGGTTATGCAATAAGTCACTTCTTGCAATCGTCAGATTGGTTATGCAATAAGTCACTTCTTGCAATCGTCAGATTGGTTATGCAATAAGTCACTTCTTGCAATCTTCAGATTGGTTATGCAATAAGTCACTTCTTGCAATCGTCAGATTGGTTATGCAATAAGTCACTTCTTGCAATCATCAGATTGGTTATGCAGCGGAGAAATCCAAGATGGCTTCCAAAATGGCCGCTTGACTTAGCGGAATATAAATCGTTCATATATAAATTAAAAAGCACTTATCTTTTTAGATTATACAAATTTAATTTAGCTCTATTGCGAAACAAGGTTTTACTGAGATCAATCGCTCTCGAGACCTCATTCCTGATGTAATCCATCGCCATGAGAGAGAGAGGAGGCAATGTGGAATTTAAGTGCCTTGCCTACGGGCACAAACGTAACAGTTACAGCTGGGCGCTACCTCTGGCCTTTTCACACCTGAAATGAACGCGCTACCACTGAGCTATCACAACTTCTGCAAAAGCAATTGTCGGTATAACATCACATATGGGTAGATTTACTTGACTAGATTTCTCTGGGGCAGACCTTTCTATAATTTTATGCAAATAAGATTAATTATCAAAGATCAAATATTTCAAATGTTCACAAATGTAAAATTTAACCTTTCAAAACTATGTATTGTTACTCTTTTTCTCTATATTTATTAAAATAGATGACTTTCAGATAAAAATTAAAGCTTTCAAACAAGATTTGAATTCAATTGTGCAGACACAACTTGTAAGCAAAGTACTGTGGTATATGTTGTAGAGAGTCGTTGGTTTATACATGTGTAAATGTCCTTTGTTTTTACTGTTATTCCCTAACCAGATGTTGCGGTATGATAATTTTGTGATTTAATTGATAACACATCTTTACAGATAAGTATCAATAGGATTTGTAGGATTTCTGTCGAGATACAGTCAAACCTGTGTTAAGCAGCCAGTCAAGGGAATCACAGAAATTGGCTGCTTAACACAGGTTGCTGCTTAATAGAGGGCAAATGTATAATAAAACAGCATATTGGGAATCTGGAAACTGGCTGCTTAATATAGGTTGGCTGCTTAATGGAGGTGATCACTAACACAGGTTTGACTGTATAGTAAATACACCGACATTTCAACAACTTTTGTTAAAGTTATTTACTGAAAATGTCGTAAATATGTACTTTTCTTTTTGCCTTATGTGGAGGCAGCAGTAACATCTATGTTTAAGTTATATATATATGATTAATACTGTTACTTGTACAGGTGATGGTGAGTTGTGTTTCTGTGTAGATACAGTGTGCATTATGTATTGTTGTTAGATAAAGTGTCTCCAGGTCTGGAGGGTTTTTTTCTTCAAATTTCTACTAACGTCAAACTCGGGCTAAAGAGATGTGATTGATTATATCAGAGTCTGTTTGATTGACCTACCGTATCTATATTGCTGATTAAATCTGGGAACTAAAGAAACGTAGCTGAATCTAAGAACAGTTTCTCTTCTGTGATTAAATTTTCGGGAAGTGTACTTGTCTGTGTGGTTGTCTATTTCTAAGAACTGAACATTGCTGTGATTGGTTAATGCAGGCCCTGACCACTGTTGTAAATGGTTTATTATAGGACATAAACTCAGCTGCAGTTTGTTATCTCTACTGGTTGGTGACCATTTTGAACTGGGTGACCCATTTTTCCCGTCCATCCTCGTAAATGCTTCTTATTTCAGTTGCATGCGTCATTTTTGTTCTCGGTCATTCCAGTGCTTGTTTCCACTTCACACAATCGAAGATTTACAACACAGGCGAGTAAAACATATTAAAAATCTTTGTTTACTTGAGTTTTAAATTCTCTGTGGACTTTGAGATACAGGGAAACCCCATATTTCTGAGCATGCACAAACTGTTTTAGGAGGCCCAATTAGTGGCATAATTAATGTCTGATGCTGTCAACATCGTACAAAGTAGCATCAAGTTTTCTACTTCTAAGAATGGTAAGATAAAACTTATTTATAAATACAAAATAAACAAATATAAAGTCGGAACTATTACAGTATTGAAAATGTAAAAAGTTGATACCAAAATTTATCTTAAATATGTATTCTTGAATAGATAAACAGACAGATGAGTTCAAACTAAACATTATAAAACCATGAAATATTATGGAAAATGTAGCACATTGATACTATATCTAGTGCACTTTACATGTCTATAATTTATCTACTGGGAAATGTATGCTTTACATTTTATTATTTGGTCCATTTATTTGATCGATACGAAGTTGCACAAATTAGTTTTTATTGTATTATTGCAGATTCTGTTAGATATAAACGAACTATGGCGGCAAATAGAAGTGTCCGGATGTGTCTTCTCTTGAATTTTAATTAAACATTGTAATTACCCTTTTGGAACTCCACTGGCGGTTACCTCCCTCAATATAAGCCGTTTTGTGTTATTTCGATATATATGACGAACTGACCTATTTATTGATGTCAAATAAATGATAATGCAGCATAAACATTTAGAGTTCTGATTGAAAAACATTGTTTTTTGGACAGAAAATGGTCGCCAACCAGTAGAAATACAAGTCGCTTGTCATAGCATATATCATGCAACTGAACTTGGCTGTGATTGGGTACCTGGCAATTGAACTTGGCTGTGATTGGGTACCTGGCAACTGAACTTGGCTGTGATTGGGTACCTGGCAATTGAACTCGGCCGTGATTGGGTACCTGGCAACTGAACTTGGCTGTGATTGGGTACCTGGCAACTGAACTTGGCTGTGATAAATAGTCTTGCCTATGATTGGTGTATATTTGGAACTGTACTCGCCTATGATTGGTGTATATTTGGAACTGTACTCGTCTATGATTGGTGTATATTTGGAACTGTACTCGGCTATGATTGGTGTATATTTGGAACTGTACTCGTCTATGATTGGTGTATATTTGGAACTGTACTCGCCTATGATTGGTGTATATTTGGAACTGTACTCGTCTATGATTGGTGTATATTTGGAACTGTACTCGTCTATGATTGGTGTATATTTGGAACTGTACTCGTCTATGATTGGTGTATATTTGGAACTGTACTCGGCTATGATTGGTGTATATTTGGAACTGTACTCGGCTATGATAAATAGTCTCGCCTACAATTGGTATATATTTGGAACTGTACTCACCTATGATTGGTGTATATTTGGAACTGTACTCGCCTATGATTGGTGTATATTTGGAACTGTACTCGTCTATGATTGGTGTATATTTGGAACTGTACTCGGCTATGATTGGTGTATATTTGGAACTGTACTCCCCTATGATTGGTGTATATTTGGAACTGTACTCACCTATGATTGGTGTATATTTGGAACTGTACTCCCCTATGATTGGTGTATATTTGAAACTGTACTCGGCTATGATTGGTGTATATTTGGAACTGTACTCGCCTATGATTGGTGTATATTTGGAACTGTACTCGTCTATGATTGGTGTGTTTTTGGAACTGTACTCGGCTATGATAAATAGTCTCGCCTACAATTGGTATATATTTGGAACTGTACTCGGCTATGATTGGTAGAATTAAGCTGTGATTAGCTAGGTACCAGCATTGAACTGGAAACAGCTTTAGACTGAGTTTGCGGTTAGAGAAATGTTATCATTTTAGACCCGTGCATAGTCTGTTCTATTTTTAGATCTCAAGAGTGTTTTACCTGCATAATAATTACATTACCATATATGTATATATATATACATCATTTATTACTAGTGCTAACTTCCTAGTCTGATTGACATTTTGCTACATATACATTACCGCCAAACCTGTGTTAAGCAGCCAGCCAAGGGAATTACAGAAAGTGGCTGCTTAGCACAGGTGGCTGCTTAATAGAGGTCACATCTATAGTAAGACACCAATTTGGGATTCTATAAACTGGCTGCTTAATACAGGTTGGCTGCTTAATAGAGGTGACCACTAACACAGGTTTGACTGTATAGTATACTTTGACATGTTTCCGCCTGAATGAACATAGCCTAACATTGATGGCTATCCCACCAATAATTAACCCATTCAACACCAAGTAACTGACATGGACTGGTCCATGATATTCATAAACCAATAAATGAATCAGAAAATCACATTTGGACAAGTTCATTTATCAAAATGGGTAATTATGTCTAAAAATAGTCATATCACTGGCAAAAAGTGCAGATCCTGATGAGACGGCTCGTCACGAGCCGGCTCATCTGGATCTACACTTTTTGTAAGCCTATTTAGAGATCTGTGGTGTTGAAAGGGTTAATGACCACCGTAGCTTGTCCGAACAGCAAAACCAGGCCCATCTGAAGTGCTTCTGTATTACTAGTTTTAGCTCACCAGAGTATAGGTGATTCAGGGAAGGTGGAAAACGGTCATTTTGAATTTGAGATCGAGAGTAAATGTTGTTATTTTTTTGTTAAATTAGGTCAGTCCATTATAGAAACCTTTATCAGCATACTCAGGTGAGGGTCATAGAGAGTCAATGGGGTTCTCTTATTTAAATTCAGTTATTTATCTCTCAGTGAATTATGTCACACTACAGGACAGAATACGCTGTCTTGAGTTTTTTTATTAAATTTTGTCCGATTACATGTCAAATTCACCGTCAATGTCATTGAATTGTTTCACTTTATCCGTTATTAGGATTATGTTTGTATTGTGCTGTAGAGAGTCTGGTAGAATAATGATAACAATATAGCGGAGAACTGTGCTTTTGTATGGCAGCAAGTAACATAGTTATGTGGGGATGAATATAATGTAAATGTGCATTTAGTAGTTGTGGAGCCCTGTCATGATGGGAGATGATTCTTGTCCAGCCACTAGATGTGCATTTAGTAGTTGTGTAGCCCTGTCATGATGGGAGATGATTCTTGTCCAGCCACTAGATGTGCATTTAGTAGTTGTGTAGCCCTGTCACGATGGGAGATGATTCTTGTCCAGCCACTAGATGTGCATTTAGTAGTTGTGGAGCCCTGTCACAATGGGAGATGATTCTTGTCCAGCCACTAGATGTGCATTTAGTAGTTGTGGAGCCCTGTCACAATGGGAGATGATTCTTGTCCAGCCACTAGATGTGCATTTAGTAGTTGTGGAGCCCTGTCACAATGGGAGATGATTCTTGTCCAGCCACTAGATGTGCATTTAGTAGTTGTGGAGCCCTGTCACAATGGGAGATGATTCTTGTCCAGCCACTAGATGTGCATTTAGTAGTTGTGGAGCCCTGTCACAATGGGAGATGATTCTTGTCCAGACACTAGATGTGCATTTAGTAGTTGTGTAGCCCTGTCACGATGGGAGATGATTCTTGTCCAGCCACTAGATGTGCATTTAGTAGTTGTGGAGCCCTGTCACAATGGGAGATGATTCTTGTCCAGCCACTAGATGTGCATTTAGTAGTTGTGGAGCCCTGTCACGATGGGAGATGATTCTTGTCCAGCCACTAGATATGCATTTAGTAGTTGTGGAGCCCTGTCACGATGGGAGATGATTCTTGTCCAGCCACTAGATGTGCATTTAGTAGTTGTGGAGCCCTGTCACGATGGGAGATGATTCTTGTCCAGCCACTAGATGTGCATTTAGTAGTTGTGGAGCCCTGTCACGATGGGAGATGATTCTTGTCCAGCCACTAGATGTGCATTTAGTAGTTGTGTAGCCCTGTCACAATGGGAGATGATTCTTGTCCAGCTACTAGATGTGCATTTAGTAGTTGTGGAGCCCTGTCACGATGGGAGATGATTCTTGTCCAGCCACTAGATGTGCATTTAGTAGTTGTGGAGCCCTGTCACGATGGGAGATGATTCTTGTCCAGCCACTAGATGTGCATTTAGTAGTTGTGTAGCCCTGTCACAATGGGAGATGATTCTTGTCCAGCTACTAGATGTGCATTTAGTAGTTGTGGAGCCCTGTCACGATGGGAGATGATTCTTGTCCAGCCACTAGATGTGCATTTAGTAGTTGTGGAGCCCTGTCACGATGGGAGATGATTCTTGTCCAGCCACTAGATGTGCATTTAGTAGTTGTGTAGCCCTGTTACAATGGGAGATGATTCTTGTCCAGCTACTAGATGTGCATTTAGTAGTTGTGGAGCCCTGTCACGATGGGAGATGATTCTTGTCCAGCCACTAGATGTGCATTTAGTAGTTGTGTAGCCCTGTCACGATGGGAGATGATTCTTGTCCAGCCACTAGATGTGCATTTAGTAGTTGTGTAGCCCTGTCATGATGGGAGATGATTCTTGTCCAGCCACTAGATGTGCATTTAGTAGTTGTGTAGCCCTGTCATGATGGGAGATGATTCTTGTCCAGCCACTAGATGTGCATTTAGTAGTTGTGTAGCCCTGTCACGATGGGAGATGATTCTTGTCCAGCCACTAGATGTGCATTTAGTAGTTGTGGAGCCCTGTCACAATGGGAGATGATTCTTGTCCAGCCACTAGATGTGCATTTAGTAGTTGTGGAGCCCTGTCACAATGGGAGATGATTCTTGTCCAGACACTAGATGTGCATTTAGTAGTTGTGTAGCCCTGTCACGATGGGAGATGATTCTTGTCCAGCCACTAGATGTGCATTTAGTAGTTGTGGAGCCCTGTCACAATGGGAGATGATTCTTGTCCAGCCACTAGATGTGCATTTAGTAGTTGTGGAGCCCTGTCACAATGGGAGATGATTCTTGTCCAGCCACTAGATGTGCATTTAGTAGTTGTGGAGCCCTGTCACAATGGGAGATGATTCTTGTCCAGACACTAGATGTGCATTTAGTAGTTGTGTAGCCCTGTCACGATGGGAGATGATTCTTGTCCAGCCACTAGATGTGCATTTAGTAGTTGTGGAGCCCTGTCACAATGGGAGATGATTCTTGTCCAGCCACTAGATGTGCATTTAGTAGTTGTGGAGCCCTGTCACGATGGGAGATGATTCTTGTCCAGCCACTAGATGTGCATTTAGTAGTTGTGGAGCCCTGTCACGATGGGAGATGATTCTTGTCCAGCCACTAGATGTGCATTTAGTAGTTGTGGAGCCCTGTCACGATGGGAGATGATTCTTGTCCAGCCACTAGATGTGCATTTAGTAGTTGTGTAGCCCTGTCACAATGGGAGATGATTCTTGTCCAGCTACTAGATGTGCATTTAGTAGTTGTGGAGCCCTGTCACGATGGGAGATGATTCTTGTCCAGCCACTAGATGTGCATTTAGTAGTTGTGGAGCCCTGTCACGATGGGAGATGATTCTTGTCCAGCCACTAGATGTGCATTTAGTAGTTGTGTAGCCCTGTTACAATGGGAGATGATTCTTGTCCAGCTACTAGATGTGCATTTAGTAGTTGTGGAGCCCTGTCACGATGGGAGATGATTCTTGTCCAGCCACTAGATGTGCATTTAGTAGTTGTGTAGCCCTGTCACGATGGGAGATGATTCTTGTCCAGCCACTAGATGTGCATTTAGTAGTTGTGGAGCCCTGTCACAATGGGAGATGATTCTTGTCCCGCCACTAGATGTGCATTTAGTAGTTGTGGAGCCCTGTCACAATGGGAGATGATTCTTGTCCAGCCACTAGATGTACATTTAGTAGTTGTGGAGCCCTGTCACGATGGGAGATGATTCTTGTCCAGCCACTAGATGTGCATTTAGTAGTTGTGGAGCCCTGTCACAATGGGAGATGATTCTTGTCCAGCCACTAGATGTGCATTTAGTAGTTGTGGAGCCCTGTCACAATGGGAGATGATTCTTGTCCAGACACTAGATGTGCATTTAGTAGTTGTGGAGCCCTGTCACAATGGGAGATGATTCTTGTCCCGCCACTAGATGTGCATTTAGTAGTTGTGGAGCCCTGTCACAATGGGAGATGATTCTTGTCCAGCCACTAGATGTACATTTAGTAGTTGTGGAGCCCTGTCACGATGGGAGATGATTCTTGTCCAGCCACTAGATGTGCATTTAGTAGTTGTGGAGCCCTGTCACAATGGGAGATGATTCTGATCCAGCCACTATAGGCATTACAGTGTGACATGATTGGTTTTGATAACACTATCTGTATTGTCCTCTTGTAAACATTATAATCTTGGAACACACAATAGCCTGATCCGATTCAACTCTCATCAGTTACCCCACCCCTGCTACACGTCTCAGCAGATTGAAATGAATGTAAGGTATTGATTGTGCATCCATTTGTAAATCCCGGATATATTGTAGCAGGGGATGATTTTGCAAACTGGTACATACTTTCATATCTGTCTCTATCAATGCACTCTATTATAGATATGTTTGGTTATTGTCTGTAAGTCACCCAGGTATTGTAGCAGGGGATGATTTTGCAAACTGGTACATACTTTCATATCTGTCTCTCTATCAATGCACTCTATTATAGATATGTTTGGTTATTGTCTGTAAGTCACCCAGGTATTGTAGCAGGGGATGATTTTGCAAACTGGTACATACTTTCATATCTGTCTCTATCAATGCACTCTATTATAGATATGTTTGGTTATTGTCTGTAAGTCACCCAGGTATTGTAGCAGGGGATGATTTTGCAAACTGGTACATACTTTCATATCTGTCTCTATCAATGCACTCTATTATAGATATGTTTGGTTATTGTCTGTAAGTCACCCAGGTATTGTAGCAGGGGATGATTTTGCAAACTGGTACATACTTTCATATCTGTCTCTATCAATGCACTCTATTATAGATATGTTTGGTTATTGTCTGTAAGTCACCCAGGTATTGTAGCAGGGGATGATTTTGCAAACTGGTACATACTTTCATATCTGTCTCTATCAATGCACTCTATTATAGATATGTTTGGTTATTGTCTGTAAGTCACCCAGGTATTGTAGCAGGGGATGATTTTGCAAACTGGTACATACTTTCATATCTGTCTCTATCAATGCACTCTATTATAGATATGTTTGGTTATTGTCTGTAAGTCACCCAGGTATTGTAGCAGGGGATGATTTTGCAAACTGGTACATACTTTCATATCTGTCTCTCTATCAATGCACTCTATTATAGATATGTTTGGTTATTGTCTGTAAGTCACCCAGGTATTGTAGCAGGGGATGATTTTGCAAACTGGTACATACTTTCATATCTGTCTCTATCAATGCAATCTATTATAGATATGTTTGGTTATTGTCTGTAAGTCACCCAGGTATTGTAGCAGGGGATGATTTTGCAAACTGGTACATACTTTCATATCTGTCTCTATCAATGCAATCTATTATAGATATGTTTGGTTATTGTCTGTAAGTCACCCAGGTATTGTAGCAGGGGATGATTTTGCAAACTGGTACATACTTTCATATCTGTCTCTATCAATGCACTCTATTATAGATATGTTTGGTTATTGTCTGTAAGTCACCCAGGTATTGTAGCAGGGGATGATTTTGCAAACTGGTACATACTTTCATATCTGTCTCTATCAATGCAATCTATTATAGATATGTTTGGTTATTGTCTGTAAGTCACCCAGGTATTGTAGCAGGGGATGATTTTGCAAACTGGTACATACTTTCATATCTGTCTCTATCAATGCAATCTATTATAGATATGTTTGGTTATTGTCTGTAAGTCACCCAGGTATTGTATCAGGGGATGATTTTGCAAACTGGTACATACTTTCATATCTGTCTCTATCAATGCAATCTATTATAGATCTGTTTGGTTATTGTCTGTAAGTCACCCAGGTATTGTAGCAGGGGATGGTTTTCCGAACTCATACTTTCATGTTGATCTTCATCAATGAAATATATATATAAATATAAAACAGGAACACATGGGTATCAATATATTGCCAACCGGTTTCATTTCCTTCCTCAGGGTAATAACAAAAATGGCCTCAAAATTTGTGCAATTTCTTAGTACCGCCAATTTTGTGTATTTTGTGACGTCATCAAATAATGTTTAATTTTGGAGAACATAAATCATTTAAATAACGTTGTTTGGCTAACCTAGCAGATACGTAATCATTGTGTAATTTATAAAACGATACGATAGCGAAAATTGATGGCTCATTTTACAACAATTATCTAAACGTGTTTGCCTTGTTAGTTTAACCCATTCAACACCAAGTAACTCACATGGACTGGTCCATGATATTCATAAACCAATAAATGAATCAGAAAATCACATTTGGACAAGTTCATTTATCAAAATGGGTAATTTTGTCTAAAAATAGTCATATCACTGGCAAAAAGTGCAGATCCTGATGAGACGGCTCGTCACGAGCCGGCTCATCTGGATCTACACTTTTTGTAAGCCTATTTAGAGGTCTGTGGTGTTGAAAGGGTTAAACATATTTTATTCGGATCAACTACATATATACATATATAAACACAATGTTTATACATCGGAACCGATATGGGTCGAGAAACAAGCTTAAAGCTTATATGAATCCC
Source organism: Archivesica marissinica (assembly GCA_014843695.1). Lineage (NCBI taxonomy): Eukaryota > Metazoa > Mollusca > Bivalvia > Venerida > Vesicomyidae > Archivesica > Archivesica marissinica. The sequence goes on from CM026404.1 coordinate 75,689,434, forward strand.
TTCCCATGTTGGAGTACGTTTAAATGGTACAAATTGCTTGCCTTGTTGACGGGACTTGCTGATCATGTAAATGTGCAGTATGTCAGTTTCTTAGTTTGTCGCCTGTTTGGCCTATGTACCATCCATACTCACCCATAAGACGACTTATTTGCCTCCAGATTATGGCTTCAACATGGCTTCCCGTCTTATAAGATTAAATGTGTTTTCCATGAGAAAGCCAGCACTCTTGACACTTGACACACTCTTGTCTTCAACTTGCACTGGCTGGCTAAACATGCAATTTATACTTGCATCTTGTGTCCATATTATCAACACGCCTTATATGCGAGTGCATGCCAAAACCCACAGATTTCAGGAGCAAAGTAGGGCGGGGGGTCACCTTATAGGCGAGTATAACGGTAGTACTCATTGCATATTAATACAATTTTATATACATGTGGTATTTTTAGTTCCGGGATAATTTTAGAGATTATATATATGTAGCGAAGCGAGACCCTGCCAAGCCTTGTATTTTTGTATGTTTTGTAGTTTAAAGTCACATGGATAGCTTAAGCTTATTGGCGACCGTCATTGGGGAGGAAAACCCAGGTGCTCCTCCGAGCAGTATTTCAGGAACCTATGTGTACCCGGGTAGAACCACTCACTGACTCTGCAAGTCAGCTGGATAGCTTCCTCACATGAATGAATTTGATAACCCCCAGTGGGATTCGAACCTAGTGGTGAAATTTTGTTGCCTGGAAATAGTCAAGCCAGTGAAGTTTGGTTTGAGCCATGGGTGGTTTGAGTGAAGCATTGGTCAATGTTGAGTTACCCATGATTCTTAGAAAAGGTCAATGTTGAGTTACCCATGATTCTTAGAAAAGGTCAATGTTGAGTTACCCATGATTCTTAGAAAAGGTCAATGTTGAGTTACCCATGATTCTTAGAAAAGGTCAATGTTGAGTTACCCATGATTCTTAGAAATTGTGCATAGAAGCTCGCTGTTTACGGTTGTATGTATACAATGTATGTGTCTATACCAACAGCATTTTCATAATCATAATATTTTGTTAGGTATTGTAAACCATGCTATATATTAGACAATGACCAAATTGTAACTTTTTTACTTCTATTTTGATAATCATGTTATTGGCTAATTAAATGTACACAGGTAAATAAATATGTACATGTGTTCTAAAAATAGACCTTTCATATCGGTATTGTTTGTGTGTTTTACGTTTATTTATCGTCGCTACCGGTTGCCCATATGAGCGACGCCTCCTGAAGAGATTAGTCATTTTAGATTGTTGGAGGATAGTGCGATGATACAGACAGAGACCCATTCCAGAGTATCCTCTGGTTCTTTTATGTGCATGGTGTAAAGCACCGACACGAGACCTCGGTTTAACGTCCCATCTGAAACTGTTAATTTTATTAGGGTCAGACGGGGGATCGAACCTGCGATCCCTGAATAACCAGTCCAGCATGTTATCACTGGACTATAGATCAGTCTGTAATCGGTAAAGTAGAACAATGTATTCTTTAGAATTTTTGTTCAGATCCTTTTCACATTCTATGATTGCATTGTACTTTTGTCGCCAATATTGTTTGGTCTCATTTTCGTTTTGTTTCCCGTTTCTTGTACCCGACCGTTGTCAGGTCCTTCACTAAGTTGTTTCCTGTACCCGACTTAGCTATGCTCCGTTGTCAGGTCCTTCACTAAGTTGCTCGGTGCTATGATCAGTAAGATTTGGTTCTGACCTGGTTAATGAAGAATTGAGGGAGATGATGTAGTTACAATTCTTTAACCTGCCGAATAAATTGGACGGAATGTGCAAACAACATAGATCCAGATCAGCCAAATCAAATTAAATCTTATTTACTGTCGGCATGGTACATAGCCGCAATGTTACGCCGAGATATAATAACGTTGCAGATTTAAAGAACCAATTATTGTTCTGGACAGAATTAAATAATGACACATTGTCTTTGATAGGTATTTATAGAACCAGTTATTGTTCTGGACAGAATTAAAGAATGAAACATTGTTTTTGATAGGTATTTAAAGAACCAGTTATTGTTCTGGACAGAATTAAAGAATGAAACATTGTTTTTGATAGGTATTTAAAGAACCAATTATTGTTCTGGACAGAATTAAAGAATGAAACATTGTTTTTGATAGGTATTTATAGAACCAATTATTGTTCTGGACAGATTTAAAGAATGAAACATTGTTTTTGATAGGTATTTATAGAACCAATTATTGTTCTGGACAGATTTAAAGAATGAAACATTGTTTTTAAAGAGATGTAATGAACAACATGGTAATTGTTTTAAAGAACCAAGTATTGTTTTAGGCAGAGATTTAAAGAACCAAGTACTGTTTTAGGCAGAGATTTAAAGAACCAAGTACTGTTTTAGGCAGAGATTTAAACCAAGTACTGTTTTAGGCAGAGGTTTAAAGAACCAAGTACTGTTTTAGGCAGAGATTTAAAGAATCAAGTACTGTTTTAGGCTAGGCAGAGATTTAAAGAACCAAGTATTGTTTTAGGCTAGACAGAGATTTAAAGAACCAAGTACTGTTTTAGGCAGAGATTTAAAGAACCAAGTACTGTTTTAGGTAGAGATTTAAAGAACCAAGTACTGTTTTAGGCAGAGATTTAAAGAACCAAGTATTGTTTTAGGCTAGGCAGAGATTTAAAGAACCAAGTATTGTTTTAGGCTAGGCAGAGATTTAAAGAACCAAGTATTGTTTTAGGCTAGGCAGAGATTTAAAGAACCAAGTATTGTTTTAGGCTAGGCAGAGATTTAAAGAACTAGTTATTTTCCTCAACTATTGTGATAAATTACATGTTATACATTATTTATATTTTATTTCTCCTTTATTTACTGGTTGGCGTTTAGCCGTTTACATAGGTTATATGTACAGTTGTTTTGATATTTATATTGTCTAGTCAGTAATAAGGTGCTGTCTTTAAAATAAAGTTTATAGTAGTAACTTACGTTCTTCCGTCTTTTTTTTAGCTCACCTGAGCGACCATTGTGTAATGGATACAATGTGCGACTAGTAACCAAGGGGTTGCGGATTTGAGCCCCCTAGAACCATGGTAATCGTTTCATTAACCTGCTAATCACAACTAAAGTCGCTTTTGCAAACAGTATAGATCCAGATTAGTGGTACAGAACATGCCGTCTGATCAGGCTCTATGCTGTTTGCTATTCGGATAGTGCAGCTAACCTTGTCTGAATAGCAACAACATAGATCTGGATCAGATGCGGCGTTACGGTAACGCTGCGGCGGCTGATCTGGATCTATGTTTCTCACATTTCTTTCAATTTATTCGGCAGGTTACGAGTTTTAAGCAACACGCTCAACATCCACATTGCCTCTTCTCGCAGGAATTAAGTCACGAAAGCCATTAAACTAATGTTGTTAGAACTCGATTAATTATTGCCTAAAATAAATTTGTATAAACATGAGCTTGCTCGGAGCGAGTTATTGGTATAGGCCAGGTGTTCGCATCCAGTGTCCTTCTGTCCACAATTGTTAACCCGTAACCTGCTGAATAAATTAGACGGAATGTGCAAACGACATAGATCTAGATTAGCTGCGTCATTGGAAAAGCGACATTAGTCGTGATTGGCAGGTTATGGGTTAACTCTATCTCTTGGAAACTACCGCAGTGAATACAATCTAGGTAACTTGGAATGAAGAATCCATGTAATGTCACCTCTACCAATTTTATTATTCACTGCCAGCCTATTATTTGTGTCTGCAGAAATTTGAAATGATGTACCACTCACTGAACACAGGTTTCAGCCATTCAAGGTCAAGGTCACACATAGAACTTGGCATTCAAATGGTTATTTTTCATGTCTCCATAACTCTTTGAACTGTCAGAGGATTTTTAGAACGGCTAATGGTCAAACTCGGGTACAATGGTTGCAATTTAATCAAACTCGGGTAATTGCCCCCCCCCCCCTGCAGTTCCTTACTACAAACAACCTATCATAAATCATGGAACAGACAACGGATACGGCTGGACAAAGTGATGTTTGGTATACACCTGTGGAGGTCGTGGAGTACAACAGTTCCATACAGTAACTATTATGCTCGGATACAAGACAAAACAATTGATATTTACAAAAAACAGTTTATTGATACTTTTCTTGTAATACATAGCGATTGGTACAAATGTTTATACATGTATTATACAAAGCATAACCAGCATCTGGTACAACATCAACTTCAACATCTTTTACAATCCTTCACAGGTTTTGTGGGACAGGAACATTGAAACACAAGCAGATAATGAAACAGAGGAGGTAGAGTGTCATGTAAAGTTTGAAGACATTATATATAGAACACTATAATTGGCAATACATTTGAGGGCCTGGTACCAAGATTACTCTTATTCTGTTGCGAGTTAAATGACACAGAAAGTTTCATATGCAAAGTAGATCCAGACCAGACACTCCCCTTTCTATGAGTAGGCTGGTCTACTTTCAAACCGATCATTCCAAAACAGTTATTCCACAAACCTTCATTAAATGATCTGGGCCAAATTCAAAGACTTGATCTAATCCATTTTCTGTATTCTGATTATGTATGCATTGTTCAATATGTATTATATTGGGAAATAAAATATGTTTAAACTAAAGACAGACTATTCCATTAGTTAGTAAAAAACTGCTCCAAATTCAAGGACAGATTGTTCCATTACAGTTAGTCCATAAAACACCCCTATCAGATATAAACTGCTTCAAATTCAAATACAGAGCATTCCATTAGTTAGTAAAATACTGCTCCAAATTCAAGGACAGATTGTTCCCTTACAGTTAGTCCATAAAACACCCCTATCAGATATAAACTGCTCCAAATTCAAATACATAGCATTCTATTACAGTTAGTCCATAAAACTGTGTTGAAGAATTAGATGAACAAGTAGAAAGTTTAGTACCCAACCCTGACGATCATGCCATGAACATGTCAAGCTTAAAAACATAGATGGTCGGTCATGATGACAATAAGCCGCTCAACTGAACCAACGATACAATACGTTAGCTCCACATCGGACACCATTTACATGCCACTCACTACTTGAAAACCTGCTAGACTTTTCAGAGGTAAAGTCATCTCGTTTACTTCCCAGCAGGGGAGGGCCAGTTTACTAATGTTGCTAGAACTTGTTGCCCAATCCATTTTGCATTTTATCACATATAATGAATGTTAAGTCTATATGTACTATATATGTAAAATAGCAAATAAAATATGATTAAACTTCCCAGCCCGAGGATCGAACCTGTGTTTTATTCGTGAGAATGGAACGTGCTAACTTCTCCACTAATCGGACAGCCAGGATACAATCCTAATTACCATTCCATGGGAGCATGGTCAACATTGTCTATACAGTTTAAGAGGTGTCTTCTGAAGCAGTGTGTACAGATGCAGAACGACCCACCTACATTGTATCCTAACAGCTCCGGGTGCTCCCCTGGAGCATAGTTCAGGTGAGCTATACAGAGTATGAGCATATAAAGAGCTTCGCACACAATCTGTCTAGCAGTATATGAATACAGAAGGCATTTACACCAAACCTACAATATTGAACACTGAAAAGAGCTGAACAAATTGGTAATCCAGGGATTGCAGGTTCAATCCCCCGTCTGACCCTAATAAAATTAACAGTCTTTCAGATGGGACATTAAACCGAGGTCTCGTGTCGGTGCTTTACACCGTGCACGTAAAAGAACCAGAGGAGATTCTGGAATAGGTCTCTGTCTGTATCATTGCACTATCCTCACTCATATGGGCAACCGGTAGCGACGATAAATAAACGTAAAACATACATACGCTGAACAAATAAAGTTTCTGTATAGCAGGGAACAGGCAGAATGATCAAATAATACATTTATCACATAATAAACAATAGGGCCATAGAAGCCCTGGATCGCTCACCGTAGTTTAACCCTTTCCTTCATAGAGATTTAGGTTAATACACTATTATATCTCCATACAACCGACAGCCATTTAGCTATCATGCAGTGGATAAGTAGTCGCCATATCTATCCCACCTACATAGATATTACTGGGACCATATGAGCATTGGTTTGGCTACTACATTGTCAATGCATGTTGTATTGATAATGGCCTCAAGAGATGCTTCTATTAGGGAAAAGGTTAAAAGCTCAAAGCTCTATAAAAACATAATAATGTTTGGGAAGTTGGCACATTCATTTAAAATCTACTCAGTACGTCAAATTCCTTAAATAATATTTTAACAGGTCTCCCATTGAAAAATTATACATGTAGTTGCAATACAACCATCCCTAGACGTATCCACATAGCTAGTTTGGTAACTTTATGCCCAATGCGCATAGGTAATATAGCCCAGACAAACATTTTCCAACCATATTTTGGAATGTGACAAATAGCTATCCTTAGATGCATCCAATTTGTTTGGTATCTGTATGTCTTCAAGTAGTAAAGATCATGTTCAGACAAGAAATCTCAAAACAACATATCAACAGGTTGTTACATAAATGATGTGGTGTCTATATATAAAACAGGTACTGAAGTGGCAAAGACAGCTACCCACACGTAATGTAAGCACACATGTTCCCGGTGATATGACTAATAATTCATGCCATATTATTTTGAAAAGACAATCATCCCGTTTAAGTTGTATGGAGAAATGTAGTTTATCATATAACTTTTAGCATGGAGAAAATGCCATATCTTCATATCGTTTTTATTGCAACAATTATGGAAATGTCTAAGGAAAGTGGTGGCATAATAGAGTTAACCGTTAACATAGGTATGACTGATTTAACTGTTAACATATAGGTATGACTGATTTAACTGTTAACATAGGTATGACTGATTTAACTGTTAACATAGGTAAGACTGAGGTAACCACTAACATAGGTAAGAGGGTACGTACAAAATAATAAACAACCTCTGGGCATTGAGGCTTCTAAATAAAAGATTTTTAAGCATTGTGCTATACGTCCATGGAAACTATGTGACCGGTCACCCCTACCGTGGGTTCATAATTGACCCCAGGATCATCATTTGTCGTGATTTGATCAAATTTAGTAGGAGTTGCAATATGCATAATAACGCACCTCTAGACAATGAGGTTTCTGATAAGATGTTTTTCAAATAGTTTGACTAAGAATGGTACCCCTAAAGTTGGGTCAAATAACACACAAGAATCGCACAATTTCATCAACCTTAGTAGAGGTTCACAAGTGATACCACATGTCAAATATCAAAGATCGGTATTGGATGCAGAGAAGAAGATTTTTAAAAGATTTACAATATCATTTGACCGTGTGACCTAGTTTTATGATGCAGTGACCTAATTTGAGCAATCTTGAAAGAGGATCACCCAATAATCATTGCTATGAAGTTTCATGATGATATTGAATTAGTAGTTCATCAGTATGTGTCGTTTGAAGCAAAATGTTGATGACGGACAACACATGACGACGGACAACACATGACGACGGACAACACATGACGATGGACAACACATGACAACAGATAACACATGATGACGGACAACACATGACGACGGATAACACATGATGACGGACAACACATGATGACGGACAACACATGACGACGGACAACACATGATGACGGACAACACATGACGACGGACAACACATGATAACGGATAACACATGATGATGGACAACACATGATGACGGACAACACATGACGACGGACAACACATGATGACGGACAACACATGATGACGGATAACACATGATGATGGACAACACATGATGACGGACAACACATGACGACGGACAACACATGATAACGGATAACACATGATGACGGAAAACACATAACGACAGACAACACATAACGACGGACAACACATGATGATGGACAACACATGACGATGGACAACACATGACGACGGATAACACATGACGACGGATAACACATGACGACGGACAATACATGATGACGGACAACACATGACGACGGACATGGGGCGATCACAAGTGTTCTGTGATCTAAAACAAGTAAAGAAAAACTACATATAATAACGTTTGAATAACATTTTTAACATAAAATAGAAAACAAGGAACACTATATTATCAACATTTGAAAGTTTCTATTACACAAATAAATACAATAAAGTGAACATTTCATAGTATTAACTAACTCTTTGTCTGCTGAGTAGATAAAATCACATTTGCAAGCAATATAGATCTAGATCAGCCACGGTGTAACACTGCATCAGGATCTATGTTGTTTACTATTCAGCATAGTGTTTTAGCTCCACTATCCTATTGTTGTTGTTGTTGTTGGTCTTCATCCACTGTCACAATCGGAACTCCTGAAAATACATTTATAATGCATACTGCATACGCAAATATAATCAAGGATTGAACATCACGTCCTTGTTTTTTGTGTGAAATTCGAACAGCAAGCAAACAAAGGCTCACTTTTATAAAATATGGTATGAAGTGGGGAAACTGCACGATCGTGCCCTTAACCCATTTCATTCTGGATATATTTAAAGGCTTTTGCAAACAACATAGATCCAGATCAGCCGCAGCGTGATGCTGCGTGCTGATCAGGATCTATGTTGTTTGCTGCATAGCCAAGTGTCTTAGCAAGATCATCTGAAGAGCAAACAGCATAGATCCTGATCAGACGGCTCGTTCCGTGGCAGTTGATCTGGCTCTATGTTCTTTGCAGATACCGTTTGAACGGTATCCAGAATGAAATGGGTTAAATGGTATTATTCAATAAATGTTAACAAAATAGTATTGCACAATACAAGATGATCATTAAATACAACTTTTGAATACAAGTGCGTTACAATGGCCAGTGTAGCTTGGACAAGATTTTGTGTGACAATTGTAAAAACAATTTTAATTTTTTAATTAATTTTATCGTTTAGGGAGTAGTGCCCCCCCCCCCACCATGTGGGTGAAGTCAGTGTGGCTATAGCGCCCCATGTCGCCCTCTAGGATGAACCATGATACGTACCATCAAGTTTCCTTAGTCTCTTTAATTTTTCTGCTACTACGGTTCTGTACTGCTTGTCAGGGTTGCTGTTGATGATGTCTTCCAATGGATTGTTAGTGAACACAAGCTCGATTAAACATGGTAAATCATCCTGAGGTAAACCAATCAAAACATGGTAAATCATCCTGAGGTATACCAATCAAAACATGGTAAATCATCCTGAGGTATACAAATCAAAACATGGTAAATCATCCTGAGGTATACAAATCAAAACATGGTAAATCATCCTGAGGTATACAAATCAAAACATGGTAAATCATCCTGAGGTAAACCAATCAAAACACGGTAAATCATCCTGAGGTATACAAATCAAAACATGGTAAATCATCCTGAGGTATACAAATCAAAACATGGTAAATTATCCTGAGGTAAACCAATCAAAACACGGTAAATCATCCTGAGGTATACCAATCAAAACATGGTAAATCATCCTGAGGTATACCAATCAAAACACGGTAAATCATCCTGAGGTATACCAATCAAAACACGGTAAATCATCCTGAGGTAAACCAATCAAAACATGGTAAATCATCCTGAGGTAAACCAATCAAAACATGGTAAATCATCCTGAGGTATACCAATCAAAACATGGTAAATCATCCTGAGGTATACAAATCAAAATATGGAAAGTCAGCCTGAGGTAAACCAATCAAAACACGGTAAATATTCCTGAGGTAAACCAATCAAAACACGGTAAATATTCCTGAGGTATACCAATCAAAACACGGTAGATCGTAAGGTAAATAAAGCAAAACAATGCAATATTATTGTAGCTTGTCCCAAATTACTATAAACTTCCATTTATTTTATTTATTTATTTAATGGATATCTTGACGATATCTTATTTACCGACGCCTCAACCTAATAAGGTCATGTGGCGTCGAAAACATTTGTAAAAATAAAAATTGTTTAAAAACGTGATCTATGTTAAAATGTTACATTTTAAATAATATATATACTCGATAATCACAATAAGTTGCATTATAATCTATTTATAAGGTGAGTTTCTTTTAAAAAACCTAATATTGTACTTGGCAGTACTGAATCGAATAATTCTTGTATACTATTTGTATTAAAGTATGCATTCCTTGTAAAGATGATGTCGGCACAGTGGAGCAAAAAGTGCTTCACTGTGAATATCTCATCACAAGGAATACATATGGTTTGTTCTTCTGCATTTAAAATATAAGAATGTGTAATCCAAGTGTGTCCAATACGACACCGAGTCAAACGAACTTGTTCTTTTCGGTTTAGTTTTGTACGATATGTACTTGAAAATATGGGTTTAATTTATTTCCAACTTGTTTGTCCCAATTTATTTGACATTTACTATCGACATATTTCCTAATATTGGATTTTAAATCCGTATGCGGTATTTTAGAGTTTGTTATTGGCAAGTCTAAAGCAGACTTTTCTAGAAAATCAGCTTCATCATTTCCTCGTATGTTTATATGACTGGGAATCCAACAAAAAACAACAGTTTTTGAGGAGCTAATAGATATGTATCTTTTAAAGATTTGTTGAATTAGGGGGTTGGAATGGTTTGGTTGTTTGAGAGATGTTAAAACCGACAAAGAATCGGAAAATATAATAAATTTGTCGTTTTCGTTAACAGTTATAAGGGAAAGAGCTAGGTCGATAGCTTGTGTTTCTGCAGAGAAAATTGAACTGTCATCAGGTAATCTTACAGTACTTGATTTAGTATGGGTAACTGCTGCACATGCAACCTTTTCAAGTCTTTTTGAGCCATCTGTGTAGATGGATATATAATCTTTATATTTAGATTTTATTTCTAAAAATTTTGTTTTAAAAATATCTGGACTAGTTTCACTTTTCTTATTCTCATACAAATGAAGATCTAAAATACTGTTTGGGGTAGTCAAAGTCCACGGTTCTTTATTTAACAACTTGTTTTCTTGTATAATTGTTGTATCTATTTTTGCTTCTACTAATAATGGTTTAATACGGAGACCTAGTGGTTTTATGGCGGATGGAGAGTTTCCGTAAACTATTTTGTTTTTAGGCTCGAAAACGCAATTGAATGCAGGATTTTTGGGATTTGCAGCGAGTTTGGTTGTATATTGTAACGAGAGTTTCTCTCTCCGTATGTATAAAGAGGGTTCATTTGTTTCAGCATATAAGCTTTCTACGGGAGATGTGCGAAAAGCTCCTAGAGCCAGTCGTAGACCTTGATGATGTATTGTATCTAACTTTTTCAAGTAGGATTTTCTCGCCGATCCATACACCATGGATCCGTAATCCAGTTTGGAACGGATAAGTGATCTGTATAGATTTATAAGAACTGGACAATCGCTTCCCCAATTTGTATTGGAGAGCACCTTCAAAATATTTAGAGCTTTTAGACATTTCGTCCGTAGATAATTTATATGAGGTATGAATGTTAATTTTTTGTCAAATATAAGTCCTAGGAATTTTACTTCTACTACAGGAATTTGTGAACCGTAAATTGTTAAATTTGGATCTGGATGTAATCCTCTCAATTGACAGAAATGTACGCATTGAGTTTTAATTTTAGAGAATTTGAAACCATTTTTGTTTGCCCAATCTTCAAGTTTATTTAGACATTGTTGGAGTTTTTGTTCAATGGTTTCCATATTTTTAGATTTGTAGAACATTACAAAATCATCTACATATAAGGAGCAATCTGTGTCGTTTAAACATTTCACAATGCTATTTATTTTAATATTAAAAAGTGTTGGGGATAAAATACTACCTTGAGGCACCCCTTGCTCTTGTTTGTATGTATCGGAGAGCGTTGAGCCAATTCTTACTTTAAAATTTCTATTTGATAAAAAATTGGCAATAAAATTTGGCACGTGGCCTTTCAGACCAAAATCGTGTAAATCTTTGAGAATACCATATTTCCATGTGGTATCATATGCCTTTTCTAAATCGAAAAAAACTGCTACCAAATGTTCTTTTTTGATGAGGGCATTACGAATATAAGTTTCTAGTCTTACTAGATGATCAGTTGTACATTTATTTTTCCGAAAACCCGTTTGGTAACTCGTAATCAAACTGTTTGATTCCAAGAACCAAACAAGTCTATCGTTAATCATTCTCTCCATGGTTTTACATAGACAACTAGTTAATGCGATGGGACGATAATTTGTGGGATTTGTATGATCTTTTCCTGGTTTGGGAATAGGAATGATTATGGCTTCACTCCATTCTTTGGGAAAGTTCTCACTTTCCCACGTCATATTAAAAATATCTAAAAGAGTTTTCATTGCATTATTTGGTCAATGTTTTATAATTTGATAATGGATTTGATCTGGACCTGTGGCCGTTTCTTTTGTTCTTTGTAGAGCAGTTTCGAGTTCTGACATATTGAATGGTAGATTATATTTTTCTTCATTTCTAGAATGAAAATCAATTTTTTTTTTCTCTTTCTCAGTTTTAAATTTCTGAAACTTCTCATTATAGTTTAATGTTGAAAAGTTGTTTTGAAAGTTTTCACCTAAAACATTGGATATGTCTTTTTTTGTTAAATGGGTTCTATTATTAGATGTATTTAGATGAACAATTTTTGAGCTTTTCCTCTTGCCATTTATTTTTGCTACCATATTCCAAACCCTTTTCATTGATGTATTAAGAGTTTATAGTAGATACATATTTTTGCCATGAAGTGCGTTTTGCATTTTTTATAGTTCTTCGAGCTTTTGCTCGTGTAATTTGTGTGTTTAAGAGATTTGCTTTTGTGGGAGTTTTATTAAATTTACGCAATGCCTTCTTTCGTTTATTTATAACATTTTTACAATCGTCATTAAACCATGGTCTAATTCTTTTAGAAGATGTAGAGGATTTCGGAATGCATTCCGTTGAAATTTTTAAAAGTGAATTCGAAAACGAGGTGATATGATCCTCGTTCCCAATCTTTTCCAATATCAAATGTTCTCTGCATAAAATTTGGAATTTTTCCCAATTAGCTTTTTGTAGATTCCATTGTGGGTAAAATTCATCTTTTGATTTGTTTATTTCTGTGATTACGATTGGGAAGTGGTCACTTCCATGTAGGTCATCATGTACGGACCATTCAAAATCTAAGAAAATGTTTGGATGACATATACATAAATCTAAAGCAGAAAAATGTCCTGTGGCAGGATGAAGGTATGTCGATTTGTTATCATTTAATAGACCAAGATCATTTTCAGTTATAAAGTCTTCTATTATTTTTCCTTTATTATTGATATTTGTACATCCCCATAGTTTACTATGTCCATTGAAATCTCCACCTAACATAAAAGGGTGAGGTAATTGTTCAACAAGATTCTCTAAATCATTTTGTTTTAATGGCGAGTTTGGAGGTATATAAATGGAACAAATTGTAAATGTTTTTGAAAGTGTAACCTTGGCAGCAATGTCCTGTAAATTTGTAGTCAAGTCTATTTTACTATGTGGAACAGTCTTTTTTATGAGAATGGATGATCCACCAGATGCCTTTTGACAATCATTATTTATAAAATTAAACATGATAAAATCTTTAAAATATATATTGTCAGTCGGTTTTAGGAAAGTTTCTTGCAAACAAAGGATTTTTGGTGAAAGCAGAGATATAAGTATTAAAATCTCATTATAGTTTGCTTTTAGTCCCCGACAGTTCCATTGTATTATTGTATTATTCTTATCCATTATTTACGGAGAGAAGATTAAAAAATGGTACATAAAAAGATTACATTTTAGGGTTTGGAGGTGGATCTGGTACCAGCTCCATGTCTTCATGTTCTAATGAAGAGAATTTATTCGATTGTTTTATGGGATCCACTGATCCCTTCGGTGGTCTATCTGAGTTTTGTTTCAGGTTGCTAGGTCCATTTGGTTTATTTGTTTTTTTTTGTTGGTTCGTTTTACTCTGTGACGAGTTTGATTTAATAACAGATGTTGATCGGGATTTACGAGATGTTGATTGGGATGAGGATTGAGAAGATAAGTGAGTTTTTGTTTTGTCATTGGAACTGTTTTTGGCTTCGGATTTTTCGGTAATAATTTCAGTAATAATTTCAGTTTGAGTGTATGCATTTTTCATTATTGGCTTATTTATTGCTGATTGAACTATTTTAGAGTATGATATATCTGGTTTATTTTCCTGAATTTTCCTTGCTTCGAAGTAAGATATTTTGTGAGCACTTTATTTTCATGATTTCTTTTTCTTTTATCCAAGTTTCGCATTTGTTCGATTTTGAGATGTGATCTTTTTTACAGTTTACGCATTTTGATTGATTGGGGCAATCTGCGGTAAGGTGATCATTTTCACCCATACCACAATTTTCACAAATGGAGTATTTTGTAATTTTACAGTTGTCTTCATGGTGGCCAAATTTTGGCAGTTGAAACATCGAAGTGGATTTGGTATATATAATTCGACATTTATATTTCTATAAAAGATTTTCAGATTTGGTGGAATAACTGTGTTGTTGAAGGTTAATAAAATTGTATTAGTTTCAAAAAATTGGCCGTCTTTTTTGTACATGAATCTTTTAGCTTGAGTGACGCCTTGTGTAGTTAAATTTTTAACAATATCTTCGTTCGAGACTCCTTTTAAAATGTGATCTTTGATTATACCTTTGGAACTGTTTAGAGATCTGTGTTCCGTTATAGTAACATCAATGTCGTATATTTGTTTTTAATTTTTAAAATATTTTCAGTTTGTGATCTGGATTTAGTTTCAATAAGTAACGTTTGGTTTCTTAGTTTTTTTACAGATTTTGGTGATCCAATTAAACTTTCCAATGATTTTTCGATAACAAATGGAGATAGTGAGCCAATTTTTTTTCCATGCATTTCTGATTCAATAATGAAGAATTTTGGATACGCTTTAAGTGGTATTATTTTAGCGTTAGCATATATGTGGTCATTCGTGTGTTAGTAAACAGGAGTAGCTGGAAAAAACACATGTCTGATCTGGTGACCACCGTACCGTCTCACATACTTCCCAGACCGAGGATTGAACCATGGTTGCATTGGTGAGAAGCGAGCATACTAACCACTGCCCTAATCGAACAGCTAAATTAAAATGGCCCAAACAAATTGCTAGCATAACTTAATATATTTTACTAAATTCTTGCTATCTTACAACATTCATAGCATTGATATACTAGAAACACCACAGTACACACTGCAGGTGATAAATGGGCCTAAATGAGATCATTTGAAATAATAACATCCTTCGCTGTTTTTGTAAATATTTATTATATTCATTGAATAAAACGATATTGACTCATCACCAAAAACAGAAAGTTATGTTATATTTCGGGTTTTACGCCTGCATCAGCACCATTTTGGGCTATATCACCGGCGGGCAGTTTACCTAACAACACCTTTCCTGGACAGGCTCCAACGGTTAACCAGTACTTGTAAGAAACTGCCAACTTTTTCATATAAATGAGACACGGCCTGAGCGGGGCTCGAACCCGTGACCATCAGTGATGATAGGTTAGTGGTATACAAGTCAGTGACCTTAACCACTCGGTCCGCCTCGGACCCCAAAACAGAAAGATACCAGAATTAAAATATTTTTTTTAAGTACGACGCAACACATTTTTATTTGGCCATGGTACCATGCCCAAATCGAGTAATGTTATGCAGGTAGTTCATAAAGTGGATATTTACCAAATATTATAATTTCCTGCATAATAACAAAGTATTTTTTTCCGCTAATTGGATGAACATTAAACCTTTGCATAATATAGAAAATAACACGTCCTTTTATATGGGCAACCAATATCAACGATAAATAAACGTAAAAACACACACCTTTATTTGGAAATTAGTTGTGACAATAACATCAGTGACACCTGTGACAATAACATCAGTGACACCTGTCTTGTCGTTTATATTTCTAACAACAATTGAAATCTTTTCTTGATCATAATAAACACAACAGTAAACCATATTTTCTTCTTACTGCAGTTGAAAAACAGTTAATTTAACAAACTAAGATATTTAGTGTGACAGACGTTCTCATTTCCATTTATCTTTGTGTTTTACGTTTATTTATCGCCGCTACCGGTTACCCATATGAGCGACGCCTCCTGAAGCGATTAGTCATTTTAGATTTTTGGAGGATAGTGCAATCATACAGACAGATACCCATTCCAGTTCCAGAGTCTCCTCTGGTTCTTTTACGTGCACGGTGTAAAGCACCGACAAGAGACCTTGGCTTAACGTCCCATCTGAAAGACTGTTAATTTTATTATGGTCAGACGGGGGATCGAACCTGCAATCCCTGGATTACCAGTCCAGCGTATTACCACTGGACTACAGATCTGTCCATTTATCTGATAAATAGGCCCATTATACCCTTGCAAAACTGCTTTGACAACATTGAAACTGTTACGCTATTGTTTTGGCTGGCACTACCCAGCCATAAATGCTAGACTGTTCCATATCTATATATATATATCATATTTCTACATATAGACATATCTTTGGACAAGAGTATGCAATAGAATTATTGTACATTTCACATCTAGGTCCTGGAATATAAAGGTCAATATTTGAAACAATGTTACAGACAATAGAACCACCTCCCTCCAACTCCCAGCCAATAGTTGTTTACATTTTACTATAATAAAATTTTACTTACAAGTTTCTGGAATTCTGCCAAGTCTTTCACTTCATTGTTCGACATAAACAGAGTCTGCCGATGGAAGAAGGAACAAGCATATCATACTAGTTTATCCATATATTTGCATAAAACTTTATTTGTTATACGATTGCGAAACAAGCTGTAATAACTTATATTAATCACTCTCGTTGGTGCGGATGACAGCATATTTGTGGTCATTTGTGTCGGAGGAAGCACACCTGTCCGATCTGGCGATGACCGTACAATCTCGTATACTTCCCAGTACGAGGTTCGAACCAGGGTTGTATTGGTGAGAAGTGAGTGTGCTAACAACTGCGCTAATCGGACAGCCGAATATTTGTAATGATCCAGATTCCCACTGAATTGGGAAAATGTGCAGGTAAATGTTTAAAGCCCACAAAATAAGTCTAAAAGAATATAAGTAATCTACATGTGTACAGCAAACTGCATTGCCTCCCAAATACCCCACCCACACCCCTCCCAAATACCCCACCCACACCCCTCCCAAATACCCCACCCACACCCCTCCCAAATACCCCACCCACTAAAAAAACCAAAATTTTATTTTATCCAAGATAATAAGAATATTTTAACGATTCTTGTTTCTTTGTTCGTGTTTTACGCCTTATTCAGCACCATTGTGGGCTATATCGACTGGGACAGTTTACCTAACAACACCTTTCCTGGACAGGCTCCAACTGTCAACCAGAACTTAGTGCACCAACCTCCGTAAGAAACTGCCAACTTTTTGGCAAGAGACACGGCTTGAGCTGGACTCAAACCCATGACCATCAGTGATGATAGATTACAGTGGTATACAAGTCAGCAACAGTAACCACTTGACCACAGAAGCGGACAGTTAACCATTCTTGGGAGATAAATAAAGTTACAATATTTGATTGGGTTCATTCTGTATTTCCCATTTTCTGGTATTGCTTAGATTAGGAAAACAAATAGCTCAAATTGATTCAAGTTAGTTCAAAAATAATTATGCGTAATAGATATTTGTGACATATAAACTTTTATTAAAATAATGAGCTCGGAAAGAGTGTTATTAAGTGAGCTTCCGGCAAACATACTCGCAAATATTTCTGGACATGCTGAAAGTTAAACATTATTTATTTTACAACCATTGCGAAGCAAGTTTAGGTAACTTATAAATCACTCTCGTTGGCGCGGATGAAAGCGTATATGTGGTCATTCATGTGGGAGGAAACCGGAGTATCCGGAGAAAACCCACCTGTCCGATCTGGCGGCCACTGTACCATCTCACATACGTCCCGGTCCGAGGATCGAACTTGGGTTGCATTGGTGAGAAGCGAGCGCGCTAACCAATGTGCTAATCGGACAACCAATCTGGACATACCTAACCCATTCAACACCAAGTAACTGACATGGACTGGTGCATGATATTTTTAGACCAATAAATTAATAAGAATATTACATTTGGACCAGTTCATTTATCAAAATGGGTAATTTTATCTAAAAATAGTAATAATTATTACTGGCAAAAAGTGCAGATCCTGATGAGACGGCTCGTCACGAGCTGGCTCATCTGGATCTACACATTTTGTAAGTCTATTTAGAGGCCTGTAGTGTTGAAAGGGTTAATAAAAGTTCTTTATCACATGAACATTGACCTAACAACACACTCATCAGTATATACATGTGTAAACTAGTTCAAATAGTCACAAAATGTCGTAATCCCTAATCGAGAATTATTTTCATTCAGAAACACAACTTTCATATCAAAATCAACCTTAAAATATGTTGTCTTAACCCTTTCCCTCATAGAAGCACCTCCTGACGCCATTACCAATACGACATACATTGACAATGTAGTAGCCAAACCAATGTTCATAATGTAGTTCCAGTAATATCTATGGAGGTGGGATATATGGCGACTACTTATCCACTGCATGATAGCTAAATGGCTGTCGTTTGTATGGAGATATAATAGTATATGAACCTAAATCTCTATGTAGTCCCAGTAATATCTATGGAGGTGGGATAGATATGGCGACTACTTATCCACTGCATGATAACTAAATGGCTGTCGTTTGTATGGAGATATAATAGTATATTAACCTAAATCTCTATGTAGTCCCAGTAATATCTATGGAGGTGGGATATATGGCGACTACTTATCCACTGCATGATAACTAAATGGCTGTCGTTTGTATGGAGATATAATAGTATATTATCCTAAATCTCATGTAGTCCCAGTAATATCTATGGAGGTGGGATAGATATGGCGACTACTTATCCACTGCATGATAACTAAATGGCTGTCGTTTGTATGGAGATATAATAGTATATTAACCTAAATCTCTATGTAGTCCCAGTAATATCTATGGAGGTGGGATAGATATGGCGACTACTTATCCACTGCATGATAACTAAATGGCTGTCGTTTGTATGGAGATATAATAGTATATTAACCTAAATCTCTATGTAGTCCCAGTAATATCTATGGAGGTGGGATAGATATGGCGACTACTTATCCACTGCATGATAGCTAAATGGCTGTCGTTTGTATGGAGATATAATAGTATATGAACCTAAATCTCTATGTAGTCCAGTAATATCTATGGAGGTGGGATAGGTATGGCGACTACTTATCCATTGCATGATAGCTAAATGGCTGTCGTTTGTATGGAGATATAATAGTATATGAACCTAAATCTCTATGTAGTCCAGTAATATCTATGGAGGTGGGATAGGTATGGCGACTACTTATCCATTGCATGATAGCTAAATGGCTGTCGTTTGTATGGAGATATAATAGTATATGAACCTAAATCTCTATGTAGTCCCAGTAATATCTATGGAGGTGGGATAGATATGGCGACTACTTATCCATTGCATGATAGCTAAATGGCTGTCGTTTGTATGGAGATATAATAGTATATGAACCTAAATCTCTATGTAGTCCAGTAATATCTATGGAGGTGGGATAGATATGGCGACTACTTATCCATTGCATGATAGCTAAATGGCTGTCGTTTGTATGGAGATATAATAGTATATGAACCTAAATCTCTATGTAGTCCAGTAATATCTATGGAGGTGGGATAGGTATGGCGACTACTTATCCATTGCATGATAGCTAAATGGCTGTCGTTTGTATGGAGATATAATAGTATATGAACCTAAATCTCTATGTAGTCCCAGTAATATCTATGGAGGTGGCATAGATATGGCGACTACTTATCCACTGCATGATAGCTAAATGGCTGTCGTTTGTATGGAGATATAATAGTATATTAACCTAAATCTCTATATAGTCCCAGTAATATCTATGGAGGTGGGATAGATATGGTGACTACTTATCCACTGCATGATAGCTAAATGGCTGTCGTTTGTATGGAGATATAATAGTATATTAACCTAAATCTCTATGAAGGAAAGGGTTAAATGGCTGTCGTTTGTATGGAGATATAATAGTATATTAACCTAAATCTCTATGTAGGAAAGGGTTAAAGGTGAGCGTGTATGGTCATGCAATAACGAATTACAGGTAAGCTAAGAGATTTACAGTCAAACTTCTCTTACGCAGCCAGCCAACAGAATAATCACAGGTAGCGGCAGTTTAGCACAGGTGGCTGCTTAATAGAGGTCAAATGTATAATAAAACGACTTATTGGGAATCTGGTTACTGGCTGCTTAATGGAGGTGACTACTAACATAGGTTTTACTGAATATACTATGGTTAATACCAGTATACCAACCTTCAACTTCTTAAGCACATTAATTCCCTTTAATTTTTCAACTTTGTTGTAGGAAATCCAGAGTTCTTCTAACGTATCACCAACAGCTTCCTGAATAACAAATAGCAACAGTAACACATGTCCAGTCATAGTAAACCACCACCTAGACAACACGTTCCATGGGAGATCAATGTAGTATAGACAAATAGCAACAGTAACACTCGTAGTAAACCAACACCTAGACAACATGTTCCATGGGAGATCAATGTAGTATAGACAAATAGCAACAGTAACACTCGTAGTAAACCAACATCTAGACAACATGTTCCATGGGAGATCAATGTAGTATAGACAAATAGCAACAAGATCAATGTAGTATAGACAAATAGCAACAAGATCAATGTAGTATAGACAAATAGCAACAGTAACACTCGTAGTAAACCAACAACTAGACAACACGTTCCATGGGAGATCAATGTAGTATAGACAAATAGCAACAGTAACACTCGTAGTAAACCAACAACTAGACAACATGTTCCATGGGAGATCAATGTAGTATAGACAAATAGCAACAGTAACACTCGTAGTAAACCGACAACTAGACACCATGTTCCATGGGAGATCAATGTAGTATAGACAAATATCAACAGTAACACTTGTAGTAAACCAACACCTAGACAACATGTTCCATGGGAGATCAATGTAGTATAGACAAATAGCAACACTCGTAGTAAACCAACATCTAGACACCATGTTCCATGGGAGATCAATGTAGTATAGACAAATAGCAACAGTAACACTCATAGTAAACCAACATCTAGACACCATGTTCCATGGGAGATCAATGTAGTATAGACAAATAGCAACAGTAACACTCGTAGTAAACCACCACCTAGACAACACGTTCCATGGGAGATCAATGAAGTATAGACAAATAGCAACAGTAACACTCATAGTAAACCAACATCTAGACACCATGTTCCATGGGAGATCAATGTAGTATAGACAAATAGCAACAGTAACACTCATAGTAAACCAACATCTAGACACCATGTTCCATGGGAGATCAATGTAGTATAGACAAATAGCAACAGTAACACTCATAGTAAACAAACAACTAGACAACATGTTCCATGGGAGATCAATGTAGTATAGACAAATAGCAACAGTAACACTCATAGTAAACCAACAACTAGACAACATGTTCCATGGGAGATCAATGTAGTATAGACAAATAGCAACAGTAACACTCATAGTAAACCAACATCTAGACACCATGCTCCATGGGAGATCAATGTAGTATAGACAAATAGCAACAAGATCAATGTAGTATAGACAAATAGCAACAGTAACACTCGTAGTAAACCAACAACTAGACAACATGTTCCATGGGAGATCAATGTAGTATAGACAAATAGCAACAGTAACACTCGTAGTAAACCAACACCTAGACACCATGTTCCATGGGAGATCAATGTAGTATACACAAATAGCAACAGTAACACTCATAGTAAACCAACATCTAGACACCATGTTCCATGGTAGATCAATGTAGTATAGACAAATAGCAACAGTAACACTCATAGTAAACCAACACCTAGACAACATGTTCCATGGGAGATCAATGTAGTATAGACAAATAGCAACAGTAACACTCGTAGTAAACCAACAACTAGACAACATGTTCCATGGGAGATCAATGTAGTATAGACAAATAGCAACAAGATCAATGTAGTATAGACAAATAGCAACAAGATCAATGTAGTATAGACAAATAGCAACAGTAACACTCGTAGTAAACCAACAACTAGACAACATGTTCCATGGGAGATCAATGTAGTATAGACAAATAGCAACAAGATCAATGTAGTATAGACAAATAGCAACAGTCATAGTAAACCAACAACTAGACACCACGTTATTTGTCTATACTACATTGATCTCCCATGGAACATGTTGTCTAGGTGTTGGTTTACTATGAGTGTTACTGTTGCTATTTGTCTATACTACATTGATCTACCATGGAACATGGTGTCTAGATGTTGGTTTACTATGAGTGTTACTGTTGCTATTTGTCTATACTACATTGATCTCCCATGGAACATGGTGTCTAGTTGTCGGTTTAGTATGAGTGTTACTGTTGCTATTTGTCTATACTACATTGATCTCCCATGGAACATGGTGTCTAGGTGTTGGTTTACTACGAGTGTTACTGTTGCTATTTGTCTATACTACATTGATCTCCCATGGAACATGTTGTCTAGTTGTTGGTTTACTACGAGTGTTACTGTTGCTATTTGTCTATACTACATTGATCTTGTTGCTATTTGTCTATACTACATTGATCTCCCATGGAACATGGTGTCTAGATGTTGGTTTACTATGAGTGTTACTGTTGCTATTTGTCTATACTACATTGATCTCCCATGGAACATGTTGTCTAGATGTTGGTTTACTATGAGTGTTACTGTTGCTATTTGTCTATACTACATTGATCTCCCATGGAACATGTTGTCTAGTTGTTTGTTTACTATGAGTGTTACTAGTTTATTATTATAGTTTATTATTATAGTTTATTATTAGTTCATTATAGTTTACTGTAGTTTATTATAGTTTATTATAGTGTTACCCCTATTGAAAGAGCCAGCCATTACTGACTTACTATATTAAACTTCTATACAACAAGATCAATGTAGTATAGACAATAGCAACAGTAACACTCGTAGTAAACCAACAACTAGACAACATGTTCCATGGGAGATCAATGTAGTATAGACAAATAGCAACAAGATCAATGTAGTATAGACAAATAGCAACAGTAACACTCGTAGTAAACCAACAACTAGACAACATGTTCCATGGGAGATCAATGTAGTATAGACAAATAGCAACAGTAACACTCGTAGTAAACCAACACCTAGACACCATGTTCCATGGGAGATCAATGTAGTATACACAAATAGCAACAGTAACACTCATAGTAAACCAACATCTAGACACCATGTTCCATGGTAGATCAATGTAGTATAGACAAATAGCAACAGTAACACTCATAGTAAACCAACACCTAGACAACATGTTCCATGGGAGATCAATGTAGTATAGACAAATAGCAACAGTAACACTCGTAGTAAACCAACAACTAGACAACATGTTCCATGGGAGATCAATGTAGTATAGACAAATAGCAACAAGATCAATGTAGTATAGACAAATAGCAACAAGATCAATGTAGTATAGACAAATAGCAACAGTAACACTCGTAGTAAACCAACAACTAGACAACATGTTCCATGGGAGATCAATGTAGTATAGACAAATAGCAACAAGATCAATGTAGTATAGACAAATAGCAACAGTCATAGTAAACCAACAACTAGACACCACGTTATTTGTCTATACTACATTGATCTCCCATGGAACATGTTGTCTAGGTGTTGGTTTACTATGAGTGTTACTGTTGCTATTTGTCTATACTACATTGATCTACCATGGAACATGGTGTCTAGATGTTGGTTTACTATGAGTGTTACTGTTGCTATTTGTCTATACTACATTGATCTCCCATGGAACATGGTGTCTAGGTGTTGGTTTACTACGAGTGTTACTGTTGCTATTTGTCTATACTACATTGATCTCCCATGGAACATGTTGTCTAGTTGTTGGTTTACTACGAGTGTTACTGTTGCTATTTGTCTATACTACATTGATCTTGTTGCTATTTGTCTATACTACATTGATCTCCCATGGAACATGGTGTCTAGATGTTGGTTTACTATGAGTGTTACTGTTGCTATTTGTCTATACTACATTGATCTCCCATGGAACATGTTGTCTAGTTGTTGGTTTACTATGAGTGTTACTGTTGCTATTTGTCTATACTACATTGATCTTGTTGCTATTTGTCTATACTACATTGATCTCCCATGGAACATGGTGTCTAGATGTTGGTTTACTATGAGTGTTACTGTTGCTATTTGTCTATACTACATTGATCTCCCATGGAACATGTTGTCTAGTTGTTGGTTTACTATGAGTGTTACTGTTGCTATTTGTCTATACTACATTGATCTCCCATGGAACATGTTGTCTAGTTGTTTGTTTACTATGAGTGTTACTAGTTTATTATTATAGTTTATTATTATAGTTTATTATTAGTTCATTATAGTTTACTGTAGTTTATTATAGTTTATTATAGTGTTACCCCTATTGAAAGAGCCAGCCATTACTGACTTACTATATTAAACTTCTATACAACAAGATCAATGTAGTATAGACAAATAGCAACAGTAACACTCGTAGTAAACCAACAACTAGACAACATGTTCCATGGGAGATCAATGTAGTATAGACAAATAGCAACAAGATCAATGTAGTATAGACAAATAGCAACAGTCATAGTAAACCAACAACTAGACACCACGTTCCATGGGAGATCAATGTAGTATAGAAGTTTAATATAGTAAGTCAGTAATGGCTGGCTCTTTCAATAGGGGTAACACTATAATAAACTATAATAAACTACAGTAAACTATAATGAACTAATAATAAACTATAATAATAAACTATAATAATAAACTATAATAATAAACTATGATAAACTAATAATAAACTACCGGTATAATAAGTTATGTTATATTTCGGGTTTTACGCCTGCATCAGCACCATTTTGGGCTATATCGCCGGAGGGCAGTTTACTTAACAACACCTTTCCTGGGCAGGCTCCAGCGGTTAACCAGTACTTGGGTGCACCAACCTCCGTAAGAAACTGCCAACTTTTTCATATAAATGAGACACGGCCTGAGCGGGGCTCGAACCCGTGACCATCAGTGATGATAGGTTACAGTGGTATACAAGTCAGCGACCTTAACCACTCGACCACGGAGGCGGACTACCGGTATAATAAACTAATAATAAACTATAATAAACTATAATAATAAACTATAATAATAAACTATGATAAACTAATAATAAACTACCGGTATAATAAACTAATAATAAACTATAATAAACTATAATAATAAACTATAATAATAAACTATGATACACTAATAATAAACTACCGGTATAATAAACTAATAATAAACTATAATAAACTATAATAAACTATAATATACTATAATATACTATAATAAACTATAATAAACTATAATAAACTATAATATACTATAATATACTATAATATACTATAATATACTATAATATACTATAATATACTATAATATACTATAATATACTATAATAAACTATAATAAACTATAATATACTATAATATACTATAATAAACTATAATAAACTATAATAAACTATAATATACTATAATAAACAAACACTTTACATTTTACAAGAAGGCTGCCTACTTTGGAATTACAAACTTCCAGAATGTCTATGACCAATTATGGAATGTTAGAAAACACTAAGCTTTCACAGCAATAATTGGAGGAAAGTTGAGTGTGTTATAAGAGAGTAAATAAGAGACATCCTTCAAGATCAATCACACAAAGCTGTTATCTATCAGACATTCTGGCTTTCGTACATACCAAACCTGTGAGGGACTTGATGTTATTTCTTGCCAATGACAAAATCTTCAAGTTTTCTGCAAAAACAGAGAATTATAAATGTACAATATTGGCTGCATCGGTATGTTAATTTCATATCGTGGTACAATACAATTTGGCATCATATTGCAATTTATCACATAATTTCTTATATGTACACACATGTAATAACACCTGGAAGGATTCTGGCTGATTGAGAGAATAATCGTTATAATTTGTAAATTAAACTTTAAAGTATGCATATGTCTATACGAATTGGTACGTAACGTTAACGGTAAGACTAACTACGAATTAACAGAAGTCTCGACACAATTATAAAGCAGTTTAAAACATATAACGCTGCTTTATGTAGTGACGTCATGACAATTTAGTGATGTCATGACAATTTAGTGATGTCATCACAATTTAGTGATGTCATGACAATTTAGTGATGTCATCACAATTTAGCTGAGACTTGGCGCCAAAATGAAAGTAACAACATTATTTATTAAATCGAGAGCGCTATAGCAATGTGATAAATGTGATGATTTCATACCATATTTATGAACTTGTTTTGGAATTTTGCTACTATATATATAACTCGTCAAAACACTGGCTTAATAGCAAAATTCCAAAACGAGTTTCATAATATATGGTATGCAATGACCACTCATGTACGATCCTATATATACCGATATATCAGGCACCCATAATTATTTTACACATCTCAATTTTATAGTATAATAACATAGGAATAGAACTACTTACTCAGAACATAGAACTACTTACTCAGACCAAAGAACTACTTACTCAGACCATATAACTACTTACTCAGAACATAGAACTACTTACTCAGAACATAGACCATAGAACTACTTACTCAGACCATATAACTACTTACTCAGACCAAAGAACTACTTACTCAGAGACCATAGAACTACTTACTCAGACCATAGAACTACTTACTCAGACCATAGAACTACTTACTCAGATCATAGAACTACTTACTCAGACCATAGAACTACTTACTCAGACCATAGAACTACTTACTCAGACCATAGAACTACTTACTTGGACCATAGAACTACTTGCTCAGACCATAGAACTACTTACTCAGACCATAGAACTACTTACTCAGAGACCATAGAACTACTTACTCAGATCAAAGAACTACTTACTCAGAGACCATAGAACTACTTACTCAGACCATAGAACTACTTACTCAGACCATAGAACTACTTACTCAGACCATAGAACTACTTACTCAGAACATAGAACTACTTACTCAGAACATAGAACTACTTACTCAGAACATAGAACTACTTACTCAGAACATATAACTACTTACTCAGAACATGAAACTACTTACTAAGACCATATAACTACTTACTCAGACCATAGAACTACTTACTCAGACCATAGAACTACTTACTCAGACCATAGAACTACGTACTCGGAACATATAACTACTTACTCAGACCATAGAACTACTTACTCAGAACATAGAACTACTTACTCAGACCATAGAACTACTTACTCAGACCATAGAACTACTTACTCAGACCATAGAACTACTTACTCAGACCATAGAACTACGTACTCAGACCATAGAACTACTTACTCAGAACATAGAACTACGTACTCAGACCATATAACTACTTACTCAGAACATAGAACTACGTACTCAGACCATATAACTACTTACTCAGAACATAGAACTACGTACTCAGACCATAGAACTACTTACTCAGAACATAGAACTACGTACTCAGACCATATAACTACTTACTCAGAACATAGAACTACTTACTCAGACCATTCAGATTTGCAATCTTTTCAATAGTATTTGTTGATAGTGACAGCTTTCTGTAAATGGAGAAATAAAAGACATGTTTTAGAGCTAAGTGAAAACACCGGCTATTCTAGTCCAAATAAGATTATATCTTATTCAAGTGCTTTACAAATATCTTAGGTTTGATTTCTTTATTGAAACGTTTAACCCTTACTGTGCTGGAAACGTTTAACCCTTACTGTGCTGGAAACATTTAACCCTTACTGTGCTGGAAACGTTTAACCCTTACTGTGCTGGAAATGTTTAACCCTTACTGTGCTGGAAACGTTTAACCCTTACTGTGCTGTAAACGTTTAACCCTTACTGTGCTGGAAACATTTAACCCTTACTGTGCTAGAAACGTTTAACCCTTACTGTGCTGTAAACGTTTAACACTTACTGTACTGGAAACATTTAACCCTTACTGTACTGGAAACATTTAACCCTTACTGTACTGGAGTGGGTCAGGGGGTCTATGTTCTCCTGTATTGTGTCATAGGTCCATGCCAAGTACATGTGGTGTGTACGTACCACAGGGATCAAAGAAACACTTGGAGATAGTAATCTGAATTAATCTACATTTATCCGGCAGTATCACATATCAAGTAATAATCAAATTTACATTCAAGGTCGTTTTAACCATTTCTGAAATTCCTACTTTCACTTTTGTTTACTTTATAGATCACAGAAACCTCGCTTACTGATGAAAATTAAATTATTTCGACGAAAGGATGTATATTAACAATGCTATTAATATGCGAAAACATACACGTTTCAGGTTCTTGCAATGTAATGTCGCTTTAGAATTTCGAAAGAATCCCTGCATAACGACATGGTTTAAAAAAAAAATATTTTACCACTATTGCGAAGCAAGTTTTAACAACTTATATTAATCACTCTCGTTGGCACGGATGAAAGCGTAAATGTGGTCTTTCGTGTGGAAGGAAACCGGAGTACCCGGAGATGACATGTTGAGAAAACCTTGAAATAATTCAAACTTGCTCAAAAGCTTACGTTCATTAAGAGACCACTTGGATTGGGATTAAGAGACCACTTGGATTAAGAGACCACTTGGATTAAGAGACCACTTTTTCAGGTTTCGACCTAATTAGTTTGTATTAAGAAACCATTCCTGCTTAGAGATCGCTTTTTGTCCTTCCATTTGGTGGTCTCTTAATAGAATTGACTGTATGACAATCGCATAGCGAGTATCTAGAAGCAAATATACCGTTAATATAGTCAAACATGCGTTAGTGGTAACCTCTATTAAGCAGCCACCTGTGCTAAGCAGCCACTCTGTAATTCCCTTGGCTGGCTGCTTAACACAGGTTTGACTGTACTGTGAAAACAAGACAGAGAAAAGAAACGGAAGAAACAGACATTGTATACTTACTAACTACTACTCTACACAAGGCTGTGGTATTACATGAGAACGTATTATCAAATATACTTGCGTGCATTTTGCTAGAGTAGACAGTGAGGCATCCATCTTCTCTATTGGCGGGTTCTGAGAAATCATGACCACATGTTCCGTCTCGCATGCCTTACATTTCTCCTTCTCCTCCTGAATACAAGTGCAGTAAAAGTTGCAAACATAATTTATTATTCACATCTCATTTCAAAATTTGGAATCCAACAAACAGCTGTAGGCACAATACCCCCCCCCCCAGCTGCTTCAGCGATCATGCGCCATTTGAAATGAGACAGTCACCAACTGTGTACATATTGTGTTCGGAGGTAAGCTACCTCGATTGGATTTGGCAACATTTGGTTGGAATCTTTAAAAGTTCTTAAAATGGTGACCCTGGGGTAAAAAATGGAGCCAGGTGAGCGATATATGGCTATCACAGCCCTCTCGTTTCATATGCTATATATGTATGTATGTTCCATTAATGTCAAACCATGCTTTCTTGGGCAGGCTTAGACGACCTAAGCAGTTAACCAATACTAAGCAATGTGTGCAATGAGACTGTTCGATTCCAAATCCGATGCTCTACCACTGGACCACAGATGTTATAAATGAGAGTGACAAGTTATTAACTGATACACCTTAGAGGACAGAAAACCAATATGTTCATGATGCAACTTGCTCACATATGATTATTTTAACCCTTTCCCTCATAGAAGCACCTCTTGACACCATTACCAATACAACATACATTAACCCTTCCCCCCATAGAAGCACCTCCTGACGCCATTACCAATATGACATACATTAACCCTTTCCCTCATAGAAGCACCTCTTGACGCCATTACCAATACGACATACATTAACCCTTTCCCTCATAGAAGCACCTCTTGACGCCATTACCAATATGACATACATTAACCCTTTCCCTCATAGAAGCACCTCTTGATGCCATTACCAATACGACATACATTAACCCTTTCCCTCATAGAAGCACCTCTTGACGCCATTACTAATACGACATAGACTGATAATGTAGTAGCCAAACCAATGTTCATAATAAAGGCCAAAATTTCATGTAGTCCCAGTAATATCTATGGAGGTGGGATAGATATGGCGACTACTTATCCACTGCATGATAGCTAAATGGCTGTCGTTTGTATGGAGATATAATAGTATATTAACCTAAATCTCTATGTAGTCCCAGTAATATCTATGGAGGTGGGATAGATATGGCGACTACTTATCCACTGCATGATAGCTAATTGGCTGTCGTTTGTATGGAGATATAATAGTATATAAACCTAAATCTCTATGAAGGAACGGGTTAATTGTCACTTTCACCAAGTGCTATTGCCAGAGCTGTTAGTGGTATCTGAGGTGACTTTGAAGAATTTGGTTCGGACATCTTGATTGATAAAATCTTCAGATTTTGACCCCAAAAAAATGTACCAGAGCGATCGCCCACGCTCATTTTTTCCCTGCCACTTTAACATCTTTGAAAGATTGTTGTACATTAATCATTGTTGCCAAGTTTCGCTGAAATCTGTACACTTTTTAAGAATGTGTGCTCTATTTAGATGGTGGCCATCTTGGATTTCATGGGGACTTATATACATTTTTCAGCAAATAAAATACATGCCAATTGAATGAATGTAATAATAATTCCGCTTGATTTCCGCAAAAACAATCTCCGGAGTTCGAGCCCCACTGGAGCCGTTACGATTGTGCCCTTAGGCAAGGCATTTAAATTCCACATTGCCTCTTCTCTCTCCCTCGTGGCGATGGATTCCATCAGGAATGAGGTCTCGAGAGTGATTTATATAAGTTGAAATAACTTGTTTCGCAATCGAGCTAAAATAAATTTGTATAGAAATAAAAAAAAAACAATCTGCAATGTCACATCTATGCATTAATTTACCTTCATTTATTCAAATGATTTGTTTTTGCATTACACTTGTAAGTTTTCGTTGATGTCACATGATTGCCGTATATGGCATGTATTGCTACTGGTATAAATTTATGAGGCGAAATTTACATTGTCGTCTTTTTTGGTATCACTGCGTAAATAAAAGATGGAGGCCCATGCTGTTGCTTTCACTTTGTTATTGATTAAGCTACGATTTATTTTTTCGAGATTTTTGTGAATGAGAGGTAAAATATTGTTTGTAGTGTATGAACATTCCAAACCTATAGGAGTCTGTTATGTACTACATCGTCAGAAACCAGCAACACCGGGTAACAATAAAATAAACATTATACTTAATTGAGTATGCTAACTGATATTGCATACAATAAAATAAATAACATTATACTTAATTGAGAATGAACAGTATTTGCACAGCCTCTTTTTGAAACACAAATACACATATATACACGTTAATGCTTATGTCACCAGTTACCGGTATACCCAGGATAATCAGTCTAAATATTGTGTGAAAGAATGCGCGTATATGCAAATATATATAAATTTACCATGTTGTCTGATGCATTGGGATATTTGACCTACGGTACTGGGAGAGCATTGCCTACATATCCAGAGGACCGAGGTTCTAATCCCAATTGGTATTTTATTCTCAATATTTTTGTGGAATTCGAATACTGGTTTCTACATAAGAAATGTCTTCATCTTCTCGACAACAACAGACCGACATTATATGCTAAAGTTCTAGAGTAGCCCATGTACCGGTAGATATATGTTAAAAAAACAAGAAGGTGTTTGCCCCTACCCCCATCGTGTTAACGATAGAGGCAGTAAAGAAAATATATTCTGGGTATACCGGTAACCGGTGACATAAGCAATAGCCTGTGCATTTTTGTTCCAAAACGAGGCTGTGCAAATAATGCTCACTCTCAATTAAGCATAATCATATTTATTTTATTGTATGCAATATTAGTTAGTAAGAACTAAATCATAACTGAATCAAAAACAAAGTAACAGCACATGCCCCATCTTTTATATACATGGTGATACAAATGACCGGTGACTATGTAAATTTCGCCTCACAAGTTCATACCAATAAATGCCATGATGTCACATGAGTAGCGGGCACCTTACAAATGTCAAATGCAGTCGATAGATTAAAAATTCATTGAAATTCACCTAAATATTGATTACATGAACGAAAACTTACGAGTGTAAGAGGAAAAAACAAGTTTTGAATAAATTACGGTACATTTACCAGTAGAAATGACATTTCAGCTAGTCTTTGCTATGGACAGTTCAAGAAATTCGACGGAAATTGTCAATAGTAAGCAGAAAATGAACATGTGCAGTTCATTTGGATTAATCCTGATATCACCGCTTATTAGTATTCACCGATATTAGGCTCACTGGCCCGACTGGGGATACAATTGAATTGGCAGTAATCTTGGGACATTTGGCAGTAATATGGGAATTAGGGTTAGGGCTACATTTGATCTTCAATTGAAGAGTATTCTACTGTTCAGCTTTAGTTTACTGACACCTGTTTTGTGGGGTTACTGCCTCTAACGAAATATACAGATTACTGCCTCTATCCCTAACCGTTTCATCGTTTATTTAAGTTAAGCAGATGGAAATGACAATACGTACAAATTTGGCAATGGCATCCTTGATTGAAGTTCCTTTAGACTGAAAATAAACAAAAAGATTACACACTATGTTGTATTCTAGATTTATCATATATGGCTATGTTAATCTGAAACAAAGTCCCGTTTTCGTTCCTACAAAACTGCGCAAAATACTCACCATGTTGAAAACCTCGTTGCTAATGAATACCGATTCGATATACTCGGATATTACAGTTAACCAGTTTGACTGTACTGTACTGGTGGAGAATTACAAAACTTAACAGGTGCCCGTCTCGCCGGACTATTCCGACATTTAATCTATGTGATTCATTCATGTTCATTACGCTTCTAATGTTTTAATAATATAAGATATAATCCCTTTGTTCCTTGTAATATGCCTACGGTCGATCTTATCTTCCTATAATGGCAAACCCCTCGCGGGGATGTTGACATTTAACAGTCATCGGGATGACAACCGAATGATTCATAGATTCTATATAGATCTATGCACTACGATCGAAACACAACATTAACTTCCACAGATACAGTACAGTACACTGTTTTAGTATCAACTTGTTTAAAACCGCGTTCAATTACCGTACTCAATCACAACAGGACAGAGGGGTTAGTAGTCCAGCGGGTAACCCATTGTACTGCGAATCTAGGGATCGCAGGTTCGATCCTACGTATGACCTTAATGGAATTAACAGTCGTTCAGATGAGACTTTAAACCGAGGTCTCGCTTCGGTGCTTCTTCTTGGTGATTTCGGCACTCCCTCAATATTGAGGATTATGTTTAGTTTAATCATATTTTATTGCATTCTATATATACAATGTACAATACAAAACAAATGAACAAACTTGTATAACTATCCATAATGCATGATTCGTGGCATTGTTTGCTCAAGGATTGTCATTATATGTTGAAGCAAATGGGTTGGGACACAAGTTTTAACAACATTAGTTACGGCCCTCCCCATAAGACTAGATTGTAATTAACAAAGAGACTGAATACAAGAGTTGTGCTAGTACTATACTAAATTTAATGATTCTAATAGAAAAAGGGGAAAATGATTAAGAGAATAAGCAACATTTTAGATTATGTGATTATGCGTCGTCGCTGGTGAATTTTGAGATGATGATATTTACAATGATTAATTAACAAATAAGTGAATGTCCAAAGACAACTATACTACAGTGCTTGTTTAAGATTGTGTACATATAATGAATGCTTTAATAGATCATGGTTAGGAGGGCAGAAACAGGGATGAGTGCTTTAAAGCCATCAACTGTTATTGCTTCATGTGCGGCAAGTGGTAACACGTTCCATTGGATGACGGTTCAAAAGAGAATTTATATGAATCTTTGTTGACAGGAATGTGTTTATAACAATATGGGTTTGTGTGTCTGGTTATGTTGTCTACGGGTATCAAAAGGTTTATGGGAATGTTTACAGCTACTATTTGGTGTACTATTTTATAGAAGAGAATCAATCTGTATCTAACGTGTCTCAAGTGTTGGCAAGTTTAGGTTGTCGATCATTTCGGAGACTGAACTAGTGTTATGGTATCGGTTGGTAACGAATCTGGCAGCACGTCGCTGTACCGTCTCAATTTGGTGTTTTTGTGTTTTAGAATGTGGGTCCCAGATAGTACTGGAGAATTCTAGCTTGGGTCTTACTAGTGCTTTGTATGCATGGTCTTTTGCTTTAGATGATGTGAATTTTAGGTTGCGTTTCAAGAATCCTAGTGATTGGTTTGCTTTATTGGTTATCGAGTTAATATGTTTGTCCCATTTTAGATTGCTTTGCAAGGTTAGGCCTAACTATTTTGCATCATTTACTTTTTGAAGGGGATGGTTATGTAATTTATATGTAAAGAGAAATGGCTTACGTTTTTGTGTGATGCTGAGTAGGTTACATTTATCGGGGTGAAATTTCATGAGCCAATCTTGCTCCCATCTACCAGCTGAATCAATATCTTCTTGGAGTAATGTGGTGTCATTTTGTGTTTTAATTTCTTTATAAATGATGCTGTCATCAGCGAAGAGACGAAGGGTACTATGTTGGATATATTCGGATAGATCATTAATGTAGATGAGGAATAGGATTACACGTAACAGAACAAGAAGATAATCTGGAACGGGTCTGTATCATTGTACTATCCTCCAACATCTAAAATGACAAATCTCTTCAGGAGTCGTCGTTCATATTTCAACTGGATACTGCCGAACAATCGGTAACGATTATGATTGGCAGGCGCAGTATAGAACAGTGAGTTAAAAGTCAGCAGACTGGGACTCGACTGTATATATGTCGGTAGACTGTTCCATAGTCGGGTTGTTCTTAGGGGAAATGAGTTGGCATGCTATTGGGTTTTGGACTGTGGGATTAGATAGGCCTAGTTACGGTTTCTTGTGGGTGTTAGGTGATGGTGATATACAGCAACTACATGTAGTTAATTTCTTATTTTGTAAAACATGATTAATAAGGCTTGATTTCGTCTATGTTCTAAAGTTTTCCAATTGAAGGTGGATACCATTTGTGATGCACTACTAGTGTAGTTGTAATCATTGTCTATATAACGGGCTGTAGCTCTTTGGATACTTTCTAGTTTGTAGATAGGGATTCCAGACTGTGCAGCAGTATTCAACCTGTGTGCGGACATAAGTGGTACATGCGTTTTCTTTGACCTGTTTGTTATTAGTTTTGCCATTCCTTTTGATGAAGTTTTTAGCTTTTGAGGTAATATTATTGATGTGCTGGGCCCAGTTGATGTTGTTACTAATGGTTACTCCGAGATTGGAGTGTTCAGCTTGTCAACCGTAATTGTATGGTATGTAACTTGTATGGGTAAATGATGGGGTTTCTTTTCCTATGGATTCTTAATATTTCGCATTTATCATGGTTGAATTCCATTGACTATTCCATATCCCAATATGCTAAGAGGTGTATGTTGTAGAGCTTCTGCTGAGGGATGGAATTTGATGGTAAGGTAGACGATGGTGTCGTCGGCAAAGGGGCGGGTCTGACTTTTGATGCTGCTTGGTAGGTCATTTATATAAGATAGAAAGAGACAGGGTCCCAGAACGGACCCTGGTGGCATCCGAGATAACTGGTAACCTTTACCTTCGACGAGGACCTGTTGTGGCGTGTTTTTGAGAAAAGAGTGTATCCATGATGTGTCGTCATTTATACTAAAGTGTTTGAGTGTATGCTCGATATTGTCAGATATCTCTTGTGTGAAACCAATGAGTTGGGTGTCACGGCTTTTTTTTACCTGAACCCATGCTGTTGTGGGCTAAGAATATGGCGAGAGTCTAATGACACACTGTTGGAAACCATTATGTGTTAGAAGAATTTGGATGCTATGGATGTTAGAGAAATGGGGCGGTAGTTGCATATGGGCGTAAATAAACGTAACTCACACATATACTGAATCACCCATGGATAACGAGTAGTCTGCTCCCCATCATAATGTATACCATACGGTAATATAAGCCTCCGTGCCCGAGTGTTCTAGAGCGCTGTCGTTAGAACTCGCCTTTCAACGCTGTCATCAGGGCTGAAGGTTCACTCCCTATCAGGAACACGTGATACATGGTAATATGTGAGAAAGTTGTCAGTCGTCTACGGAAGTTCGAGAGTTGAGTACTGGTTCTTACCCAGCATATATGGGTGCCCTGCCCTGTACAAATGGGCTCACAATTAGTAGGCATACTCAACCTGGTGTTTAACTAGACTCGCATAAGCCATGCCATTGGTAGTCTCACGAGTTATGTTAACCCTTTCCTTCATAGAGGTTTACGTTAATATATTATTATATCTCTATACAAACGACAGCCATTTAGCTATCATGCAGTGTATAAGTAGTCGCCATATCTATCTCCATATATATTACTGGGACTACATGAGATTCTGGCCTTAATTATGAACATTTGTTTGGCTACTACATTGTCAAAGTGCTTCTATGAGGGAAATGGTTAAAGTATAAACTTTATTTATTCTACAATGACAACGATTGTGAAAAAAGCTTTAACAACTTATATTAATCACTCTCATTGGCGAGGATGATATATAAATATATATACATACATATATATACATGTTCCTTCGTGTGGGAGGAAACCGGAAAACCCGGAGAAATCCCACCTGTCCAATCTGGCAACCACCGTACCATCTCACATACTTCGCGGTCCGATGATCGAACCCGGGTTGCATTGGTGAGAAGCGAGCGTGCAGTAATCACTGCAGTAATCGGACACAATGTAGTAATAGTAATGTTGTGGATGCGAATGCTCCAATACAATTAATTTGAGATGGTTTGTCCTAGGTACATGAATGAATGTGGATAGTGTACACGTTTGCAGTCTACATACGTTATGTCAAAGTCCCGCTTCAGACACTATAATTTTACATATACCTGGATCTGTTTATATCGAATTTCGTTAAGTCAAATTTCGGTTATGTCGAAGTATTTTGTTTGGTCCGACGGAATTTGACATAACGCATGTAGACTGTATATATTAGTTGGGATTTGGGTTGACTGGCATAGTGTGGTATTTGATATGATATTGATTTGATACGGCATTAAATGTCATTAATGAAGAAGCTGTCCATATTGTCAATCGTACATCGTCCTCTTGCAGCAATAGACAACCTGCCAAACTGTATATATTCATGTACAGGACGTAGTCAAAGGTTCATACAGATGCTCTTATGTATAGACAGTAGGAAGAGGACGTGGTCTACTATTGACCATCGGGGGTCCTCTGTGAGTATATAAGCGTGGTTTGAGGTTATTCCTTCCATTTCAACCTATTGGGTTCTATCAGAAAGGTAATACTGTATCCACATGCTAATCGATCAGTAGTGCCCTAATAGTCCAGTTTATAAATTAAACGTATACGGGGAACGTTATCGAAGGCTTTCTCAACACAACGACTAAAACGTCAGTCTGTTTAATTATGCTTGCCATTTGATATGTCAATAGGGTCCTAATGGGGATTCTTCTTCTACATCTAGCACATGCAACATATCATTGTGTTTGAAAAGTTGTTGTTAGCTCTGACACAGACGTCTTGCTTGTGAACCTTGCGTGTGCACCACTTCAGCCAACTTGGTGTTGAGGAGTTGTACTTTAAAACAGGCAGACAAAGCAAACATTCTGATTTATCTATATACATCCCTGTTCATTCACTGGTTGCTAATTTATTGCCTGATGGAAAGAAAGATTGTACTCCCTGTAACAGGCTGCAACACGTGTTCCCCGTTCTTCAGAATCGGAAAGAAAGGGACATTTACGGTATTGTCCAACCATGCTGAACAACGTTCTTGTTAGCTGACCGGATATGGTTGAACATTTCGTAGAGCCTGAAAGTCACCATTAGTGGCATTGCAAAAGAATAAACAAGTTAGACCGCGAAACCATTATATTGATCCAGCCTGGAACTCCCACACACTTCGAATATGATTTTTTCAAGACATTGTTTACGCACAATACACATCTAACTACAGTAAGTGATAACTTAATTATTTTCAACTCAATA
This sequence comes from Archivesica marissinica, assembly GCA_014843695.1. Classification (NCBI taxonomy): domain Eukaryota; kingdom Metazoa; phylum Mollusca; class Bivalvia; order Venerida; family Vesicomyidae; genus Archivesica; species Archivesica marissinica. The sequence goes on from CM026404.1 coordinate 75,727,668, forward strand.
CAGACATTTATAAAGAATACTAAAATATTTCAAACCGGCCATTAGTATTAATCAAACAACAAAACAAGAGTACTCTTTGAATTTATTGAAATACTATATAGAATGTCTATGTTTACAAATTACGCTTAGTCTGCAAATAGAAAGAGAGGTTCTGGTCGTTCACTATACACGAGCACCACAGGTACACTTGCATGAGTACGTTGTATAAATGATGATATTGTATTTTTATGTATCTTTATGTATGTAATTTGCATTTATTCATTTAAATGCGTTGTAAACTAATTGTAGCCATAGAATGAATTTTCGGTAAATACCATGTATTGGGGAGAGCCGTTTCATAATGTGGAAAGCACTTGTGGCTCAAACCAAATTACTATGTACATTTTGGCAATACATTATGTTTAAACCATCTAACTACAGTACGAATATCACATAGTAGTAGTGGATGTTAGCAATTGTTGTTCTAATTTTATTGTTCACCGGCCAGTACATATATATAAGCTCGTCACGAATGGAATCCGTACACGATACTTGAGTTTCTAGACACGCCCCAAATGTCACACTAGTGTGAATGGACACCTATATGGCTGGCTCTCAGTGTATAATAACTCATTCCATCAAGCTGCTGTATTTCATATTTAACTCTTTCAGCGCCGAATAAATTCAGAGCATTTGCAAACAACATAGATCCAGATCAGCCGCGGCGTAACGCCGCATCTGATCAGGATCTATGTTGTTTGCTATTCCGACACGTGTTTCAGCTCCACTATCTGAAGAGCAATCAGCATACAGTCTGAACAAAAGGCAAGTTCTATTCTGTCTGATCAGGTTCTCTGAGTTTTGCAAAGTCGCTCTTATGCAACCTTGGCGGTGAAAGAGTTAATGCAAACAGTCTCGGTATTTAAGCGCAACCTGGGTCAGCGCGCTTGGAGGCAATATTAACGAACGTCGCTCGCATACAGGCCTGACAACACGGTGCACTGAGCATGACTTACCTACGTTTCTATGTGAGGTCAAATGGGTAAGCTTACATCTCACAGTAGAGAGTGTCTCACAAGAAGCGAACTATAAAGCCAAAGATCCGGAGTTCGAGCCACGCTGGAGCCGTTACGATTGTGCCCTTAGGCAATGCATTTAAATTCCACATTGCCTCTTCTCTCCTTCATGGCGATGGATTCCATCAGGAATGAGGTCTCGAGAGTGATTAATATAAGTTTGAAAGAACTTGTTTCGCAATCGAGCTAAAATAAATTTGTATAAACTAAAGCCAAAGATGGACTGCGGTACTGCCTGCTGGCCCATCAGATACATGCACGAATAGCAGGACCATTATGTCTGCCCAGACATAGACGATAAGGTGTAGAACATTCATGGGGCTATTAAATGGATTATTTCCTACCCTGCTTTGGATCCGTATATAGTGGTCTTGTTTGGTCTACATCCCTATAAATAGACGGATCTTATGTGCGATCCCCGGTCTGACCCTAATAAAATTAACAGTCTTTCAGATGGGACATTAACCCGAGGTCTCGTGTCGGTGCTTTACACCGTGCACGTAAACGAACCAGAGTCTCTGTCTGTATCATTGCACTATCCTCCAAAAATCTAAAATGACTAATCTCTTCAGGAGGCATCGCTCATATGGGCAACCGGTAGCGACGATAAATAAACGTAAAACACACACTCACACATCCCTATGTCCTTTTAAACGTTATTTAGTTTACAACGATTGCGAAGCAAGTGTTAACAACTTATATTAATCACTCTCGTTGGTGCGGATGGAAGCATAAATGTGGCCATTCGTATGGGGGGGGGGGGAAACCGTAGTACCCGGAGAAAATCCACCTGTCTGATCTGGCGACCACCGTGCCATCTCACATAATATATGTCCTTGGTAAAGTAAGCCAACGTTATGGTGTCATTGCTGTCATTCGTCGCTCGTATTGGCACTATATAGCCACTATTCGGATGGTATTATGGATTATAGTTTGTAAACAGGGAATGTGGAGATGTGTGTCATGTTATTGCGATTGGTCAATGATATCTTAGACAGCCAATGCATCTTCCTTGTCAATGACATACGTCTCTGTCACAATTAGTACCGTACACTGTTCTTAATTACAGTCATTGTAATAGATATACATGTATGGGAATAGCAACAGACGCTTGGTGGGGTCTGGACAAATGTTTTAGGTTCAAAACCACAAAACTAAAAAACATGTTTAAATTATTTATTTTAAGAACACCGATACAATATAGGCTTGACACTATACATACACTTTTTAGGCCACAATTCCAAGCAAGTTTAATAATGACACGTGGTGTTTTACCTTTATTTACCGTCGCTACCGGTTGCCAATATATGAGCATCTAAAGATTTTAGATTACAAGAACCAGAGGAGACTCTGGAATGGTCTCTCTGTGTATCGTTGCACTATCCTCCAAACATCTAAAATGACTAATAAACTCTTCAGGTAGCATCGCTCATATGGTAGCGACGATAAATAAACGTAAAACACATACACCAAGATTTTTAGATCATTGGAGGATAATGCACTGATACAGACAGATACCCATTCCAGAGTCTCCTCTGGTTCTTTTGCACGCACGCACGCACGCACGTAAATTTTACCCTAACATATCGTCAGCTGCCAGGAAATCGCGTAGAGTATCAACCATTCTCAAAGTCGCACTTACAGCGAGCTCTATTTGTCCAGCCCGACCACTTCTAATATACAGGCGGCGTCATTTGCGCTCCGCTCTTTAGACCAGTGTGTCATGGGATATGATGACTGGATAATAGTTTCATTAGCACTATGTTGAGACGCTATAAATTAACAAAGAGATCCAATTTACGTTCCATTAGACGAATGCTCTCATCTTTCTGACGACAAAGATGGAAACGAGCCTGTATTAAATATAATAGTTTCCGTAATTGATGTCACCTTCTGTGAAGTCCTTATTGTACAGAAATAGAGTAATATAGGAGACACTACTTAGTCATATTTCGCTAGTATGCATGGTAACAGGCGGATCTGTAGTCCAGTGGTAACACACTGAACTTGTAATCCAGGGATCGCAGGTTTGATCCCCCGTCTGACCCTAATAAAATTAACAGTCTTTCAGATGGGACGTTAAACCGAGGTCTCGTGTCGATGCTTTACACCGTGCATGTAAAAGAAACGGAGGAGACTCTGGAATGGGTCTCTCTCTGTATCATTGCACTATCCTCCAAAAATCTAAAATGACTAATCTCTTCAGGAGGCTTCGCTCATATGGGCAACCGGTGGCGACGATAAATAAACGTAAAACACACATACATGTTAAAAGTACAACATCGTGTAGCCAATACATTTGTGCACATTTTGATACTAAATGTGCCTATTTATTGCTTCTATATATAAGTGTAACATTTTCCCCCTAACCAAGTGCACACTTTCTTTTTCGTGTGAGTATATATGAATGTTCACTTTCAAGGCATTTAATTTCCACGTTGCCTCTTCTCTCTCTCGTGGCGATGGATTCCACCAGGAATGAGGTCTCGAGAGTGATTAATATAAGTTATAAGAACTTGTTTCACAATCGAGCTAAAATAAATCTGTATGAAAACGTTCACGTGAGAGGATGTATATATATTAACCATGCTTTACATATATGTTTGCAACTATATATTTGTTTATATCTTGCAATACATTCAATATGAGGATCAATGAGTATGAAAAATAGTCTTGTACATAGATATATGTAGCTACATATCGAATTGCAACTCGAGACGAGTTCCACCGGTATGCGTACTTGCGTTTATTTATCGTTGCTACCGGTTGTTCACATGGGCTACGCCTCCTGAAGAGATTAGTCATTTTAATATTTGGAGGATAGTGTAATGATACCGACAGAGACCCATTCCAGAGTATCCTCTGATTGTTATACGTACACGACGTAAAGCACCGACACGAAACATCGGTTTACATTCACATCTGAAAGGTTGTTAATATTATTAGGATCGAACCTGCGATCCCTGGATTCGCAATCCATCGTGTTAACCACTAGAGACCCGTCTGTGTTCCCGCGTATATCATCATATATCATGGACATACGGACATTTATTTCACGCCCATTTAAACAATGACAGGCAAATAGATATGTAAAGCATGGTTAATATATATATGCTCTCACTGGAACGTTCATATATAACTGTAGTAGATCACTTTACATGTACATGTCGTCTTTACTCCGATGAGGGTAAATTTAGATTACATTATTGATATTAAAGATTCCAAAATGGTTGTCCGATTAGCGCAGTGGGGGGGGGGAGGCCGGGAAGTATGTAACACGGTACGGTGGTCACCATATCGGACAGGTGTATTTTCTCCGGGTACTCCGGATTCCTCCCATACGAATGACAACATATACGCTTTTTTAAAACTTTATTAAGTTACAACGGTTGCGAGGCAAGTTTTAACAGCTTATATTAATCATTCTCGTTGGCGTGGATGAAAGCGTAAATGTGGTCATTCGTGTGGGAGGAAACCGGAGTACCCGGAGAAAACCCATCTGTCCCATCTGGCGATCATCGTACCATCCCACATACTTCCCTGTCAGAGGATCAAACCCGGGTTGCATTGGTGAGAAGCGAGGGTGCTAACCACTGCGCTAATCGGCCAGCCACGCTTCCATCTGTGCCAACTATTTCATCCCATCTTCATGGACGATATAGGAACACTCGTTATCAACATTAGAACATGCGAATCCAAAATTATGAAACTGTTTCAAGCATCAATAATCTGAATGGCGACCATTTATCGCACACGAATAAGAAATAAATGTAGTAATTTAAATAATGATTTATGAGACGATTGAACCTGCCATTGTTAACTTGAATACGACGATGAGAAACACTATTTATGTTCATGCCCCATTTCTAACAAACAGAGAGAACGTTACTTTTCAGAAACACTATTTATGTTCATGCCCCATTTCTAACAAACAGAGAGAACGTTACTTTTCAGAGACACTCAACATATTTCTTCCTTAGAATATAGATACGTTACTATTTTAGTGCCAACATATTACAACAACAAGGGTCATGAAACATATTTATTGCAATGCAAAGATATACATAATATATAAGTATAAATTTAAATTTACGTCTTCGATGTTCAAATTCCGAAATATACAGAGATATGAATTCAAAGTTCAACATATAGGGAACTACTGGCAATCAACTACTCGTTGCATAGTTTTGCTGAGAATTTAGCTAGTAAACAAAATGGTGTGACATACGGACAACCAAAATTGCGTACATATTGTAGAAAAGGGTAGCACCAAGAGTGATCTGCAACAATTGCCTTGGAAATTCATTCATTGTGTTTCGAACACTGCATTTCATTGAATATGAAATGGATTAATAGGGATCTGATTAAACTCGCAGATGAGTATAGCAAAATGGTTGATTATGACGATTACGGGGTTTCCGACGAATTTTTCGAATTTATTAATTCTATGTATGGCCAACACAGTATAGACAGATTTGCTAACGATTATAATACTAAGCTCCCAAGATTTAACTCCCTTTACTGGACCCCTACTTCGAAAAATGTTGACGCTTTTACACAAAACTGGGCATCCGCAAATAATTGGCTAGTACCTCCGTCGTGCTGATCTCCTAGGCTATAAATCATTTGATTGCTTGTGAAGGTCAGGGTACTCTTGTTGCTCCTTACTGGCCTTCTAGCCCATTTCCCCCAATGCTTTCTGGACATTCGTCCATTCATAAACGTTTTATTAAGGATGTTCTCCTATTCAATCCGGGCCAAAGTATTTCTATACAAGGCAAAAATAAGAATACTGTTTTCGGAACTGATAGATTTACTAGTAAAGTGTTAGTTGTACTTCTTGATCGCATATCATAATTTGTGTTCTCGTAAGGAGATAATTAGGTTATACAAATTTATTTGAGCTCGATTGCGAAACAAGTTATTTCAACTTATGTACATCACTCTCGAGACATCATTCCTGATGGAATCCATCGCCACGAGGGAGAGAGAATGGGTAACGTGGAATTTGAATGCCTTGCCTGGGGGCACGGTCGTGGCGGCTCCGGTGGGGCTCGGGCTCCGGACTATTCGCGCCTGGGGCGGGCGCGTATCCACTGCGCTATCACGACTTCCCTCGATAATTACGTTAGCTGTATGAACTTCCAAGGCATTTTAGTTTATATTATTTAACTTTCTATTTGTCTTAGTTTAAACAATATTTTATTTCAATGAATATACATGTAGGATTGAGGAGAAAGCAACTTGCTTATATGGTGACCTCTTTCCTTATTTGTCTTGATGTTGCAGGTAATTGCGATAATTCCGGTCTTCCAGGCATGTACATGTTCTTCAAATAATCATTACGCCAGTGATGGATTTGTTTTGCCGATCTGCTGAGAACCTAACTCTACACCTTCCAACATTTGGAATGAAACCGTATGGATGCAAGTTTTGGAGAGTAGTCACGAAGGTACACTTCACATAGAAAGGAAACTTGGTATTACTGTACGGCGGATTATTTGCTTGCAAAGTTAAGTTTCAATCTACTTGGATTTTTCTATTACATTATACGTCTGTCTCGCAGCAGTTCAGATTTATTTAATGAATTCAATGATTAGTTCTTAGTTATTGTATTTGTATTTTGCGTGCCAAAAAACACTTCCAATAAATTACAAACTGTTCAAAACACAGCAGCTCGCATCATAACCAGAACATCCCGTTTCAGTCATGTAACGCCCATTCTAAAAGAACTTCATTGGCTATCAGTTCAAGAAAGAATAAAGTATAAAATACTGACTCACACATAAGCATTGAATGGAGAAGCACCGATTTATATGAGAATCTTGCTTGAGGTTTATATACCAAGGAGAGACTTACGGTCTAAAAATGAAGCAGCTACTCTTGTGTTACCAAGAAGTCGGACTGTCACATACGGAGATAGAAATTATATGACTGCTGCCCCAAAACATTGGAATTCTCTTCCATCAAATCTTAGAAGTGCAACAACATTGTGTTCTTTCAAAAAGGCTTTGAAGACGCACCTTTTTAAATGTTCATATGGAACATAAATATCGAACTGTGTCTGTGCTCAATCAGGATCAAGACTGCAAATGAACACATTTTATTTAATTATTACCTATATTTTAATTGTTATAATTTCAGATCCGAATATTTTATAGCATATTTAGAATCCATTGTAATTGTGTTTGCTATTTTTTGTCTTGTTTTATCTCATTGTATGTGGATGTTTTTATTCAATATTTGTGATATTTAGGCTGTAAATCGCTTTTGAAAGTTTTATATTTAGATGGAAAGAGCGCTATATAAGTTTGGTATATAATAATAATCAAAAATATCAAATATCTGCCATCGGTTGTGTAATACAGTCTCAATATTTCGTGATTTCAACTTTCTAAGTAATCGTAACGAAAGTTCAATTGATATATGTTTGTATCTATTTTCGTTGTATTACGAGTCGTGATATTTACGTGGTAGAGCGATCCCAATTATGCGTTTTAAAGTTTTCGACGTATATATATATATATATATATATTCATTTGTATCTCGATTGATGCACCGTGACTTCATTTCAGCGCTTTCCTGAAACAATATTTAAAAATTATCTTTTCGCGAAGCTTCGATAGCGTAGTCGTTTGTGTTTTTTCGTGATGACACGAAATATCGCACATTTGTTCTTGTAATGCCGCTATGGCTAGCTCATTTGGTTTCGTGATGCCGTGACGGCTGGCACATTTGTCTGGTGACGCCGTGATAGCTCGCACATTTGTTTTTTGTTAATGCTGCGATAGCTCACTTGATTGCTTTTATTGCGCGGCCGAGAAGGCGCACTGTTTGTGATGCTGCGATAGCTCACTCGATTGCTTTTATTGCGTGGCCGAGAAGGCGCACTGTTTGTGATGCTGCGATAGCTCACTCGATTGCTTTTATTGCGTGGCCGAGAAGGCGCACTGTTTGTGATGCTGCGATAGCTCACTCGATTGCTTTTATTGTACGGCCGAGAAGGCGCACTATTTTTGTGATAGCTCACTCTATTGCTTTTATTGCGTGGCAGAGAAGGCGCACTGTTTTTGTGATGCTGTGATAGCTCACTTGGTTGCTATTGTACGGCCGAGAAGGCGCACTGTTTTTGTGATGCTGTGATAGCTCACTTGATTGCTTTTATTGCGTGGCCGAGAAGGCGCACTGTTTTTGTGATGCTGTGATAGCTCACTTGATTGCTTTTATTGCATGGCCGAGAAGGCGCACTGTTTGTGATGCTGTGATAGCTCACTTGATTGCTTTTATTGCGTGGCAGAGAAGGCGCACTGTTTTTGTGATAGCTCACTTGATTGCTTTTATTGCGTGGCCGAGAAGGCACACTGTTTTTGTGATGCTGTGATAGCCCACTTGATTGCTTTTAGTGCGTGGCCGAGTGTAACAGGATGGACCGACGGAATCGTTACGACAATAGCCAACCAGAACTCATCAACAACTCAATACAATATTTACAAGTTTATATACATACAAAATGATGGATTTACAAGATGATACATAATTGATCCCGATAGTCTGTTGTCTGTTGAGTGGTGACCCGAGTCACTATAAAAGTTCGGATTTCTCTGCCGATATATCAGAGTTTATACACGGTTGAGTATGTCTCCTGACACAACTATTACGATTACAACTGTCTGAGATTCACACTGCGTCTATAGTTTAGACCACTGACAAATGACACTGTTCCATTTTACACCACTAATGGAGTTACACACAACAATAAACAAAATGACTCCATTAAATATGACTGGAGTGGTACTTCAAGGTTACTTAATCAAAACCGAGTACAAAATATACTTCGAGTACTACGTCCCTTTTTTGCCCAATCCTGACCGCGTTGTTCCCGTTTTGGCTCCCGGTGGTGTTGGTTTCGCTGAGCGTACTCCAGTTCTACCAAGAACAACGTGGTGAGGGTTGCGGCGACACACCTAAAGGGGTTCTACTCCGGCCTGGTCGGGCACTGCATACTGGTCTCGCACAAAAGACAAAAGGCCGATCCGGGAATCACGGCATCCGGTAAAACAACAATCTCCACTCCCGAGAATATACGTCGGGGTAGGAACTACAATATAGATATATAACACATGGACAACCCCATGGCTCACCACAATCGGCAAGTGCAATCTACTTATATGATATGGACGAATAATACATCACTCATAGACTAGGTACAATGACTCCTGTCTCGTCAAGTTAATAATTAAAACCATGAAAGAACCATAACTCTGGTGGTTTCTTTCCACTACGTACCTCATACACCAGGTATAGGTATAGTCAGGCTAGACTGATCAGTCTACATTCTATGTACAAACATAATTAAGCTATGACAAAATCCTCTTGAAACGTACCTTGAATATCCAAGTAACAATTAAATAAAACAATATCCCTCTCTCTCTAGAGGTAACTGTGGTGTGCGATGTTTCGTATTACACACTAGACTTTATGGAAACACAAATGCGAAAACCATGATTTGTCCGTGATTTTCATCACGCGACATGTTTGACCAGCTAATCTGTACCGAGGCCCTGGGTAGTGTATACTCGATAAATCGGTCTTTAAAACCTAATGACAAAATACTAACTTTGTTGATTTTGCACCAAACGAGTTTATTTATTATTCACAGGTATTGAATGTCGAACAACATGGACTTGATTAAAAGATTGCATTAAAACAAATAATTCGACAAATGCAAAAGTTCCCATAAACAATTTATATTTGGTACTATATAACTCAATGCAAATAGAGGCCCGTTCCTCAACTTTGTGACACCGAGAAGGCGCACTGTTTTTGTGATGCTGTGATAGCTCACTTGATTGCTTTTATTGTGCGACCGAGAAGGCACACTGTTGTTGTGATGCTGTGATAGCTCACTTGGTTGCTATTGTACGGCCGAGAAGGCGCACTGTTTTTGTGATGCTGTGATAGCTCACTTGATTGCTTTTATTGTACGGCCGAGAAGGCGCACTGTTTTTGTAATGCTGTGATAGCTCACTTGATTGCTTTTATTGTACGGCCGAGAAGGCGCACTGTTTTTGTGATGCTGTGATAGCTCACTTGATTGCTTTTATTGCGTGGCCGAGAAGGCGCACTGTTTTTGTGATGCTGTGATAGCTCACTTGATTGCTTTTATTGTGCGACCGAGAAGGCGCACTGTTTTTGTGATGCTGGGATGGCTCATAGTTAAGTTCTCTAAGACGCCGTGATGGCTCATTTGAGACCTTCGCTCTTGTTGTGCGTTTTGAACTACGCCTTCCTTGTTATAACATTTACATTACAGATTCTCTATTGATGTACAATGGTATGCGAGCTGTTCCTTGTAACCAGAATGTTGTTAAGTAGAAAATTTCTCATATAGTTTTACGTTCGAAAACAGTAATAAATTAGAATATAGTAAATCGTATGTTTCTGACATTGGTAATAAGATAAGTTAAGCATTTGTTTAAAAAACTTAAGTCTCCATGATATGGTTCTCCTTTGTTTTGCTCGATTGAATGCTGTCAAATACAAATGCCTGAATCCTATTTTGTTTCTTTATTGTATTTGTAGTTAGTAGGAACATAGGATAAGTGAATAATTGATTTACTCACGACACAGAGTGAGTAAATGAAATTATTCACGTTTACCATCGTTACTCTATTCTAGTCATCTTTATTCATGCCATCAGTATAATGAGTTTGCTCTATGCCTTCTATTCATGTTTTGAACGTAATTTTCGTGATTATCATCTGCGTACCTATATACAAGCGCAGTTTACACAATATCTTCACTTGAGGCATATTTTGACGGCAGTGAGGAACTTTCTAGTTATATATGGTTATTCCCAGCCCGCCCTCCCAATGCAAGATATATGACTCATTAAACAAGGCTGTTGTTTTTCATCGATCTTCAACTGAATTTTGATAGTAATCTTGAATAATTATTTATTACTTAAGACACTTTCAATATGCTTTTCGTATGTTAGTATTTTTCAGGTTTATCAAGATCTGTTGTGCAAAAGATAGAAAAAAACAAACATATATTTGCACGAATAAATTATTGTCATATATAAATAGAAATGTATTATATAAATACATTTATTTATTTGTATATATGACACATTGTTAACCATGTAAGATTATGATTATTATATATTATGTATAATCGTCTGCTATTATTTTCGCGCCTAAATTATCAGTTCTCTGTTTGCGCGGGAACAAAATAATTTTGACAGACGATGGCAGCTGGTCATTTATGTAAGATAATCGCCGCCTCTCTTGATGACATATAAACACGTACTAATATTGTATAACATCACAGATGTTTGGCGCCGTAATGTCTGTTATATATGTTAATTCTGCTATTTAAGAAATGAAACATTATGAAGAAATTAGTGCATTCTTATCCAGCCATGGAGGCGTTAAGGAAATGATGTTACTCACTATTAAGATATAAACTGTTTCTATGATAGTTAGACAAATTAATATTTAAAGAAGTATTAACTCTTAAATATTAAAGTTGTATTAAATACGTGAATGGAAGATAATTAGGCCTTTTAAGAAACGATTGTGTTGGCTAATATATCTATTAGAATAGTTTGATAAAGCGAAGCAAATTAGTATATTAGTAGAATTGTCATAACACATTGAAATAGTGAGGCGAATAATGAGATACGAGAAATCCTAACTAGATGATACATGTTATAGATATGAAATAAAATGAGATTGTTGTAGATGATATTATACAAAGGAAAATGAAAGACTGTGTTGAGTTATAATATATGAAGGACCGTTGACAAACCCCCTAGACAACTCCAGCGAGTCTACGATAGGATAGACCCGGGTTAGAGCAGTGTTGAAGGACCGTATAGAAACCCCCTAGACAACTTCAGCGAGTCTACGATAGGATAGACCCTGGTTAGAGTACTGATATCGGAAAATAGACATAAGAAGAAAGAGAGGCTCGTGCCAATTGGGACCTCGACCAGGATTGAATCGGAATAAAGACGGGATTGGATCGAAATAAATTACGGAGTTGGATCGGAAGAAAGACGAATCGGGATAACGAAATATCGTGACAGATCGGGACATATTGTGGAGGACACTAGAATACATTTATCAAGGATACCAGGAACTATTAATTAACGTGAAAATAGAAGTGCACAAAAACAGTGTTAAAATTGGAAATTAAATAAATGAAGGACGCCATCGGATTATTAAATAGTGAACATTCTTAAATTATTGGAACTATGTGAAATGAGATATATTTGGATTATTATTTGAAATATTTTAATTGTGATAAATTATTTATATTGGATTAACGGAGACGACACGGAATTCGGTAAGTACCAATTTCTTTTCATAGAGGCTGTTTAATATATATAGTTAGACACATTATATTAGTAATCCACTGCCTTTCATGAAACACAATTCTATAACACATTTGGAGAGACATTATTGGGAGTAAAACTTTTGGGAAATACAAAAACAAAATGGCTACGACTAGGAGTGCTAATAAGGAAATTGAGGGACCGGTTCGCCCCGACTTCCAGACCACAGGTGATGAGATATGGGATAAGTTAATGAGACTCCCCTACTTTAATCAAGCAAGCCTGGAACGCCAGTGTGAAATTTATGAGAAAGAGAGAGAAACATAGAAAGAGAGAGAAAAAGAGAGAGAAGAGAGAGAAAAAGAGAGAGAAAAAGAGAGAGAGAGAGAGAGAGAAGAGAGAGAGAGAAACAAAGAGAGGTGGACAGAGAAGAAAGGATGAATAGAGACAAGATCAATATGGAGATTCGCCTGAGAGAAATCCAGAGGGATCAGGAATCTCAGCAAAATAACACCCTCCCTACAGATAATAGACCCTCTAAGACCAATATATCTGTTCCTAATTGGACCCCTACTATGAGGCCAGATAAATTCTTCTCAACTTGTGAGAGACTGTTTGAAGCTAGCCAGATCTCTAAACAAACTTGGGTGGGGCATATTATAGACAAGTTATCTGACAAGGCCAGAAATATATATGCCACGCTTCCTGTCCAAGATGCTAATAATTATGATATATTATATACTCTCAAGGCCGCCATCTTGGATGAATATCGACTCTCACACACTGTATACAGACAAAATTTCTTCTCTTGGGTAAAGAAACCTCAGCAGACCTATTCCGAATTCATTAAGGGAGCAAATCCAAACGAAGTCAATTGGGTCGAGCTGCTCTTGAGGTATAGGTTCGATTCCCAGCTAAGTGATGAACTTAATGTGTTCATTCTGGATAAAAGAGCATCCACTCTCCAGGAATGTATTGCATTGGCCGATGAATATAATCTCCAGCCCAGAACGCGGATTAATTCGAATCCGAGTATGAAACCCAGAGATACGGAACACCGACCTCCAACCCATTCACCCCCACACCCATGTATCGACCCAGTATGAGGATTGATAATTCCCAAGCTACACACATAAATCCCCGTGTAGAAAAATATTGTAGTTATTGTCGGCGAAATGGCCACGCACATAACGAGTGTTGGGCAAATCCCAATTCACCTAGATACAGGGCAACTAGAAATCTCGCGAACGGGCACAACATGTCAAACGCTAATCATAGTTCCGCCTTTATAACAAACGAACCAATCAACTCATCTGAGTATAAAGAAAGGGTAAATCCATTACTCGTCAAATATACAGGGCAAGCTAGAATAAACCATAATAACTGTCCAATATACCGAGGCACATTGACCGTGGCTATATTGACACATAGATGTGCCGCAGGGGTTGCTCTGATAATAGGTAACGATTGTGATACCGCCCCGGTAGCTGATTTAATTACATGTGGTATTGTGACACGCTCCAATAAGAAAACGATCCCCTTTGATGAAACCGTCGCACCTATACCAGACTTAGAAAACATGCCCGATACTGAGGAATATGTATTACCTTTCCGGAATACTGTTGAAATCAATTCCCCCTCTGAGAAAGCCAGTAAGGAGACACCCCCAAGATAGTCCATATATTGATGACTTGAGCCCTGATAAATTATTGCAAGAACAGAAAAATGACCCGACATTATTGCCACTATGGGAAATGGCGCATGAAGAAAAACCCACGAGACAAGGATATTACATCCAGCCCGAATCCCGCTTACTTATGCGGAGAGAACAACCTCAGGACTCGTCCAAGGTTCGACCCTGGAACATATATGATCAGGTGGTAGTTCCATGAGGATTTAGGAATCATATAACGGGACTCGCACACGATAGTTTAAGTAGTGGACACCTGGGACCTAATAAAACCCTGACTCGCATTAAGCGTCGCTTCTTTTGGCCAGGAATCCGAGCGGATGTTAAACGATTCTGCCATAGCTGTGGGCCGTGCCAGAGAGCTGGTAAGGGACAGAAGTCCACTGTAGCCCCATTGAAACCTCTGCCCATTATATCCCAACCATTCAGATTCATATCCGCTGATTTCGTGGGACCCATGAAAAAACTATTGATGGGAACCAGTATATCTTGAATTTTATTGACCATGCCACTAACTATTCTGAATCTTTCCCATTCGCCGCAGCGACCGCTGATAACGATCAGAAGGCCCTAATCGAGACTATATCTCGACATGGAAAACCCGAAACTCTGTTGACTGACAGAGGAAGCGCATTTCTAGCTGACTCATTTACACGCTTCCTAGCCGAGAACGATATACGCCACTTAACTAGTAGCAGTTATAGGCCTCAAACCAACGGAGCTATTGAGAACCATGCTGAGGATTCTGGGAGAAACCACAGTAGAACCTTGGGATGAGATGCTACCCTGGCTATTATTTGCATACAGAAGTGCAGAACACTCTAGTACTGGATACTCCCCCTTGCATACAGAAGTGCAGAACACTCTAGTACTGGATACTCCCCCTTCTATCTTCTGTATGGGCGCGAACCTAGAGATAATCTAGATTCCACTTATGACCAGTGGGCTAGAAATGAACGGGCCGAGGGGATCCCTATCGAAAACTATGTACACGAATTGTGTCATAGATTAGCTGAAGCGTTACGTGAAGCTAGCGAGAATGCACAACAGGCCGCCGACGGTCGAAAAACGAAATATGACAGAAATAAGAAAGCGAAAATGAGTGAATTCCAGCGTGGGGAATTCGTATTAGTCCGATTACCGTTAAAAGGTATGAAACTGAAGAATGCCCTCCAGGGACCGTATTTAGTGCACGAAAAGGTAGCGTCGCATACCTATATTATATACATGCCTGACAAAAGAGTCAAATACCGGGTTATGCATGTAAATCAGTTGAAGCCCTGGACAGGTTGGGAGGATTGTGCCGCCATCGCTGAAAGTAGTCCGGCGTATGAATCCCCAGACCCTATCCTATTAGATTACCAAGCCCCTACTGACATAGAGAAAGAATTCGACCCTTGCAGTCCTCTTGAATCTGTGCCTAGGAAAGCTTGGCCGGATATCAGTCATTTACCCCCAGGCCACAGGGATGAGATTACTCAAATATTAGACCGTTACCCTCGTCTGTTCTCTGGAAAACTGGGATGTTTCCAAGGTGTTACCCATGATATTGATGTGCAAGGTGCCGCACCCGTAATCCAGCCATACTACCGCATGTCTCCAGAAAAGAAACAAATCTTAAAAACCGAGCTAGATAAAATGTTGGAGTTAGGAATTATCCGCCCTAGCAGAAGCCAGTGGGCCTCCCCCATAATATTGGAACGAAAGTCGGATTCGGAATGGCGACCGTGTATTGATTATCGCAAAATTAATGACATGACACGAGGAGAAGCCTTCCCCATACCTAGATTAGACGATCTAATTGATCAAGTCGCAGGTTGGAGCCTGATATCCATATCGATTTGAATCGGGGTTATTGGCAGATTCCGCTTACCCCTCGGGCCAGTGAAATTGCAGCATTCATAACCCCCTGGGGCTTATTTGAACCATTAATTCTCCCATTTGGATTAAAAAATGGTGGTGTTACATTCCAAAGGGCTATAAATGAGATCATCGCTCAATCCCCGGGAGAACCCATCCGTGATAGATTTGCCGACGCATATCTGGATGATATTGCAATTCGATCCAATGTATGGTCACAGCATCTAAATCACTTGGATTGGACATTTCATAAACTAGAGAAAAGTGGTGTTACTTTGAACCCAAAGAAATGTAAAATTGGGTCAGGAACAGTCAGTTACTTGGGACACGAATTAGGTTCGGGGAAAATCAAACCAATATTCAGTAAGGTCGAATGTATTGATAATATCTCTCCCCCACATACCAAGAAACAATTACGAGGATATCTGGGATCAGTGGGATTTTACAGGAAATTCATTCCCCAGTTCGCTGAGATAGCCGCTCCTCTGACAGACCTTTTAAAGGGCAAGAGTTCAGGGAATATTCTTACTCCTAACGATAAACACCAATTTGCGTTTGAATCATTAAAGAAAGCGTTAACCAGTAAACCCATACTGAGGCACATGACTTTAACCAGGATTTCGAACTCTATACTGATGCCTCCGATTTTGGTAATTTCAGCGGTACTGACTCAGAGCGTTGACCAAATCTCACACCCAGTAGCATTTTATTCACGAAAACTAATTCCACGGGAGAAAAACTATTCTACTATCGAAAAGGAATTGTTGGCGATCGTAGCAGGCATCCAACATACGTAGGCACAAGCAGAATATGTATCAATTCTGATCATAATCCACTGGTCTGGTTAAGTAAATCTAAAACGACCAATCAACGCCTCTTAAGATGGGCACTGTGTCTCTCAGAATTTAATTTGATCATTAAACACATTATAGGGACTCAAAATATACTGGCAGATTTCCTTAGTAGAGTTCAATGATTGTGATGTGTACCGATAGGAATTCAGTAGTTTAGTATACAAACACTGCCTCTATGATTAGACTGTTGGTACCTAGCGAGATAAATGCTATTTTTGTAATAATTATATGATGTATTGATGTTATATTGTTTTCTCCTATATATCCGATGGAGTGAAGATTTGTAAATCGGACGATGGCGGGCGATTTCAAACTTCAACTTGGGTAGGGAGGATTGTGCAAAAGATAGAAAAAAACAAACATATATTTGCACGAATAAATTATTGTCATATATAAATAGAAATGTATTATATAAATACATTTATTTATTTATATATATGACACATTGTTAACCATGTAAGATTATGATTATTATATATTATGTATAATCGTCTGCTATTATTTTCGCGCCTAAATTATCAGTTCTCTGTTTGCGCGGGAACAAAATAATTTTGACAGACGATGGCAGCTGGTCAGTTAT
The DNA here is from genome assembly GCA_014843695.1 of Archivesica marissinica. Lineage (NCBI taxonomy): Eukaryota > Metazoa > Mollusca > Bivalvia > Venerida > Vesicomyidae > Archivesica > Archivesica marissinica. The sequence goes on from CM026404.1 coordinate 75,745,048, forward strand.
GTAAGATAATCGCCGCCTCTCTTGATGACATATAAACACGTAATAATATTGTATAACATCACAGATGTTTGGCGCCGTAATGTCTGTTATAGATGTTAATTCTGCTATTTAAGAAATGAAAAATTATGAAGAAATTAGTGCATTCTTATCCAGCCAAAAATTAATATTTAAAGAAGTATTAACTCTTAAATATTAAAGTTGTATTAAATACGTGAATGGAAGATAATTAGGCCTTTTAAGAAACGATTGTTTTGGCTAATATATCTATTAGAATAGTTTGATAAAGCGAAGGAAATTAGTATATTAGTAGAATTGTTATAACACATTGAAATAGTGAGGCGAATAATGAGATACGAGAAATCATAACTAGATGATACATGTTATATATATGAAATAAAATGAGATTGTTGTAGATGATATTATACAAAGGAAAATGAAAGACTGTGTTGAGTTATAATATATGAAGGACCGTTGAGAAACCCCCTAGACAACGCCAGCGAGTCTACGATAGGATACACCCTGGTTAGAGCATTATTGAAGGACCGTAGAGAAACCCCCTAGACAACGCCAGCGAGTCTACGATAGGATATACCCTGGTTAGAGCATTATTGAAGGACCGTTGAGAAACCCCGTTGACAACTCCAGCGAGTCTACGATAGGATAGACCCTGGCTAGAGCAGTGTTGAAGGACCGTATTGAAACCCCCTAGACAACTCCAGCGAATCTACGATAGTATAGACCCTGGTTAGAGCACTGATATCGGAAGCTAGACATAAGAGAGGCTCGTGACACCGTCCAAAACGTTCAACCCGGATCCACTTACGTTCTATATTGTGCTTCCTACCATCAGTGTTTAATGATTGATAATTCGATGGACAGAATTGAGCCAGGACTATAATAACAAGTTAAGACAGAGTGTTGTTAATGGTTAAGAGCGTGATATTGTACAAAGACAAATAAGTTGGAACTAGTCTATAGATGTTAACCAGTTTTATCGTTATGCTAGTCCCTGGGAAGGTCGCGGGGCAGCAAAGAAGGCCTTTTCACACTGGATAGTTTGCGTGGATTCTTTCAACTTCCCCCTCCTCCTCCTTCACAAAAAAGAAATAATAGAAAAAGATGAGGAGATTATACTTCATGTATAATTAGGGGAGTAGGTTGGAGCAGCCGACACTACAGTTTAGTATTTACGAGATTTTTTGATAGGGATTGGCTTACTTTAGAACATATGGTGTAACATCGCAGACATATTTATTCCACGAGAATTTTAATCATTCGCACTCGGGTTACTTTGGGAGCATGTACAAGATATTTGCTACCAATGCATACATTATAAATATTGAATGCTGTCAAATACAAATGCCTGAATCCTATTTTGTTTCTTTATTGTATTTGTAGTTGGTAGGAACATGGGATAAGTGAATAATTGATTTACTCACAATACAAAGTGAGTAACAATACATAGCAGTAATTCTTATCACATAAATTACAATTTGTCCAGAACAAATATATATAGTCAGCAACATCCCAGATAGAGGTCAACTGCAGGTCTTGTATAAATAAAGTTAACAAATACACGTTATGACATATGAAACTATTTGATAACATAGTTCGCAGAAATGTGATATGAAATTATAGTTCCATTTACCTTGAGTATTGTTCCAGTATGTTTATAATTTGTTTTGCCAACCAATCGTGATCGTAAATAAGTATCCATTCCCCCCAATATAGCAACTAACAAGCTCGTTATTGGGAGAATAATGCATATTAATTAGATATCAGCGATAGATGATACATTCGGAGAATAATGCATATTAATTGGATATCAGCGATATATCATACATTTGGAGAATAATGCATATTAATTGGATATCAGCGATATATGATACAATGCTTGTACTTCTCGGTATTTCTGTAAATTGCCTGTCTTAATGGACTCTTTCATGACGCAGAGTTCTTCTATTTCATGTGTTTATGAGTACCATATAGAAATTGTTGCGTCATTTATGGGCCACCAAGGAGTGATAATAACATTTATAGCTTAGTGGATTTGTTTTCTGTGTCAAAAACAGGATAAAATTGCGTCAATAAATTAGTAGTAATGACGTGTGCTTTAGCCAAACTGAACGTACCGTGACATGCATAATGTACATTGACAGTCGCCGTTAAGATGCTTGAATACATATTTCCAGATCCTCTAGGCTACTGCAATACGATATACAGTCAGGATCTCTGGTAAATGTACTCAGTACAGTCACATTACTGATATCTGGTATATGTAGTCATTAAAGTCGTATAATTATATATACTTATATTACTGTTAAAACAATAGATAGCAATTGTATTGTATGCAAGTGTCTAGTTTTTATGCCAGCACTTTTAAAGCAGCATTAGTTCTATATGGTAGGGAATGAAAATATTATAAAATTTGAAATGTTACGAGCAAGCAGCAATGCTACTGCACATTATTCCATTATAATTTGAATAATTATTTTCAATCAATAAACATGTGTTTTGGCGACCTTCTCCAATAGGTTTGTCACGTCCTGCGTACATTCGGAACGCATCGTCTCCGTTGTTGCGTCACTCATGCGCATTAACCCTGTCAACACCACATACATCTCAATATGCTTACAAAAGTGTAGATCCAGATGAGCCGGCTCGTAACGGCTTTTTGTCAGTAATATTAGACAACAATTACCCATTTTGATAAATGAACTGGTCCAAATGTAATTTTCTTATTAATTTATTGGTCTGAAAATAGCATGCACCAGTCCATGTCAGATATTTGGTTACATAAGTTTTCTTGATAAACAATTCGCTTATACGACGGTGCTATATTGATTTGATTTGTTTCGGTTTTTCCCCAAATATTTGGTTTTTATTTATTATTTGGAAAGTATATGTTTTAAATAACTGAGTTTATACCATAAACAATCTTCCTTTATTCGGATGTATTGTCGCTTTAAATAACTGAGTTTGTACCATAAACAATCTTCCTTTATTCCGATGTAGTGTCGCTTTAAATAACTGAGTTTGTACCATAAACAATCTTCCTTTATTCGGATGTATTTTCGCTCTAAATAACTGAGTTTGTACCATAAACAATCTTCCTTTATTCCGATATAGTGTCGCTTTAAATAACTGAGTTTGTACCATAAACAATCTTCCTTTATTCGGATGTATTTTCGCTCTAAATAACTGAGTTTGTACCATAAACAATCTTCCTTTATTCCGATATAGTGTCGCTTTAAATAACTGAGTTTGTACCATAAACAATCTTCCTTTATTCGGATGTATTGTCGCTTTAATTAAACATGCTTAAAGTGATGTAAGCACATTAATTTCAATCGTTTTTTTGATTTGTTACTGATAAATGGTGCTACGGACAAAGCTGAACAAAATTTAGTTTAATCAAACATTAGTTTGACTCTCTGGTGTGGGCCGTTATCTAATGTTAAAACTTGTGGCCCAAACCATTTGCATACTATTTATTTTATCGGTTTTTGTACATCACATTTAGCCTGGGAACAGGCGTCGATATATTTTGCCTTGTCAGTCAAATAAATATAGTTTATCACCGAGACCATTAATTGGGCCGTATTGAGTTTCTAATCATATCAACATTTTACCAGAAGTTAAAAAGTGAAAACTCGACAGACTGGAACCCAGGCTACATCATATTTACTATTGATTTGCAATACAATTTATTACACAAAATTAAAAAAATGTACATTTACGTCATTTACCGTATTTTGAAAACACCATATATTCGTATAACTTATCATAATGTATTTATTTTATTCTTTTTTATTTACGTTTTTCAACGTCGCTACCGAGAGTCGGGCAGTTTAACTAACAACACCTTTCCGGGACAGGCTCCAGCGGTTAACCAGTACTTGGTGCATCAACCTCCGTAAGAAACTGCCAACTTGTTCATATAAAGAGACACCGTCTGAACTGGACTCGAACCCGTGACCATCAGTGCTGATTACACTGTATACTAATATCGTTATTATAAAGTAGTGCTCTATCTCCAGGAGCACTAATATTGACCGATATCCCGCAGATCACAACTGAACTAATTATAAACACGCTATCAATCACCTTGTCAGAGTCAAAGAGAACAGCCATCAATTTACACTAATAAATATCTGTAGAAAACATTTAGTACATTTTAAGAAGATTGGAACGAGTCGGTCTACTATTTAGAGAAACTATTATTAACCGAATTCAGAATTAATATTTTTAAGCTATTCTTTGACTAGTTTCATAACATTTTTTTTCTGGAAAAGATTTTAATAATAATCTATATGAATTTAAAACTTGTTATAAACTTATAAAAAAACCAACCCGTGTCTCGTGTCGGTGCTCTATGTCGTGCACGTAAAAGAACCAGAGGAGGTTCTGGAATGGGTCTCTGTCTGTATCATTGCACTATCCTCCAACAATCTAAAATGACTAATCTCTTCAGGAGGCATCGCTCATATGGGCAACCGGTAGCGACGATAAATAAACGTAAAACACACAAGGTTACTATCAGTCAATGTTCACACGTATAGAAAGAAATCGAATCACACAATGTGTCATTGACGAAAACGCCATTGCAGTTAATGTTTTGCATTTTCCTGTAGAAGGTTGTAAAACAACAAATAATTGCCTATTGGCGGTAGCGACGATAACAAACTTAAAATACACACACTATATTGACTTTGCTACAAGCTAGTTCATGTAATAATGTGACTAAAGATTAGTGTATTGATATTTTAAATACAATCAAGCAAACTTCGATACAGTCATGCATACATATCACACATACATGGGTTGGACTACAAGTTACAGCAACAATAGATGATGTTCTCCCATTGAATGATATACGTGCAACTTCCAGTAAGATGGATACTGAATAAAGTAAAACGTGAACAAACGCAAAAGAATGAAAACTAAAGAAAAAGAAAGTTACTCTGATTTTGTCGCACCACTTGGTGTCCCTTGCCAAGTAATTACCAGTCCTGCGTGTTACCACTGGACTACAGATCCGTCAATAATATGATGGTGTCACGTTTGCTAAGTATATATCAGTTATACTAATCTACGGATGCTTTGGTATAACATTCATGTAAAATAATACTGGTGTCTGGAATATATCTGTAAACAACAACAACAACAACAACAACAATATTTATTCAACATTAAGCAAAATTACAGTGCTTCTAGTCTATTATAAATAGGTATATAAATATAACTTGTAATGTAATGACAACATGAAACATGAGTCCACAGTGAAGATTATCATAATTATCTTAAAGAGAAGCTTAGTTTGTTTTAGTATTCATTAGTATTATAGTTCAAGGAATAAATTATTATTGATTTGATCTAACTCTTTTCGGACTTTACTGGCAAAATATATGTATTTTGATAAGTTTGAGATTTCCTTTTTATTTCTTGACATCATAAGTTTATCAAATTTATTTAAAGTTGGCCAACTGCAATAATACGGCTTTATGTATTTTTTTCGTATATCGGTGTACACTGTGCATATTAAGAGAAAGTGATACTCATTTTAGATTGTTCTTAAGTTACAAAATAAACGACTACCCTACTAACATTTCAGATACGCAATGTGCGTGTGCAACTGTTCCAGTAAATTGCTATGTAAAATTAAAAATGCTATCTAGCTATACCGCTTTCTCATTTCTCCACCTATAAGAATATAGTTTATGAAGAAGAATTCTTTATTAAGACTTAAGCTTTACAATTTCTCGTCACCTCACTCTAATATTATGCCTGGACATTATCGAGGATGAAGGCATATAAAGGGTCATTGATGGTCCCGAAAAGGTAGTGGCCGGTGTGAGGCGAAGTTGGCGGTATCCATTAATGAATATTTAAATTATAAATTGAATATTAATTATTATTGCGTGTGTTTTTACGTTTATTTATCGTCGCTACCGGTTGCCCATATGAGCGACGCCTCCTGAAGAGATTAGTCATTTTACATTTTGGAGGATAGTGCAATGATACAGACATAGACCCATTCCATAGTCTCCTCTGATTCATTTACGTGTACGGTGTAAAGCACCGACACGAAACATCGGTTTAATGTCCCATCTGAAAGACTGTTAATTGTATTAGTGTCAGACGGGGGATCGAACCTGCGATCCCTGGATTACCAGTCCAACGTGTTATCACTGGACTACATATCCGTCTGTGGTTAATCTTCAAATTGAAAACATTTTATATACATTGACTGGAATCACATGTTCGTCCATGTTTGTTTGTAAACACGCGGAGTGATACAAGTTACATGCTATGTGTAATATAAAGAAATGCATGACGGCTATATTGACTAGGAGACTCTGGAATGGGTCTCTGTCTGTATCATGTACTATCCTCAAAAATCTAAAATGACTAATCTCTTCCGGAGGCGTCGCTCAGATCCGTCTGTGTTTTATTATTATTGCAGGTGCGGTATTTGCTTTTATACCTAACCCTAACCCTACCCCGTCATGCCTAACCCTTATCCACCCCCTAATGCCTAACTCGACTACGTCTAATACCAAAAGACCGCGTTGAGTATATAATTCTAACCATACATATGATCGGAGGATGCTATCAGTTATATAACGGAGGATGCTGTCACATATATAGCAGTAGGATGCTATTCTTTATATAAGGGGAGGATACTGCCTTTATATAACGGGAGAATACTTTCACATATAACGGGAGGATAGTAGTTAGTTTAAACATAATTTATTGCCAAATATATACAGCAAAAGGTTTGGGCCACAAGTGCTATACACATTATAAAACGGCCCTCCCCTCCAACGCTTTGGGAGGATAGTGGTGTACATATAACAGGAGGATAGTGATGCATACATAATTGGCGGATAGTAAATATATATAACGGGAGGATATTGTCACACATATATGACAAAAAGATCATGTCACACTAATATTGAAACAAAACAAAAATGTATCACGACTATGGTTTATGAATGTTGAAAAAGTGTGTTTCAATATGATTAAAAACAGCTGATGTAGATCTATATTTTTGGAGTGCAGTGTATATATAGTCAGATGAGAGCGTCACTTACGTGAATAAGATAGGGCGCTATCATTAATGTATGGATAAACACTGTATACAGTTCGTGTTTATTTACCCTTGAAATAAATCTACAATAATCAATGATACATAGACCCACTCAATGTGTCAATTACTGCAGCTATAACTGACGCAACAATAAATTACAGGAACGTTTCTATATGTGTACATCTGGATCAGACGCTTTGAACTGTAACTTCTACCAAGGTGAACTTCTACAATGTTGTTTGTTAGAGTATTATAGTACTGGATTGTCACACCAACACACTTTATATAATTAGTTCCTGTATTACATCACTTGTATCATGGTGTCCGTCTCGTAACCAAGAGGGGTGGGGTCCGATTAGAGTAGATGCTAGCTCGCTACCTTCTTACCAGTGTAACTCGTGTTAGATTCAACAGCCACATGACCGTCTCGTAACCGGGAGGGGGCTCCAATTAGAGTAGGGGCTAGCTCGCTACCTTCTTACCAGTGTAACTCGTGTTAGATTCAACAGTCCAGGAACAGTCAGTATCTGATATGTAGACCGTTTTTATCATACACGGCAATGCATTGTCTTCTTATACTTGCAATGGGTTTGTTTACACTAGCCACGTTACGCCATTCCTCGTGTAATACACTCTCCAAATCGTTGACGCTATGGACGGCATCCCTCTCACGTACACGACGCCCAGGCATGTCTTATAAGTGTTCTATTGAAGAGAGATGGGGGAATTTCGTGGGCCAATCAAGTATACCCACATTGTGTTGTGCTAGCATAGTCTGTGTGCCTTGCGGAATGCGGGTGTGCATTGCCCTGCTGACGAATACCTCGTTTATAATATCGTTACCTCCCCGAATAAATGCCCACATTGTGTTGTGCTAGCATAGCCTGTGTGCCTTGCGGAATGCGGGTGTGCATTGTCCTGCTGACGAATACCTCGTTAATAATGTCGTTACCTCCCCGAATAAATGGCACTACAACTGGAACGACCACTTCTTCACAATAGCGGACCGATGTTAGAGTCCCGCGTACAGTTATCAATTCGGTACGTCCATTTCGACAGATCGCACCCACACCATCCATCGCACGTCCGCACCCGAAGCATTCACTGTGAAGCACGATGTTGCATAACATTCTCTGGATCGGCTATCTCAAAACTGCACAAAGAATCTGGATTCGTCGCTGAATAGACCGTTCTTCCACTGCTGCCTCGCCCATCGACGATGCATGTCCAGCTTTTATGGATAAATATCGGGTTTTATCTCCCTTGTTTATCAGTCCAATTTGCTCTTGATTTGATTATCTCGATTATCTCTCTTAGATTGGGCTGTCTTTCCCCGATAATTGCTGACATTGAAATCAGTTGTATATTGCAAAGTTGTAATACACAGGCAATAAAAACCATTTAAGATATGATGCATCGCACAGCCTGAGGCATATTAAATAATGACCAGTAATAAAAATGTTCAGCAGTACAGTGCAATTTATATAAACGAATCAATTATAGGTAAGTAGAAGTGGAATAAATGACAATTTGTGTACACAATAGAAATATAAATAACATGATATGCAATTAGTTACAGTTGGGAAACTCACGAAATAAAACGTGGCATTGACAATTATAGTAATTGCCAGAACTGTAGATTATTTAAACACAATTTTGAAATTACATAAAATATATGCCTCCTAATTATTTAAAATAATTATATTATTAAATTTAAAAGTAGAAATTAGAGATTCCCAATTGAGAAATTGGAACAGAGTCCCGGTAAATCGTAGTACAATTCAGACGTATACGAGCGTGTGTACGCGTTAATTGTGATGGTGAAAATCACATGGTTTACAAATGAATATTTGGCATCTGTGTCAACTTACCACAGTTTATAACAAATGAAAGGTAAATTCAAATTGCAACTATTGTCGCGAAAACATGTTATACTTAGCAATTATTAAATTTGTATATCTAGGACTGGTCAATGTTTTGCTTCTTGGATGTCTTTCACCGTAAGATAAAATAAACTACATTTCAAACTTACCCTCTTCTTATTGAACAGCAATGCGGCTTTTCACGGGTCCACTTCCGTGTTTATTTTCAATATCGAGAGTGCAAACTTACTGGGAGATTGAAGAGTATTCGGTATGGTGGGATTTGTTTGCCGTCTTTGAATATTAAGATTTTGCAATAATTCACCCCACCGTTTTTCCATTTTTTCCATAATGTGAATATGAGCTTTCGTTCAGTATGAAAATATCAACTTTAGCAATTAGTTTAACCCTAATATCTATATTGACTGGAGTAAATGTAATCCCGACGTATCACAGGCACCAGACACAAACATTTTTTTTATTTTTGGCCTATGGTCATATAGTAAGTAATATATAATATTATATATTACTTACTATATGACCATAGGCCAAAAATAAAAAATTGTGTCTGGTGCCTGTGCGACGTATGGTCGACGTCCACGAGTACCACGGGCGCGTGCTGCGTATTCCTGATAGTCTGAGCAAATAGGCGGATACGAGATGTTCTATAGAACACATACAGTTTTGTAGCAGACATAAACATGTATCGTCTGGACGTCAGCGTTACGTATCCATTATCATGTGTAATAGTATACGCACACTCACCTCGAGCTCCAGAGAAACCTCAGTCTGTAAAACCGTCATAATGTTCTATACAAGTATCATTATGTTCTAGACAAACTTATTATGTTCTATAGAAGCGATAGTATGTTATATACAAACGTCAATATGTTCTATACAAACGTCATTATGTTATATGTAAATATTATTATTGTTTATGCAAATGTCATTATGTTCTATGCAAACATCATTGTGTTCGGTACAAACTTCATTTTGTTCTATATAAACGTTATTATGTTCTATACAAACGTCATTATGCTCTATACAAACGTCATTATGTTTTATACAAACGTCATTATGTGCAAAACCGAAGATTCTTATATCAGCGTAATGCTTCGTCCCCTTAAATATGCACGTAACCAAAATCTGGCAGATATATTTAATATCTTTCTCCAAACAGAATTTATTCTAAACGTCATAAACAATTCCGCTAAGCGTCTTAAACTCGTAGCCGCTAAACGTCATAAAATAATGTGCAATACGTCATATAAACAAAATACGCTAAACGTCTTAACATTTCCGGTAAACGTCATAACCATGCTACAAGAGTCTTAATTAGTTCTCAATTAACAACGTTATGTTGCTCAAATTCATCCGATCTCTCATCAAATTAAACACATTGTTATATGCCTTGTGTTTCTTTCTTTGTCATCTTGTTGCGTCATTGTTTATTTATTTATATTTATATTTCGGGTTTTACGCCTGCATCAGCACCATTTTGGGCTATATCGCCGGCGGGCAGTTTACCTAACAACACCTTTTCTGCGTCATTGTATTATATCTATATGTATGTTTGTTGTATTTTCACATGGGCCTCTAGCTTACTGAATTTTGAAATATCCTATCGTGTTTTAATGTTGGAGAACTGTCTGGCCCAAACCAAATGTATTAAGCCATGTGTGTGTGTTTTACGTTTATTTATCGTCGCTACCGGTTGCCCATATGAGCGACGCCTCCTGAAGAGATTTGTCATTTTAGATTTTTGGAGGATAATGCAATGACACAGACAGATACCCATTCCATAGTCTCCTCTGGTTCTTTTACGTGCACGGTGTAAAGCACCGACACGAGACCTCGGTTTAACGTTCCATCTGAAAGACTGTTAATTGTATTAGGGTGTTACCACTGGACTACAGATCCGTGTACTTAGTTAAGCCATGTAGTATACCAATTCATGTTTCTTATGTATATCATGTTGAATGGAACATACGACTGGTATTACATGTAATAAAATATGATCACTTAAGAAAATCTATAAATTGATGATAAAAGATAAACCAAATCATACTGTCGCATCCACTCGTGAAACAATACCTTGAGACAGAGACAAATCACTATATATCATTGCAAAAACGTTTTAACCGGCCCTATATGTTCATTGCAAAAACGTTTTAACCGGCCCTATATATCATTGCAAAAACGTTTTAACCGGCCCTATATATCATTGCAAACACGTTTTAACCGGCCCCTTATATCATTGCAAAAACGTTTTAACCGGCCCCTTATATCATTGCAAAAACGTTTTAACCGGCCCCATATATCATTGCAAATACGGTAATGCATTTAACCGGCCCTATATATCACTGCAAATACGTTTTAACCGGCCCCTTATATTATTGCAAAAACGTTTTAACCGGCCCCTTATATCATTGCAAAAACGTTTTAACCGGCCCCATATATCATTGCAAATACGGTAATGCATTTAACCGGCCCTATATATCATTGCAAACACGTTTTAACCGGCCCCTTATATCATTGCAAATACGTTTTAACCGGCCCCTTATATCATTGCAAACACGTTTTAACCGGCCCCATATATCATGGCAAATACGGTAATGCATTTAACCGGCCCTATATGTCATTGCAAATACGGTAATGCATTTAACCGGCCCTATATGTCATTGCAAATACGGTAATGCATTTAACCGGCCCTATATATCATTACAAATACGGTAATGCATTTAACCGGCCCTATATATCATTGCAAATACGGTAATGCATTTAACCGACCCTATATATCATTGCAAATACGGTAATACATTTAACCGACCCTATATATCATTGCAAATACGGTAATGCATTTAACTGGCCCTATATATCATTGCAAATACGGTAATGAATTTAACCGGCCCTATATATCATTGCAAATACGGTAATGCATTTAGCTGGCCCTATATATCATTGCAAATACGGTAATGCATTTAACCGGCCCTATATATCATTGCAAATACGGTAATGCATTTAACCGGCCCTATATATCATTGCAAATACGGTAATGCATTTAACCGGCCCTATATGTCATTTCAAAAACGTTTTAACCAGCCCCTTATATCATTGCAAAAACGTTTTAACCGATCCCATATATCATTGCAAAAACGGTAATGCATTTGAAGTAGACTTCAATCACAATAGCTGCTGCAAAGTAGCGACACACCGTAGTTTTATGCGCAGCTTCCTGCATATTGAATTTGGTAATTATTTGGATTTATAGAAGATCGTTAATATCCCGCACTTATAACTGTCTATCGACAGATTAAATAGAAATAACTCGGGTTTGGACAATAAAGCTGAAAGCAAATCAATTGTGTTACTTGAACGTAATGCAAGAAACTGCCAGGTGCAGGCAGAGAGATATTCAACAAAATATGTATTAAGACCCAAATACACAAGTCTTACGGGTATGCAATGAATTGTATAGGAGATGTTGTACATGACCCACGCAGCTCTTAATCCTGTCACGACACACGCATGCCACCGCTCCACTCAATCCCGCGATACATGCATGCCGCCGCACCACTCATTCCCGCGACACACGTATGTCACCGCTCCACTCAATCCCGGGTCACACGCATGCCGCCGCTCCACTCAATCCCGCGACACACGCATGCCGCCGCTCCACTCAATCCCGGGACACACGCATGCCGCCGCTCCACTCAATCCCGGGACACACGCATGCCGCCGCTCCACTCAACCCGGGACACACGCATGCCGCTTCACTCACCGGGACACACGCATGCCGCCGCTCCACACAATCCCGGGACACACGCATGCCACCGCTCCACTCAATCCCGGGACACACGCATGCCACCGCTCCACTCAATCCGGGACACACGCATGCCGCCGCTCCACTCAATCCCGGGACACACGCATGCCGCCGCTCCACTCAATCCACGACACAACACTGCCGCCGCTCCACTCAATCCCGCGACACACGCATGCCGCCGCTCCACTCAATCCCACGACACAAACATGCCGCCGTCCACCACCCCACGCATGCCGCCGCTCACTCAATCCCGCGATACACGCATGCCGCTCTCAATCCGCACGTATGCCAACGCTCCACTCAATCCCACGACACAAACATGCCGCCGCTCCACTCAATCCCGCGACACACGCATGCCGCCGCTCCACTCAATCCCACGACACAAACATGCCGCCGCTCCACTCAATCCCTCGACACACGCATGCCGCCGCTCCACTCAATCCCGCGATACACGCATGCCACCGCTCCACTCAATCCCACGACACACGTATGCCAACGCTCCACTCAATCCCACGACACAAACATGCCGCCGCTCCACTCAATCCCGCGACACACGCATGCCGCCGCTCCACTCAATCCCACGACACAAACATGCCGCCGCTCCACTCAATCCCTCGACACACGCATGCCGCCGCTCCACTCAATCCCGCGATACACGCATGCCACCGCTCCACTCAATCCCACGACACACGTATGCCAACGCTCCACTCAATCCCGCGACACACTGTATGCAGTCATTTGATTGCTGATCTACATGCCGATTTTCTTCACAGGGATTCGGCACGTTTGGGGGTACTAGTATATATATTTAAGTACAGGGATTCTACTCTGTGGGATGTCAGATTTCGCATCGATCAGTAAAATGGCCCTATCTGAAACAATTTTGTACAAAGCTGTCTAAATATAACGCCTATCCCGAGTCTTTATATTGTTCTTCAAATAAAACACAACTTTAAGCTGCATGCATGTATACTTTGCAAACAATTGCCAAAGACATTGGCCATAGCAGGTCACATTTCCATACTAGGACACGGGTTCTGTCAGCAACAAAACAAATTCTTCGACGGGAGAGTTTTAACTGTGAATAACATTATCAATAAAATGTGTTTCCACTAACGTGGTGCAGGTTTATTCGGCAAAAATGTACGTCAAAAAGAGATTTCGTAGCATTTTCAATTTGTTTTGAAAATTTCTAAAGCTGCGCAATTCGCGTTGAAACGAGCGTTCTGATTGGATTAAGATTATTCTTCATATAGAAAAAAACATCTTGTTACATTCTAATAATCCAATCAGAACATAAAACTTAAATAAAAAATAAACTTAAATAAAAAAATAATCCAATAAGTACTGCTAAAGTTTTTATTCGGTTTGAACATTTATCTTATTCGGATAATACTGAATTATTCTCAGAGGTTCAAAGATTTACATAATATCAATTATTTGTTTATCTGGTAAGCATGGAGTGGACCTAACATATTATGTCAAATGCATTAGTATGCCTAACTGTTTGCAGATGTCTTATAATGTCGTCTACTGTTGGCGTTTCTGTGTCGTAATCCGTTGTGTTGCCGAGTGGCGTCCTTGTCTTGCAGGCCAAAACGGATGTTGGGACATAGCACCATGCTCTCCTTTTGTCACCAACTCTTTTTCTCGTATATTGCTTAGGCTCTTAGCAGGGTCTATCATATCGTAGACTCGCTGATGTTGTCTAGGGGTTTCTTCGTCAATATATATTATAATAATAACTCAACATAGTCTTTCGTTTCTCTCAATACAATATTTCTCTTTCGTCGTGTATCTCGATTTGTATGAGTTATTCATATACCCAACAATCTATAACAGTTTGTGTCTTCTCATTTCACGCTTAATTAAATATCCCTCTCCGCCTGCGTGGTCGAGTGGTTAAGGTCGCTGACTTGTATACCACTGTAACCTATCATCACTGATGGTCACGGGTTCGAGCCCCGCTCAGACCGTGTCTCATTTATATGAAAAAGTTGGCAGTTTCTTACGGAGGTTGGTGCACCCAAGTACTGATTAACCGCTGGAGCCTGCCCAGGAAAGGTGTTGTTAGGTAAACTGCCCGCCGGCGATATAGCCCAAAATGGTGCTGATGCAGGCGTAAAACCCGAAATATAATAAAAATTAATTAAATATCTAATGTGTTAGCCGTATCGGGCTACACCGGATAATTAGATCCAGTCTCTTTAATTAAAACATCAATGTATCTGATTTAATAACTTCCATTTACTTTCGTCAATAAACAAATAGATAATGTTCAATTAGAATGTGTGTTCAATTTAGATACACACTACTCCCCGACCAGGTGGTAACCCAATTGTGTTCTGTCTAATCAAATTGAGATACACACTACTCACTTCCCAGATGGTAACCTAATTGTTGCTTATACAATAACATGATATACACACTACTCACCTTCAGGTGGTAACCTAATTGTGTTCTGATTTAGTAAATACATTCCGTTTCGTATATAGATGATCGAACCGGAGACTTCACATATATTTAGGAGTCACTATGTTTAATATCCAAGCCCGTATTGGGAAAGCACGACATGCCTTTGTGACGTTGAAGCCAGTATGGAACAACAAGAACATCCACCTCAAGACAAAGCTCAAACTGTTTGAGACGAATGTTAAGACAGTCCTCTTGTACGGAGCTGAGACCTGGAGACGCACCAAGGGCCTTGACCACAAACTACAGGTATTCATCAACAACTGCCTCAGACAGATCCTACGCATCAGATGGCCAGAAAAGATCACCAACCAGGAGTTGTGGCGGCAAACAAGACAGGACCCCATCACAGACTCTATCACGCAGAGGAAGTGGCGGTGGATAGGGCACACTCTACGACGAGACCAGCCCAACATAGCACGCCAAGCACTGGATTGGAATCCACATGGCACACGGAAAAGAGGTCGACCAGTTACGACATGGCGAAGGACTCTGGACAGTGAGCTGCGCCGAAGCAGGATGTCCTGGGGGAAGCCAAAGCAGCAGCAACGGACCCGTCCAAGTGGAGAGCAGTGGTGAAGGCCCTATACCCCAACCGGGGTGAAGAGGATTGATGAATGATGATGATGTCTAATATTACTAGGATGTTACCCACATCAAGCTTGTTCGGTTTTTGTATTACATAACTGGCCACCTGCAAATTTGTCCCGCTAAATTTACACAAGGCAAAACATATTTAGTAATTTACGCGGAAAAGAGAATTGATAGTTTAGGCACGAAAAAGGGCCATATTTAGAAATAGACTAATGTATTTATATAATACATGACTATTTATATATGACAATAATAAACATTTTGATCACATATTTGTGCAATTTGCACAATGTGAAGTCCTATGTACGTGACTCAGTAACTTTGGTTACACTTGTCGCTGTATTAGTGTTCAAGTAACGTTGTATCATTGTCCAAGTAACGTTATATCACTGTCCATTATATGTCGTTGTCGTGGTCGCATTTAGCATAGGATTAACTAACAGAACAACAACAATTTACTTATTATTAATGTATCTTCATTCATGTAGAGCCAACTGCAACCCATTATCGACACTACCATTCCATGTCTTAGCTTGGGCTCGTGACGTCTTTTATGACACGATCTGTCTATCAAAAACCACTAATACCTTTCATCTCTCTGTCATGTTTTCCTGGGATGTCAAACAATGTTATATAGCATTACCACAACCGCACTGAGCCACTACAGCTTGGTCAGCATTTTATAATGTCAATCTATTGTGTGCACTTGCAACATGCACTTTTATGTTTAAAATATCAACTGAGCGATTTCGTAATACGTACTAGTTGCACCGAGTACACCTTGCGTATCATATTTCTATATAATTAATTATCCAATTAAATCAATAACCAAGCCATTAATCATTGTAAATATACGTATATGTTGTTGCAGAAACATATACTTATGTTATATCTTCATCTATTTGTGTATCATAATTATGATATGTACCTGTTGCTGTTATAATTTAATGTAATTGTAATTAATATATTTGTACATGCATACGTGTAATGTAACTCTCCCCTATGGAGGAAATAAAGAGACCAGTACCGTAGCAAGGGGCAAATTTTAACCGAGGCAATCAATGGGGGTCTGGGGCATATTCCCCCTTAAAAGTGTTGGTGTATAGAAGCGATGTCCTGCATTTTCTGATTTAATGAGCTTAGACGTATAATTATGTACTGACCTTTCAGCTCTCTAGCAGTCAACATTTTATACAGCAACGGAATATGTTTTGCATTTTATTTATTTAATTTTTCATTTTTTTTTGGTTTTGGAAATTATAACCGAGGCAGCTGCCTCAATGTGGCTACGGGCCTGGAGACGAATGAATGCAATTAGGATATATTACATGAAAACGCCATACATGAAGAAGAAGAGGTTGTATTTGCATATAAACCCACACATGGGTCATTTACAAGCAACAATATAACAAATACTGTAAATAACGCAGCATGGCAAATATTGCGAGACGGCATGACTTGTTTCATACACCATTGATTATTACACACACTTAAGACATTGTCGTGACGTCATACCTTTGCACTTGCAGTCCATTATTATTGCTATTGGACTGGTGTCAAAAGGCCAGAGCATTATATCAAATCCTAAGTGCAAATGTATGATACGAAATTAGCAATTTTAGTTAGTAAGATCTTGTTTAATAAATGTATGTTTTAAGGTAGATATAAAATAGAGTTTTCTCAGTGAAAGGAAACTCCATCTTACACCGCTTTGAAACAGTGAAAGATGGCATTTTCTCTGCCACTGGTTGCGTTTTGTATTCCTGCGCGGTTAGATGTACTATTGTATTTTAGCGATTTTTTGACTATCATGAACAGTTAATTATTATGTAATATATTCTAATGAATTTGAAAAATATACCGGAACTATTTCTTATTACGGACGTTCACACTAACATAAGTGGTTGTGCGGTTATATCACGTAGTGCAATGAGGTTCCAGACATTTTACATGTACACTGCTAGCTATGATACATTGCCGGTGATTATCCCGGTACATGCGGATTATCATACTTATTATTTACTCTATATAATACCTTCAATATCTTAAGATCCATTAATATGTCAATGCCGAATGGGTTTTGTGTCGTTACGACTTCCGATTGTAATGTTTAACCATAATGCTGAATGAGTCGTGTGTCGTTACGACTTCCGATTGTAATGTTTAATCACATTGCTGATGTATCTAGCGCGCGTCCAAATTTGTACATTACGTGACGATTGCAGCATACTCATATCTGTATATGTGACAACTCCAGGTTGCCACGGAAACGAAACGTGCCATAAAGAGCTCGTTGCAAGATATTCATGAAACATATATATTGCATTATTGTGTTCGGACTTACCCCGCCCCCGATCATGTCCAATGCATTACTACGATAATAACACTAACTGTAAGCACGGGGCAGAGCTTTACTTACACCACCTTCAATTCACGAATAGCGCAGTTGTGAATTTAAATGTATACGGTGTACGAATTTGCAATGATTTCCGTGCAACAATTTAGAAATATTAATTTTTATAAAGGAAATATATAAAAATCCAGTTCTATACATTTTTTACAAGTCTTATTAAAACACTGTCGTGACGTCATACCTTTGAACCTGCCGTCCATTAATATTAATATTGAACTGCCTTCAAACTGTATGATATAAAATCCTATGCGTATATGAACGAAATTAACAATTTTAATTAGTAAGACCTTGTGATATAAGTGTGTTTTAAGTAAGATATGGGCCTCAAGCGGATCCAATATGTAAAATATTGGCATTGTGTTCGGCGCCACGCATATTGGATCGTGTTCGGCTTATATCCTGTACATATCCCGGATCTTGATACGTGCTATGATATAATGTTCTACACAATGAAGTGACGACGTTCAGCGAGGTCACGATCTATGGCAAGAACATTATACACGTGACATACTTGAAAATAAGATAAGCACCATAAATAGAATAGGTGTGTGTTTAACGTTTATTTATCGTCGCTACCGGTTGCCCATATGAGCCACTCCTCCAGAAGAGATTAGTCATTTTAGATTTTTGGAGGATAGTGCAATGATACAGACAGAGACCTATTCCAGAGTCTCCTCTGGTTCTTGTATGTGTATGGCGTACAGCACCGACACAATACCCCGGTTTAAAGTCCCACCTGAAAGACTGTTAATTTTATTAGGATTAGGCGGGGATCGAACCTGCGATCCTGGATTACCAGTCCAGCGTGTTACCACTGGACTACAGATCAATTCAATCATTCAATTTGCTAACAGTTCCCATTTTTATTAGAGTTTGGTGGCGAAAATGTGTCGTCAAAGAGTTATCGAGACCTCATTCCTGATGGAACCTACAGCAAGTGGACTTCTACATTGTAATGTATGTAGCAAGTGGAATTCTACATGGTAATGTATGTAGCAAGTGGAATTCTACATGGTAATGTATGTAGCAAGTGGAATTCTACATGGTAATGTATGTAGCAAGTGGAATTCTACATTGTAATGTATGTAGCAAGTGGAATTCTACATGGTAATGTATGTAGCAAGTGGAATTCTACATGGTAATGTATGTAGCAAGTGGAATTCTACATTGTAATGTATGTAGCAAGTGGACTTCTACATTGTAATGTATGTAGCAAGTGGACTTCTACATTGTAATGTATGTAGCAAGTGGACTTCTACATTGTAATGTATGTAGCAAGTGGAATTCTACATGGTAATGTATGTAGCAAGTGGAATTCTACATGGTAATGTATGTAGCAAGTGGACTTCTACATGTAATGTAGGCAAGTGGACTTCTACATTGTAATGTATGTAGCAAGTGGAATTCTACATGGTAATGTATGTAGCAAGTGGAATTCTACATGGTAATGTATGTAGCAAGTGGACTCTACATGTAATGTATGTAGCAAGTGGACTTCTACATTGTAATGTATGTAGCAAGTGGAATTCTACATGGTAATGTATGTAGCAAGTGGAATTCTACATGGTAATGTATGTAGCAAGTGGAATTCTACATTGTAATGTATGTAGCAAGTGGAATTCTACATGGTAATGTATGTAGCAAGTGGAATTCTACATGGTAATGTATGTAGCAAGTGGAATTCTACATTGTAATGTATGTAGCAAGTGGAATTCTACATTGTAATGTATGTAGCAAGTGGAATTCTACATGGTAATGTATGTAGCAAGTGGAATTCTACATGGTAATGTATGTAGCAAGTGGACTTCTACATTGTAATGTATGTAGCAAGTGGAATTCTACATGGTAATGTATGTAGCAAGTGGAATTCTACATGGTAATGTATGTAGCAAGTGGAATTCTACATTGTAATGTATGTAGCAAGTGGAATTCTACATGGTAATGTATGTAGCACAAGGGAGTGAGAAGAGACAATTAATGTGGAGTTAAGTGCAAGCCTTGTCTAACAACACAACAGCATTGGTTCATGCGGGGCTCGAATCCACAACTCCCCAGGGACTCTATTAGGGCTAACCATGTATTATATTATTAAAGTTTTAAATATTTTTAATATGTTTTGAAACAAATGCAAGGTCATGTATCCTGTCTTGGCATATTTTCCTTTCGAAAAATTGCACACCATTAATCAAATCTTAAAGCTCTCGATTGGAAAAACACATTCGATGCCAATTATCCATTTTTCAGAAAAACCAAATTGAGCACAAGCCACGCACAGTATGAATATTAGATAGTACCATCGAAATGGACATGTGCCACGCAATGTATATATTAGTCAAAGTGTCCTCATTTTTATAAAGTCTTCATTATAAACAAATACATTCTAAATGTATCTTAACTCATTCCAATCACATAGCATCGTTTCCGGCAAATTATTTTATTTACGAAAATAGAGTTTAGAACATATATTTTCCATTTATATAAATATGGTATTTCACGCTTCGGTACGTCTCTCTTGAATTAAATATACGTTATTTCCTTGTGAGACGGGATCGTGGGTTCGGGTCTTGGCGCGGGTGGTGTGGGGCAACTTGTGGAATCATGAGATACATGTATCGATCTAAGCAACTTTTTTTTTATTATAAATTTGTCTTTTTTTCCCTTCTCTACTCCGCTAAGTGATTTGTATTTACAATCTAGTTTTCGTACTCATTTGTTGAATTCTTTGATGTGAGAAAACTGTCTAGCTGTGTTCTAAAGACCAGTGCTTCTGGTGCCCGCCAGTGCCTAAACTATTGTTTGGAGGAACACTCAGTGTCATTCTCCACCAGTAATAGCGGTAATAGCTGGAGAGTAGCCACTTTAAACTTCAAACACAATCCAACTTGTTCGTTGGTGCAAAAGGTCCGGAGTTCGAGCCCCGCTGGAGCCGTTACGATTGTGCCCTTAGGCAAGGCATTTAAATTCCACGTTGCCTCTTCTTTCTCCCTCGTGGCGATGGATTCCATCAGGTATGAGGTCTAGAGAGTGATTAATATAAGTTGCAAGAACTTGTTTCACAATCGAGCTAAAATAAATTTGTATAAACTAAACTTGTTCGTTTATCAATGTTTGATGTGTTATCGTACATGGTTTTACGTTTATTTATCGTCGCTACCGGTTGCCCATATGAGCGACGCCTCCTGAAGAGATAACTCATTTTAGAGTTTTTGAGGATAGTGCAATGATACAGACAGAGACCCATTCCAGAATCTCCTCTGGTTCTTTGACGTGTACGGTGTACAGCACCGACGCGAGACCTCGGCTTAATATCCCATCTGAAAGATTGTTAATTTTATTATGGTCAGACTGGGGATCGAACCTGCGATCCCTGGATTACCAGTCCAGCGTGTTACCACTGGACAACATATCCGCCTGTAAACGTACATGAACTTGTGTAAGTCAACCCTGTATTAAGCAGCCATTCAAGCGAACCACAGAAAGTGACTGCTTAGCACAGGTGGCTGTTAAGTAGATATGTCAAATGTATAATAATATGTAAGCTGGCTGCTTAATACATGTTGGCTGATTAATAGAGGTGACTTCTAACACAGGTTTGGGGTTTAAACTTTATTTATTTACAACGATTGCGAATCAAGTTTTAACAACTTATATTACTCACTCTCGGTTAAGCCCCAGTCCCATCGAGATACCGGTAGATAACGGTAGACCGCGGTAGAAGGTACCGTGGTCAACCTGCATCAACCGTGAGCTAACCTATCTCTACTTATCTCAGCCTTGTTCAACCTTGGTGTAACAGTATCAACCGTAATTCTACCGGAGAACTATTTTTAATTTTAAGGAGGGACTTAAAAAATTCCTTCAACCGCAGTCAACCGCGTCTACCGTGTTCAACCGCCATTCTAACCCAAGTCTGCCGCGGTGAGCCGTAAGTCCGCATGTACCGTAACTCAACCGTAACTCAACCATGATGTACCGTGATGTACCGGGAGCTAACATATCTATAATGTTGACCCCCGTTAGACCGCGGTAGAGATAACTAAGGTCAGGGTTGACTTACGGTAGGCTGAAGCTGACTTACGGTTCACCGCGTGAAAGACACGGTACACAATGCTTGTAAGTGGCAGACCGATACCGATACGGTAGATACGGTAGAGATATGTTAAGATGACGGTATAGATATGGTTGAGCGCGGTAAGATCCGTAAGAGCAAGGCAGATATATACGGTTGAACGTGTTAGAGATACGGTTGGACACGGTTGATTTACGGTATTCCCGGTTAAGATACGGTATTGACCGGTAGACACCGTTGTACAAAAGGTAGACCCCGGTAGGACCCACAGCACACTAAATGAAGGTGCATTTTGCATTTCTAATCATTATTCTTTTTTATTCTTTTCTTTAATGACAACTTGAATATCATAAAATAAACATAAACACATAACAAGGGGAGGGATGTGGGTTCTTAAAAGAACCGTTGTCTTCTTTTCTTGTCTTCACAGCGTCGGATTGTTCAGAAGCATGTCAGTCAGAGTCCCACCAGAGATGTTTCCGATAGTACCGGATATGTTGTCGAAGGATCCCAGTGACATGTTCGGCGTGCTGGATGGACGAGACGCTTCTGGTTGCCCTGCAGCTGGTCCGGGCGTGTTCCACTGCGGCCATTGAGTTGGAGCTTCTTGCCTATGTTGGTAGCGAACGTCCTGGATCACCAACGGTTGAAAGGTAGACTGTTGTCCATCTTGAGGCAGCTGGGGACCCTGTTGAGGCAGCTGTTGACCATCTTGTGGGGGCTGTTGAAGGAGCTGTTGAGGGAGCTGTTGAGTCGTTTGCTGAGTTATCTCCAGGGCTTGACCGGGGACATGTGGAGGCAATTTAGAGCTGACCTCTATGAAGGAGATCATCATCTCTGTTGCCTGGCGATAGAGGGTAGGGTGTAATCGGATGTCTATTTGCTGTGCCAATGTCCCCATCCACGTTCCCCAGGCTGAGGCAGACGATTGCTGATCTCGTGTCAGTAAACCCTCAATACGTCCCTGGATTTGAGCGGCTGTCTTCTGCTGCTGTGACAGTTGTTGCAGCATTCCCGTCATTTCCTCGTCATCGCTACCGTCATCTATCGGCCTCTTGCTCCCGCCCTTCACAACTCCTCTTCCTCCCTTCTTCACCTTCCGATGCAGAGGTGGAACGTCAGCTTCTGCTTCTGCTTCGTCTTCTTCTTCCGATCTTTCTTCCACGACCTCCTCGACATCCATCTCAGATCCGGAGAGCTCTGGTGCTGGTGCTGACTTCATCTTCAGCTGGACGGCTGTACGACCTTCTTTTCGGACAATGTAGCCCTGCAGGAACCCAAAGTTAGTTTGTATGAACTTGTCTCTGTCAGTTCTGTGTATAACTCCCGAACCAGATTTGTTTTTCATCATCTTGCTGATTCTGGTGCGGATGCTTTTGTACCATGTCTCCAGCATTTCTCCCGAATCAACGTCCAACTCCTCGGCCTTCTCTTTCCACCGCGTCTTCTTCTTCGCCGCATCTTTGAAGGAGGACATTGTACGGATGTACAACATGGGATGCGATCGCAGCCACTCTCCCATCTCGACCTCTTGTTCACCCGTCAGAATGATGCCAAAGTTTCGTTTCCGCTTCGGCTTCTGGGATGATTGTGACGACTCTTCCTTCTCGAATGCCTTCTTCTGTGACGACTCTGCCTTCTCGGACGCCTTCTTCTCAGAGACCCTCTCGGTCGATTGGTTTCGGGACGTGGCTTCGTCTTCTGAACTAGGAGGTGGGGATGGAGATCTCACTGGTTCTTCTGCTTCAGAATGGTAGGACTCGTCATCTTCCGACACTTCTTTTTCTTCTCGAACCTTCTTCCTGGCGACCTTGACCACCATCTTCTTCTTGGCAGCTGTCTTTCTTGGCGGCATCTTGGCTTCTTCTTATACTTTATAGCGATGTGAACTATCGGAGCTCTGTATCTGGAATGATGGAGATCCAGAAAACGATTTCTTATATAATAGGTCACCATTCTACCGCGGTCTACCGGTCATACCGTATGTCTACCGTATGTCTACCGCTCTGAACCGCGCATGTCAGCCGCCATCAACCGTATATCTACCTCTGTCAACCGCGGACTAGTGCATGTCTACCGGGGTGTACCGCATGTCTACCGTATAGCAACCGCTGTCAACCGTAAATCTACCGCTGTGTACCGTAACTAAACTGGATACCAACCGGACATTAACCTATCTCTACCGTATCTCTACCCTTTTCAACCGCAACTCTACCTTATGTCAACCGGTATGTACCGGTATGTACCGTATTTCTGTCGGTGTCAACCGCCATGAACTGCTAAATTTCATTGCAGTCCCATCGAAAACACCATTTTTCTATCCGTTTGACAGACGGTAGAGCGCGTTCTAGTGCGATCAACCGTGATCAACCGTCCCTGCCGTACCCATACCGTATATCGATGGGACTGGGGCTTAGTTTATACAAATGAATTTGAGCTCGATTGTGAAACAAGTTCTTACAACTTATATTAATCACTCTCGATACCTCATTCCTGATGGAATCCATCGTCACGAGGTAGAGAGAAAAGGCAGCGTGGAATTTAAATCACTCTCGTTGGCGTGGATGAAAGCGTAAATGTAAAAGAAAAATCATTGATTTATGAAATTCTAAATTATTATGCCATGTAATGTTTGTGTATATTATTTATCATAAGCTATACAGTTTTTTCTGTCCAATTCCTTATATCAGTTGTTGTAAATAATCATGTATAGATAGAAAATAAATATGCTTAAACTAAATGTGAAACACAGGTTTCATTGTATATTTTATTATTATTATTATTATACCACATTTATATAGCACCCTTTTCATATCAGATACGTTCAAAGGTGCTTTGCAATAAGAGTCTGCAAGTAAAAACAGTAAAACATGTAATAAAACAATAGTATAACTTAAAGTAATGTAAAAATGTATCCTAACTAATTTAGTCAGTGAGGTTTAAAAAAAATGTAAGGGTCGCATACCAGGCCCACCCTCGCCTGCCAGAGGCCCCTGTCCCCATGGCAGAAGAGGGAAAGCGTGGGTGGACTTCAAAGCAAGAACTAAAAGGCATACGCCATAAGACTAAGTTATGCAGTTAAAGAATATGTATACCAGATATATATGTTAAAAGATTTAAGGATTGTTTGTTAAAACAATATAAATAAGCACAAGATAAAACTACTTCAAACATTCTTAATGTTGAAGTTTTCAAAACACTTCTATATGCACACCAGTTTAGTGTCCGTGTATTTGTAAGAAAAAGTGTGTTTTAAGTGATGTCTTAAAACTAGATACTGATCTAGACTCTCTGATTCCTGCCGGGAGAGCATTCCATAGTCTTGGTGCAGCAGTAGCAAAGCTTCTGTCACCGTACATGACTTTGCGGCCTCTTGGCACCACGAGTGTAGTGGCATTGTTCTGCGACCGCAAGTTTCGTGTGGGTACATACACATGAAGTAGATTTTGGATGTATACAGGTGATTCACCATGCAAAGCTTTGTATACTAGATAGATAGATAGATTCTTTATTATCCTCCATTATAGGAGAGCTATCACATACATGTACAATACAGATACATTTACAATATTACAACTATTACCGAATACGAACAAACATTGTGATATCATGTAATTAAACTATATACATGTAATTACAAAAACAAAGAACACGACAAACAATATAACAGATATGTAACATTGTGACAAGAATTTCCAGCGTCGCATAACAAAATCGAACATTGAATTAACTATAATATCGGATCCCGATCGTACACCTTACCGAAAGAAACATAAGGTGTAAACAGGAACTCAAATATTAAAAATCGTAAGTTGACGAAAATATCAATCTAGTGCATAAATGAACAAAAGTTGTAACTGATCAATACTTTTATTTATTTTGTCAAATAAAACTGTACAGAATAGTAACTGAAACGTTACTTAACAGAAAAACAAGACGGACAAGATATTATTTGATTCTAAAAATAGCTCACTTCCGTGAATTCCCACGGTAGTATTTACAAACATCACGTGACTTTCATTCATAAAACTTTACACGCATTGTATAAATGGAATAGCCAAAACACGGTGCGCGCGCACAAGTATGTATGTTATTAGCTGGGTCGTGTTAGAATTATATATATTCTATATAGACTATGGAGGATATTTGGTGATCACGAAATGAAATAAAATCCTATCTTACACTAATAAACACAACTCTCAAAATCTTTCTTATGATTTTCGATAATAAAATATTTGTTATAATATTTAATTCATATCAACTGCTCCTATCAAGATACCATTTCTCTATAATACACAACTGCACAACCACTTATGTTAGAACGTCCTTCATAAGAAATAGTTCCAGTATAATAAGTTATTGAGTTAGTTTATGTTTGTTGTCAAAATTAAAAATTACAAACAAAACAAATTAATTCATTAGAATATATTACTTTATTATTAACTGTTCATGAATTGCAGAATATAGCTAAATTACAAAAGTACATCCAACCGCGGACGAACCTCGAGCAGTGACAGTAAAAATGCCAACGTCCACTGTTTGAAAACAGTTTAGGATAGCATTTTCTTTCACTGAGAAAACTCAAGCATAACATAATTGTTGCATGTGCCTAGCCTGGGTTCCAGTCTGTCGAATTGTCACCTTTAACTTCTGGCAAAAAGTTGATATGATCAGAAACTTAATACGGCCCAATTAATAGTCTCGGTGTTAAAATATATTTATTTGACTGATCAGGCAAACTATATCGACGCCTGTTCCCAGGCTAGCCTGTGCCTAAAACCAAATCGAATTTTGGAAGCTATTAGGAAATAAATATTCGAAAGACGTTTTATAATAATTATATATTTAGTAATGTTGTTACTATGTTTTCCAATAATGAATCTGGATTGTTGATTAGATGTTTCTTTCAGAGGGGCGGTTTTTGATCCGAAGATAGCTTGTGGCTTGTTTATATAGAACATCGTTTGGGGCAAAGTAATACATCTAAGTGAGGCAAGATCACCTGCGGAAATCCACCAGACGTTCACAACGCTGAGTCAATTTCCTTTGTCATAGAATTCCATCTTTGTAACACATACGATAACAGCAAATCACTCGAGATTTCCAATACGTTTGTCAAGTGATACAAAACAAAATGATGGTAATGCAATATCAATGTAACAGGTTTATGGAATTATGTCGTACACCATTGGTGTATGTATACTATCAGAATAGTTATTACTCTATATAATAGTCAAACTTGACGTAACAAGGCTGTCCGATTAGCGCAGTGGTTAGCGCGCTCGCTTCTCACCAATGTAACCCGGATTCGATCCTCGGACCGGGAAGTATGTGAGATGGTACGGTGGTCGCCAGATCGGACAGGTGGGTATTCCGGGTATTCCGGGTATTCCGGGGTTTGTTTACGTTTATTTATCGTCGCTACCGGTTGCCCATATGAGCGACGCCTACTGAAGAGATTAGTTATTTTAGATTTTGGAGGATAGTGCATGATACAGACAGAGACCCATTCCAGAGTCTCCTCTGGTTCTTTTACATGCACGGTATGCAGCACCGACACGAGACCTCGGTTTAACGTCCCATTTGAAAGACTGTTAATTTTATTAGGGTCAGACGGGGGATCGAACCTGCGATCCCTGGATTACCAGTCCAGCGTGTTACCACTGGACTACATATCCGTCTGTACTCCGGTTTCCTCCCACACGAATGACCACATTTACGCTTTCATCCGATTAGTATAAGTTGCTAAAACTTGCTTCGCAATCGTTGTAAAATAAATCAAGTTTAAATCGACGAAACAACATGTTGATAGTAATGTTATTCCTTTTATATTTATTGGCCGCCTGGGACAGTCAGCATTATTCTCATGATTGTCTTACATATTTCACCATCCTTATATTTACTCTATTACGAAGCTGTTAATGGACCCTTTTCCGCTGTGAATTATTCGTTCACATGTTGTTGCTATAATTGTTATTATATGTAACCTGTGTTTTTTCACAAATAAAGTTCTGTTCTGTTCTTCTGTTCTGTTCTGGGAAAAAGCATGGGAAAATGATGATACAACCTAAATATAATGTGACGTACCAATTAGTGAATTAAAATAACGTCTTCATTCGTACGCAATCCGCAATGTCCTAACCTCAACTTGTGAACGACTCATTTGGAACATTGCGCAAATGGTCAATTATATATTTCTATACGTCAATTGTTTTGTTTTCTTAAAATATTTATGCTAATTATTATTAATGCTAAATATTATGTTATTTATACTATTGTATCAATATTTATTGATGCGAAAATTAAAAAAGAAAATCAAGTGATTTGAAATATATAAAGTATTTTATGAAACTGGTTTTGGAAGTTTGTTAATTAGAGGTTATTTCGTGGCTAGTTTCATGTTAGCATAGGTATCCAGTGGATAATTTCAACCGAGGCAATCTAGGGGGGGGGGTCCGGGGGCATGTTCCCCCTTAAAATTGTTGGGGTATAGAAGCGATGTCCTGCGTGTTCTGATTTAATGAGTTTAGGCGTACAAGTATGTACTGACCATTCAGCTCTCTAGCAGTCAACATTATATTTAGCAAAGGGATATTGTTTGCATTTTATTTATTTAATTTTAAAATTGTTTTTTTGTGGAAATTTTAACCGAGGAAGCTGCCACGGTGTGCCTCAGTGTGGTTTAGTTTATACATATTTATTTTAGCTCGATTGCGAATAAAGTTCTTACAACTTATATTAATCACTCTCTAGACCTCATTCCTGATGGAATCCATCGCCACGAGGGAGAGAGAAGAGGCAACGTGGAACTTAAATGCCTTGCCTAAGGGCACAATCGTAACTGCTCCAGCGAGGCTCGTGTCCTAGTGTGGCTACGAAGTGTGACCGAAGGATTAAATATGGTATTGTTCCAGGAAATATCAACTACGATAGAGACATGAACAATGCGGCACTCTGATTGGATCATGTGACTAGAACGCTAGCTTAAACAATAATTATTTCTTTGAATAAACATAGTCAAGTATAAATAATACATGCAGGATTTAGGCGAAAGCAAGCTGCTTGTATGGTTACTTCTTTCCTATGTACATACATGTAGGATTGAGGAGAAAGCAACCTGCTTGTATGGTTACTTCTTTCCTATGTACATACATGTAGGAATGAGGAGAAAGCAACCTGTTTGTATGGTTAATTCTTTCCTATGTACATACATACAGGATTGAGGAGAAAGCAAGCTGCTTGTATGGTTACCTCTTTCCTATGTACATACATGCAGGATTGAGGAGAAAGCAAGCTGCTTGTATGGTTACCTCTTTCCTATGTACATACATACAGGATTGAGCAGAAAACAACCTGCTTGTATGGTTAATTCTTTCCTATGTACATACATGTAGGATTGAGGAGAAAGCAAGCTGATTGTATGGTTAATTCTTTCCTATGTACATACATGTAGGATTGAGGAGAAAGCAACTTGCTTGTATGGTTAATTCTTTCCTATGTACATACATGTAGGATTGAGGAGAAAGCAAGCTGATTGTATGGTTACTGCTTTCCTACTAAGAGCGTTGTTTATGGCATATCATGTTTATTCAGAGAATAATGACAACTACTTACCACTTAATGTAGGACACACTTAGGGCTGTATAACTAGTGCTGCTCATAATAACAAGTAATGCGATAGTGTGGCCGCTACTTAAATTGTCCGGAAAGTAACGTTATATTTAGGATAGTTCGTTGACGGGAACAGATCGCCCATCTGACCCTAATAAAATTAACAGTCTTTCGGACGGGACTTTAAACCGAGGTCTCGTGTCAGTGCTGTACATCGTGCACGTAAAAGAACCAGAGAAGACTCTGGAATGGGTCTATGTCTGTATCATTGCACTATCCTCCAAAAATCTAAAATAACTAATCTCTTCAGGAGGCGTCGCTCATATGGACAACCCGTAGAGACGACAAATAAACGTAAAACACATGCACGCACGCACGCACCGCACGCACGCACGCACGCACGCACGCACGCACGCACGCATGCAAGCTAAGCCAATTAAAAGCTTGAGAGTGAGTTTGAGATTTTAGAAAAGTTTTATAAGCCCCAGGACATGTCTAACTACGACAAGTTGTAGTAATGCTACGACTACCGCTAGTTACACCCCGTAGTTTAGTTTATACCAATTTATGGAATTCATCTCACTGCTTTGTTAATGATTGGGTTTGTCAAATGGGGTAGATCACGATTGTCTACGTGAAGTAGTTTTCAATTTCCACGCGGTATCTGTTTCACGAAAACGAACCAATTCGTGATAATCCTAGAGAAACACCATTAATATGTCATTGCGCCGACAACATTCATTGAGACTTTATGACTTGCAACTTCAGGAAAGAACTTGTGTTAATGTTATATTGTACTGCGATACACCGCTTCCGTCTGCTTTATAATAACAGATACATTATACGTGCGTACAGTGATTGCCAAATAAGGCATCGTATACAACAGTACAGCAATGGAAGGAACTCACTGCTTACGGCTTCAATTCATAATTATTTTATGCTTTATTACACGATTCATTATTATTTATGATGACAATGTCGTGAAATATTCTCCGCAGTGAACGAAACGTTTGCATGTCTATTTCACAATAAGTTTTTATTTCACAATACATTTACATAAAACTGTCATGTTTCCCTAGCAACGTACTGTCTGGGTATGTAGAAGATGGAATACATAGTTTCCACGGCATATGAAAACACTGTGAAAGTAGTCAAACCACTGATCTTATCTTTGTCGCCATTTTGTTTGGCAAGTTTAAAAATGGCAATTTGGGGATTTTCCTAGTAATTATTTAATTGCAATAACATAATATTTGTTTGTTAATGTAACATTTGGTATCATTTAAAAGGTATTGCAATGCACTTTTTAAATGTTAATTTATTTCGTGACAATGATGCATGGATTAGAATATATAAGAACTTAACTTGCACCTATTTTGAGAAAGTCTGTTTTCACATCAAATATTAATGTACAGGCACATTCCTTTTTAATCGTTAGGGATTCAAATTTGTGTGAATAGTTACGAACAATATTTCCATTTAGAGATTTCCAACAAGGTATGAACAAGGGTAATGGAATAGAAAATTAAATATTTCACTAAGAAAACTAGATTACGCTACATTACAATTGATATAATATCGGGTAAATATTGTCATCAAAGATGGCCGCCACAATATGAATGGTGATGCCATATTGATTTCTGTGTATCATGTTGCAACGAGAAGTTAAATACAGCTGGTAAAGATTGCCGCCATAATATCAATGGTGTTGCCATATTGATTTATGTGTATCATGTTGCAACGTGAAGTCAAATACAGCTGGTAAAGATGGCCGCCATAATATGAATGGTGATGCCATATTGATTTCTGTGTATCATGTTGCAACGAGAAGATAAATAATGTTAGTGTTAAGTTAATATTATGATTGACTGCCATTTTTCACTGAGACAATATATATAAATTATCATTTAGCTGAAGTGAATCAATAGGTACACGTACGTAGATAATGGAAGGGGTCCTATAAGCTTACCCCATTTATTACTTGTTGGTGGATTTAGGAGAAACTGTAGAGATTGAACAGTCGTCACGTTACAGGTTAATAACAACATGACATGGATATGTTATGCAAAATTTAAACATTTAGTAATAATACTATAATAGCCCGTGAGACTAGACACGCGTGGGACATTTTATTGATAATTCCTGTTTACCTATACACGTGTATAGCTAGATTTCCAGCTTAATGGTATAAATATATACTCCGGTCAATATAAATATAGGTTCAAACTAATTGCAAAAGTTGATATTTTCATACATCAAATATGGCTAGTTATCGTATACATGTATGTGTATGTAAAGAAAAGTAACAACTTGAAATAGCGATGCTACGACATGCTTTTATTGCACACCAAATGCACAGAATAAATTATCCAATATTTCGTTAGTTGTCTCTTTCTTGGACAATTTTTACCAATTTTTGCTAATAGTACAGAGTCCAACTTTTAGTATCCAGACCGTCACATAGTATCATAGTCATAACTGCTAAAATAAACTCTTTTGCAATTAGTTTGCACCTAGATGCCAATTCCAGCTACCATGACTGGAATAATATTGGTATTTGCACAACACGTAACGTAAGCATTGTTACTTGTATGCGACACAATGTAACGGCGTGGGTAGACGATAATGTAAGGGGATGGAACCTTTGACAGCTCAATTGTTAAAGACAATTCAATCATTGGAATATTGTATAATTGAATAATGGCTGACCAATTACCAGTAGACACACTCAGAACAATGGACTGAATCAGAACAGTAATGTCGTATATTTATGAACTCAATTGTGCTCCGATATATATCCTGCAGGTATTTCCAGTGATAGGATGTGCCGTCTTCCTATGTTACTGTTCCCGATGCGATGATGTATCAATTTATTTATCCTCGCTTCCGGCGAAACATGTGGGCGAGCGTTCCAAGATGACTAGTGATACGTGCCTCGCACCGTCGATTATTCGTGGTGATATGTAGATGTTGCTGGACGATGTCTTGTAGAGTAGTGTTCTTGTAGTGTCATATGATGGTGCGATAAACGATGACATCTTGAGGCGGCTTCTTCATTCTTTTCAGGATGACAAATCCTGAGCTGTTGGCAGCTTCTTTCCAAAACGGTCCCTTTTAAGGCCACTCTCCTCACTGTTTGTCATCCCGCATGCAGGGTCTTACACTGCTCTGTATATGTATTTGCCTATGTTATATGCTAAGTTGCATTAACGAGACTCAATGCAAGTCATGATACATACGTAGTCTGTTGTCTGTGTGTGTTTTACGTTTATTTATTGTCGCTACCGGTTGCCGACGCCTCCTGAAGAGATTAGTCATTTTAGATTTTTGGAGGATAGTGCTATGATACAGAGACCCATTCCAGAGTCGCCTCTGGTCCTTTTACATGCACGGTGTACAGCACCGACACGAGACCTCGGTTTAATGTCCCATCTGAAAGATTGTTAATTTTATTAGGGGTCAGACGGGGGATCGAACCTGCGATCCCTGGATTATCAGTCCAGCGTGTTACCACTGGACTACAGATCCGTCTGTAGTCTGTTATCATATACCGTTGCTATGTATCAATACATAGTTCGTATGTGGTGTCATAATTCCTACTATGGCTGCCATTTTGTTTGGCAAAGTTGACCAGATATTATAATATTTATATATTGTATAGTAGCGTAATTTTGTTTTGTTCATAAAAATATTTATTTTTCATCCCATCACCAAGGTTCATACGTTGTTGAAAAGCTCTCAATGGACATAGTTTTTGTATCATTTCACACATTTCGTATCAATAACGAATACATAATAATTTACCTGTATATTAATATTTAATAATATTAATATCACTCTCGAGACCTCATTCCTGATGGAATCCATCGCCACGAGGGAGAGAGAAGAGGCAACGTGGAATTTAAATGCCTTGCCTAAGGGCACAATCGTAACGGCTCCAGCGGGGCTCGAACTCCGGACATTTCGCACCTTAAGCGAACGCGCATCCACTGCGCTATCACGACTTCCACAAAGAAATACTCCGATAATCCTGGAATTGCCATACAAGATGGCCGTCCCGTTTTAGGATAAGATCTTATTACTGTTTTCACAGACTTATACATTACTATCCATATCAAATCTGAATATTTGCAATTTAAATAATTTCACACAGCTTGCCTAGTATGAATTGGTTCCTGTGTCGCCCCAACCCACGGTAGCATGTCTAGCATATATTGGTGCTCGTTGGCTTGCACCACTCTTGGGTTTCAATTTTGGATGATAAAGACCCATAATGTATATTTGCAAACTGTATATGTGTAGTTATATATTAGAAACATTATTCTACTGTCGTATGGAAACATGCTTCAAGAACTGTTTGATGTTATATTTCAGCATTGCATAATTCCTATTCACCAGCTGTATCTCTCTCTTCTTTTTGGCCAGTTTGAGTTAATCCATAGAGAGTCGTCACAACCCACACTGGTGTGCTTAAAGCAGAATTACATCGTAATATAGGATGTTTTGGGTAAAATATAAATGCTAATGTGTGTGTTTACAAAAATCGAAATAGTCGCTCAGAAACAATAAAATTCCAATAAATTTAAACAGAATACGCGAATTTGTTTATCAACACACGAAATGTAAACACGCACAGCCGCATTCGTGAAACAACAGAGGATGTAGAAAACAACGTATATATTTTGAACATGAAAGACAATCTATCTTCCTCTAATGTCGAAACACGCGCGCACGCGCGCACGCGCACCACACCACACCACAACACAACACAACACACCACACCACACCACACCACACCACACACACACACACACACACACACACACACACCTTAAGTTGCTATGATTGTATATCACGCACTTCAAGCGACATTACATTACACAAAGCAAATGCAGTTGTTCACGTATAAATGCATAGCTACAACAAATTCTTCTGAATACATTCGAAACACTCGCATTGAATCAATAAACAGTGTTTTTTTGGTATACAAACTTTCAAAAGTGAAAGTAGAATTTCTAATAACGGTCATCCACGCTCCCGAATCGACGTTTGTTTGTCATTGGAGTAAATACTAAACACGCGATTCTTTCGATTAGAGATAATTTAACTAAGCGTAAACTACACATAAATATGCATAGGCACACATGTGAGATACCACGGTAAATATGTACCATGACTCGTGTTATTCAGTTTAAACGCGTTGTATTACTCATGAATGCCGACCCTATTTACATTATTTTGTTATGTCAACAAACGGCGTATACGACATTAATTAGCCCTGTGAGGAAGTTGCTGATCAGCTCCTCCCCTGGCATTTGGGGAGACATTCTCATTTAACCATGTTTTACTTGTCACACTTTTGTGTTCCTTTTCATTCTCAGTATTTTATCCTTTTTTCTTTTAGGGCAGTTCTTAGACTATACATGGGTCCAGAGCAGCAGCTTTCACACAGCTTAATATGTATGTTCAGGTTTAATAATGTGATACTTAATAATTAACATGTGATACTTATTTATTTAATTAATGCATTAGAAACTTTGTATGTATTAACATGTATTATGTATAAGTCGGTGTTAAAAGCTCTTTCGAGCTTATGTTATGTTGTTATATTGCCCGACTTATATACCATATAATAGCAAATTACATTCGGCAGATATTTGTGTTTTCGTCGATGTAGTGTCGCTTTAAACGTATGCATTATGTCTGCACTGTTCGCTGACTGTATATACTATGCATGTATACATGTCTTCATGGGCTTGGGAACCTAACCAGAATTTAATAAAATATGTCTATTACAAAACTTGCTACTGTGTGTTAAATATGTATGCTTTCTTTGAATCCTTCACTAAAGCCTCGTGTAAACATGGTATACCTGTTATAAAATCTCGTGTAAACATGGTATATGTGTTATAAAATCTCGTGTAAACATGGTATACGTGTTATAAAATCTCGTGTAAACATGGTATACGTGTTATAAAATCTCGTTTAAACATGGTATATTTGTTATAAAATCTCGTGTAAACATAGTATACGTGTTATAAAATCTCGTGTAAACATGGTATATGTGTTATAAAATCTCGTTTAAACATGGTATATTTGTTATAAAATCTCGTGTAAACATGGTATATTTGTTATAAAATCTCGTGTAAACATGGTATATTTGTTATAAAATCTCGTGTAAACATGGTATACGTGTTATAAAATCTCGTGTAAACATGGTATACGTGTTATAAAATCTCGTGTAAACATGGTATACGTGTTATAAAAGCTCGTGTAAACATGGTATACGTGTTATAAAATCTCGGGTAAACATGGTATACGTGTTATAAAATCTCGTGTAAACATGGTATATTTGTTATAAAATCTCGTGTAAACATGGTATACGTGTTATAAAATCTCGTGTAAACATGGTATACTGTTATAATTGTGTAAACATGGTATATGTGTTATAAAATCTCGTGTAACTGGTTACGTGTTATAAAAGTCGGTAAACATGGTATACGTGTTATAAATCTCGGGTAAACATGGTATATGTTATAAAATCTCGTGTAAACATGGTATATGTGTTATAAAATCTCGTGTAAACATGGTATACGTGTTATAAAATCTCGTGTAAACATGGTATATGTGTTATAAAATCTCGTGTAAACATGGTATATGTGTTATAAAATCTCGTGTAAACATGGTATACGTGTTATAAAATCTCGTGTAAACATGGTATACGTGTTATAAAATCTCGTTTAAACATGGTATATTTGTTATAAAATCTCGTGTAAACATGGTATACGTGTTATAAAATCTCGTGTAAACATGGTATATTTGTTATAAAATCTCGTGTAAACATGGTATACGTGTTATAAAATCTCGTGTAAACATGGTATACGTGTTATAAAATCTCGTGTAAACATGGTATACGTGTTATAAAATCTCGTGTAAACATGGTATACGTGTTATAAAATCTCGTGTAAACATGGTATACGTGTTATAAAATCTCGTGTAAACATGGTATATGTGTTATAAAATCTCGTGTAAACATGGTATATTTGTTATAAAATCTCGTGTAAACATGGTATATTTGTTATAAAATCTCGTGTAAACATGGTATATTTGTTATAAAATCTCGTGTAAACATGGTATATTTGTTATAAAATCTCGTGTAAACATGGTATATTTGTTATAAACATTCACATACTGACTAAATATGCTCAGAATGAAATACCTCGTATGTCTATAGAACTAACAAGCGTGTTATATATATCGTGCAAACACGATATAGTACTTGACCAAATTTTGTATCGTGTAATGTCACTTCAGGAAACAGTGACCCTGTATTTACATACTATATACAGTGAATAGAAACGACATTAATAGGATTAAATGCCGAATTATGGCCATTATTAACCCATGAATATTGTAGATCCTCTGTTTTTATTTTCCATTAAAAGCCTAGTTTGGTCTGAAAATAGTAGCTATGTAATTCGGTAGTAGTACAATAGTTTGTGATTGTGTCTGATAACGCCCTAAATGCATTGCTTTCTTCAATTAAAGTTTAAACGTTATTTACTTTACAACGATTGCGAAGCAAGTTTTAACAACTTATATTAATCACTCTCGTTGGCGCGGATGAAAGCGTATGTGCGGTAATTCGTGTGGCAGGAAACCGGAGTACCCGGAGAAAGCCCACTTGTCTGATTTGATGATCACCGTACCATCTCACATAATTCCCGGTTCGAAGATCGAACCCGGGTTGCATTGGTGAGAGGCGAGCGCATTAACAACTGCGCTAATCGGACAGCCAATTAAATTGTTTTTTAAAAATTGCTATATACGCACATATCGACGCTCTATTGTCTATGAACTGCATTATCAACGTAACATTCTTGTGCATAAATATGATATTAAACTCTATGCGAGTGTGCTGCATGCTAAAAGTCATTTAAAAACACGCACGCACGCACGCGTGCAGACGCACACGCACACACTTTTGCTATTATATTTGTCATGGAGATGCGGTGACAGCTGAACGAAAAAAAACTGACTATCGTAGTAAGATGATATTGCCGACCCGAGTTATATTTGTTGTTGTGTGGGTCTATGGTTCTTGTTGTAGTAGTAATATATGTAGTGGGGAAACTTGCTTGATGTGAGGTACCGGGGCGGGTCGGGCTATAATTAAAAGATCCAATTCACAATTTAAATTTTACGAAAAGTTTAATTCTTATTTGGTTTTATTATGGTTCAGATTCTGGATTAGCGTAATGCAGCCAGAATATCGGGGTATATATTAGCTAGTGCTGGATTCGAACGCACACCTAACCAGATTGGGTAGCCAATGGGTGAATTTTGAAACGCCCATCTATCCAGGTTGGGCAGCCAATGGATGAATTTTGAATCGTCATGGACCCAGAATTTCCATGACACGTTTATTATTATCCAAATATGCAACAGAACAAACAATTAATGTTTATACTGCTTGCCAGTAATCTCCTGTCATCATATTGCACATACGAGTAATATAGAGGTTGCATACTAACTATCTAGTGTGAATGGCAGTAATTATCTGTGTAAAGATATGAAGTATTTGATGTGCTTATTGTAACGAACAAAATTTCTATAAAGTGACTGTGACGTCAAACATAACTCTAATAAATCAGCAACGTATCATGTATAACTGCGTTTACATTCCGGTAAACCCAGTATACTGGAAGGGGCTCAACCTAGCTGGTGTAATAACAATGTAAATATTAATACGCGATATAAGTTCGAGCTTGATATAATTATGTATTTGATGACTGAAAGAAGAGTGGATGAGTGTGTTTACTGAATTACTATGTTCAGTTCATTTGTTTTATACATTTTGGAATATGATTCAGGAAGTACTAATTAATTAATCCTTTTATTACCTCCATATACACGAAGAGCACAAGTGAACATACATAATATACAATTACACGTTTTACATGGACACATATAAACATACATATATACAAAGTAGTACAAGTGTACAATAATGGTCATAAGAACTGACATAACCATGCAGCTATTAATTAGTGTATACCGATCATCATTACTTGCCGAAACGAAATGCAAGGGAAAGAGATGATGGTAGCGCACACAGTTTGTGTTTTGCAATAAAGATGTGATATGTCTTTGATGGAATCCTTCGTATTTCGTTTTCATGTAATAATAATCATATAATGTTGGTGTGCGTTTGTCCTCTAGTATATTTTACCGTAATGATTTCTATGTCTGGATTTAATACTGGTTTCGGACCGATTGCAGTTAGTTTATACACATTTATTTTAGCTTGATTGCGAAATAAGTTCCTACAACTTATATTAATCACTCTCGAGACCTCATTCCTGATGGAATCCATCGCCATGAGGGAGAGAGGAGGAAATGTGGAATTTAAATGCCCTGGCCAAGGGCTCACTCCTAACGTCCACGGCTGGACGAGAACTCCGGGCATTTCGCACCTGATGCGAACGAGCTACCCTGTGGCTCGGGGAATATCGCTCCTTAGTGGCCTGCACTATATACCCTGTCAATAAACCAAATAACATATCCTCCATACTGATCATGGAAATCTTCATTTATACTTGTAATACTAGCCTCTTCGATGTGCTGCCTTCTATGAACAGCAGCTTACCAATTCTGATTTGAGAAGCCGCCGAGCAAATCGATTGCTTCTGGCAATGCATTGGATTGGAAAAGCATACGTAAGCACTACTTGGCATTCATAATGCGTTATCAACAAAACGTTTCCAAATAAATACATACAATAAGGTAAAGGAATCGCATTACTTCACTTCCAGTCGCCATTTTGTCTTCCAGCGTCTTTTTCAAATATTGAGCGGCCTACACGGCAAGTAGTGGTGTTTTACGTTTATTTATCGTCGCTACCGGTTGCCCATATGAGCAGGTAACGCCTCCTGAAGAGATTAATCATTTTAGATTTAGAGGATAATGCAATGATACAGACAGAGACACATTCCGGAGTCTCCTCTGGTTCTTTTACGTGCACGATGTAAAGCACCGATACGAGACCTCGGTTTAAAGTAACATCTGAAAGACTGTTAATTTGATTAGGGTCAGACGGGGGATCGAATCCCTGGATTACCAGTCCAACGTGCTAACCAGTGGACTATAGATCCGTCTGTTACACGGCAAGACCTACAGAAAATCGAAGTGTATCAAATCGAACGAACATAAACACTTCCTAAAACGTCATATTATCCAATGCGCAAATCGAAGAGACATCATTTATATATTATTCAAATTCGGATATATGTACCATGTATCGTAAATCGTAAGACCTCTAAGAACTCATTGAATTTACGATAGGCAATATATCAGATATATATCTTATGCTTGGTATACTGTGGTAATTGTGAACTAAATGAGAGGACAATCATAAGCTATACAGCTTTATGTCCAATTCCTTATACCAGTTGTTGTAAATAATCATGTACTGACAGAAAATAAATATGTTTAAACTAATTGTGAACTACTACTGTGGAAGTCGTGATAGCACAGTGGTAGAGCGTTCGCTGCAGGTGCGAAACGCACGGAGTTCGAGCCCCGCTGGAGTTTCTACGATGGTGTCCGTATGAAAAACATTTAAATTCCACATTGCCTCTTCTCTCTCTCCCTCGTGGCGATGGATTCCATCAGAAATGAGGTCTCGAGAGTGATTAATATAAGTTGTAAGTACTTGTTTCACAATCGACCTGATATAAATGTCTATAAACTAACTACTACTTATATTCCCTCGAGCGGTTTCTTGTATTTTAGAGTATATTTCTTCTATTCACATAAAGTCTCCTGGCTATTGACTCGTGAATATGTGCATGTCAGTTAATACACATAGCAAGATAAATATTGGCTTACATATTGTAGTCAGCGTATGATGTCATGGGATGGTCATTGGTTACAATAATGTCCGACAGTATATTATATTTCTGGGTTCCCGATAGACCAAACACGTTTACTTGAGTACGATATGTGTGCGTGACCCTTCCATGAACGTAAGTATGGCCAACTCTTCTTTACAATATGTTGATGTCAAAGAGACGGATCTGTAATCCAGTGGTAACACGTTGGACTGGTAATCCAGGGAGCGCAGGTTCGATCCCCCGTCTGACCCTAATAAAATTAACAATCTTTCAGATGGGATGTTAAACCGAGTTCTCGTGTCGGTGCTTTACACCGTGCACGTAAAAGAACCAGAGGAGACTCTGGAATGGGTCTCTCTCTCTCTGTATCATTGCACTATCCTCCACTTGAACATCTAAAATGACTAATCTCTTCAGGAGGCGTCGCTGATATGGGCAACCGGTAACGACGATAAATAAACGTAAAACACACAGATGTCAAAGATTCCGGCACATATCTGTTAGATGAGTTGGACACATATATATACTGAATCATTGGATGGGGGCGTTTTCTTAAAGAGTATATTGCTGCGCAGGTTACCAAAGCATGTTTTATTGGCGCCGCGTTCTTTATGGAATATGATTTTTATTTTGCAACGTTAGGAGGAGCTGTTATTAATGCATTATATATATTATTATTATTTATCATGCATTATCTTCATGAACAAATACCATACATGGCTTACATATAGAGTTATGTTTATGTTTCTTATATTAGGTTCTTTACGATAAAATATGTAAATATGCTAATGTGTGCATTTGTACGAACGAGATAGTGTTCTTTATAGTCGCCCCCGCCAAGGCATTTGTACGAACGAGATAGTGTTCTTTATAGTCGCCCCCGCCAAGGCATTTGTACGAACGAGATAGTGTTCTTTATAGTCGCCTCCGCCGAGGCATTTGTACGAACGATATAGTGTTCTTTATAGTCGCCTCCGCCGAGGCATGTGTACGAACGATATAGTGTTCTTTATAGTCGCCTCCGCCGAGGCATTTGGGCGACTGGTTTCTCTAAGTACGTTGTCATCTAAGTTGCTTATGTTGACAACTGGAAAGGCATCTTCCGTTCTACTCAGGGCGACAACTCCAGTATCCATCTTTCGAAGGGGTCCCTCTTGGGGCCACAACACCCACGATGTGACAGCTTACAGCAGCAATAATGGTTCCGGTTTTTTCCCACTGGGGTCCTCTCACCATCAAAAAGTCTTCCTTGAAGGATAACCGTCCCATTGAAGGAGCCGGCTAAAACAACAGCTATCCGCCGTCACCAGCACCGAGCATTGCTGTCTCGGCAAGTAGGTAAGTTAGTGGTATGTTTATACTCGTATAGAGTCACGTTGTGGAGGAGAGACATGGGTGTGCATTTGTTTATTAAGATTAACATTAAATACTTGCCGCTACATATGTAGGTTGGACTCAACCAAAGTGGATATACACATAGAATTATCTTTAGTCTACTGAAGCGTCCTAAGACAAGTATACAAAACATTGGAGGATAAATAAAGACGTATGCCTAAATATATAATATGTTGCATGTCGGCCCATTTGATGTATAATTCTGGGTTTGAACTGGAAACGAATTTGGTTCAGTACTACCTATATTTTTCACAGGGTTGATAGTACTGAGTAAATTGTTTGTCAGAATAATTTATAACAACTTGTACAACATATAGAAAACATTTTAATATGGTATTATAAATGTTATAATCATATTTGTAGTCTTAATGTTCGCAATAATTATTAAGGGTTCTAAAGTGTCTTAATAAATATGCCATATCCAACGTATGCATGACTATGCAAGTTTGAAACCTTGAAATTAAGAATTTATGTTCATATATAGGATAATTAAGATCGATGTTTGTTGAAACTGAGTAAGACGGGTCAGTAATGATGTGGTTAACAAGTTGGACTGCGAATCAAGATATCGCAGGTTCGATCCCCGTCTGACCCTAATAATAATAATAACAACAACAACAGTATGTCAGTTGGGATTTTAAACCGATGTGCTTTCACCGTGCAAGTAAAAGAACCAGCGGAGATTCAGTATCTGTCTGTATCATTGCAATATCCTCCAAAATCTAAAATGACTAATCTCTTCAGGAGGCATAGCTCAATAAACGTAAACCACAGACTATTTGTTGAAAACATGCTTGTTGAATAGAAACATTGGCAGTAATAGGTCCGTATTGTAAGTCATATACGGACTTTATGCTATACCAAGGAGTGCATGTTTAGCA
This sequence comes from Archivesica marissinica, assembly GCA_014843695.1. Taxonomy (NCBI): domain Eukaryota; kingdom Metazoa; phylum Mollusca; class Bivalvia; order Venerida; family Vesicomyidae; genus Archivesica; species Archivesica marissinica. The sequence goes on from CM026404.1 coordinate 75,788,156, forward strand.
TATCACGGTAGTAAGGATTCAACATCAGATTAACATACTTTGGTTACACATTGATATGTAATATATGCTCGCAGTAATAAGTAGCACCTATTCTATAGTAGGCCACAGTTAGAGAATTAATTAAGATGATAACTTGCATTTGCTCACCACGGCACACCATGCTCACCACGGCACACCATGCTCACCACGGCACGCCATGCTCACCACGGCACGCCATGCTCACCACGGCACGCCATGCTCACCACGGCACGCCATGCTCACCACGGCACGCCATGCTCACCACGGCACACCATGCTCACCACGGCACGCCATGCTCACCACGTCATCACGGCACACCATGCTCACCACGGCACACCATGCTCACCACGGCACGCCATGCTCACTACGGCACGCATGCTCACCGGCACGCCATGCTCACCACGGCACGCCATGCTCACCACGGCACGCCATGCTCACCACGGCACACCACGGCACACCATGCTCACCACGTCACCACGGCACACCATGCTCACCACGGCACGCCATGCTCACCACGGCACGCCATGCTCACCACGGCACACCATGCTCACCACGGCACACCATACTCACCACGGCACACTGCTCCACGCTCACCACGGCACACCCACCACGCACACCGGCACACCATGCTCACAGGCACACATGCTCACCACGGCACACATGCTCACCACGGCACACCATGCTCACCACGGCACACCATGCTCACCACGGCACACCATGCTCACCACGGCACACCATGCTCACCACGGCACACCATGCTCACCACGGCACACCATGCTCACCACGGCACACCATGCTCACCACGGCACACCATGCTCACCACGGCACACCATGCTCACCACGGCACACCATGCTCACCACGGCACACCATGCTCACCACGGCACACCATGCTCTAGGTGATGATGGTGAATGAATTTATTTACACTCGCCGCTGGCGAACCATGTGGGCCAGCGTGCTCAAAATGAGTTTTTGTGTGAAATTTATGTTTTCCCCCAGTATTCTATATAAGTCGCTGGAACACTCCCAACCGATGTACATGTATATATATATATACTGAGTCAAAAAAGAAACGATACCTGGTGTTTATGTGTCTATAATTTCAACATTTATTAAGACAATTCATGATAGTCCAACCTGTTTGAAAGAGGAGCACATAGAGCATAATGAGCCTCCGAAACTGTCTGCTGCGTGATGACGTAATTCGTCGGACAGGGGTCTAATGGAGTTTTCACACATACATCAATACCGAGTATGGGCACCATTTGCGTCTGTCACTGCAATGCACCGCCGTCGCATCGAACGGAAGAGTGTCTGAATCTCTTGCTGGTCAATATGTGTCCACTCCTGACGCAAAACATCCCTCAGTTGGTTTAACGTTACCGGCTGACGTCGTCTGACGCGGCGGTCTAACGTATCCCACAAATGTTCTATGAGTGACAAGTCTGGTGACAAAGCAGACCACGGCAGGGTTTCAATATTGTTCTGCTCCAATAATGTGGTGGAAATCCGAGCAGTATGACACCTGGCGTTGTCCTGTTGGAACAGTGTGACGTTTCTGTTGGCGTTAAAGAACGGCACAACAACTGGCGCAAGGATCTCATCACAGTACCGCTGGGCGTTTAGGTTCCCGTCCACCACTAACAGTTCAGTGCGACTACCGAAGGTGATACCGCCCCACGCCATAACGCTTCCGCCCCCGAACAGATCGACCTGACGTACACATGCGTCGGCGTAACGTTCACCGCGTCTGCGATATACCCGCTCTCTGCCATCTGCTCGACGCAAACAGAACCGCGATGCATCGCTAAACATCACCGAATTCCACTGTAACCGAGTCCAGCGAGCACGTTCCGTCGTCCATTCCCGCCGTACGTCACGGTGACGTCGTGTCAGGATGGGTCCAACGTATGGCCGATAGGCACGAATGCCACGTTCACCGAGCCGGTTCCTGACTGTTTGTGCACTGATGCGATTGTTGGTCATCCCAGGAGTAACGGCAGCTGTGTGCGTAGCAGGTAGGAACCGGTCACGTAAATGTAACGTCCGAATGTGACGGTCCTGTTCACGCGTCGTCACACGTGGTCGACCAGATCTTGGACGGTCGTCCATTGATCCATGTGTTCGATAACGTCAAAGTAGACGTGTTATCGTGATCCGCGTAACCCCGAGTCGATTTGCGACGTCACGCTGACGTAAACCGCCGTCAATCATGCCAATGGCACGCATTCTCGGTTTAGCCTAGGCATTTTGTTAGAGGTAACAATGGGTATGTATGGTGTTTTTCCTCGATGATAATGCAATACCAGTACAATAAACCGGTTTTCCGATTTGTACATGTGTAGGAAGTTGTCTTTGTTGAGGAGCGAGTGCACATCGGAAATTCGGCGTTCCAGGATTATCGGGTGTTTATTTACCTGTGTTTATGGTTGGCTGACGTTGCAATAAGATACCCGGTACTGATACGTAATAATATATTAAACCTTTCTATGGTTTTATCCGTTTTACGTCATTTTTAGTTTGGTATCGTTTCTTTTTTGACTCAGTATATATATATGTAGTTGTTGTTTTGCAACCACTACAATGCCATCCACTAGAGGAGCGTGTCCGGTATTAATATTTAATTTACTGGTTCCTAATCCAGGACCGTCTGAAATATAATGCTCTTTATGTGTATGACATATATACTATTGATTTGCAATAAAATATTATTAAACTAATATATAGCGAGTAATTCATCTAAGATGAGGTTATATCGTGTGACCCCGCTGAAGGAATTGCTTCCGGGTCGTTGTAAACCTAGAAAGTAGTTTTTGCAATCTTTTATTTTTAATTTGATGATATTTTACTGTAGTACAATAGACTGATTGCTTTTCTTATTGTGATTGTGGTGCATCTGTGACATTTATGTTCATTTGAAGAAGGCTTATTGTGAATTTATTTCAGTACTATTTGCGCCGGTGCATTAATGAGTAAACAGCTCTACATGACAGCTAGGATCCATACGCGTTGTTGAACTGGTGTATGTTTACATTGGGAACTTGTGAAAAACTGTCATGGTGATGACACGACTTGCTGGTGTCTAACATCAAGCAGAAACCACGGAGTTTACAGAACTGCATGCGTTATAAGTGCATTCTTGTTTGAAACTGAGAATTTAACTACAATAATAATACTAATAATAGTAATAAAGACTTTATTTAATGAGAGAACTCATTTTGAACAATTAAGTCAATCTACCATAAGGCCCTCAACAAATTAAAACATGAAATAGCATAATGAAACATGTAACCAGTAACCAGTAAAACGTTCATAGGAAATAAGATATAAGCAGCAAGAACTAATACTTATATTCATATATAATTGTAAATTATCAGTTTATTAGGTTATTTGTCTGTGACAGTGCATCGATTTACCATAGCACGAAGAATGAGAAAATACAGTGATGTGCATCCATATATCCGGGTGATCACACACCCTGTATTATGCATTGATTAACACTACAAAGAGTTACAAATGATATCATATCATTTATATGCACACATCTGTAGAAATACGTATGTACATCTACAACACGTGACCACAGTTCTCCATTAACAGGGGCGTAGCTAACGATTTTGAATGCGTAGGCCCGACTAATAAATTGAGCACAAAAGGATTCGATTTTGCTAGACAGACGGATCTGTAGCCCAGTGGTAAAACGCTGGACTGGTAATAGAGGGATCGCAGGTTCGATCCCCCGTCTGACCCTAATAAAATTAACAGTCTTTCAGATGGGACGTTAAACCGAGGTATCGTGTCGGTGCTTTACACCGTGCACGTAAAAGAACCAGAGGAGACTCTGGAATGGGTCTCTGTCTGTATCATTGCAGTATCCTCCAACAATCTAAAATTACTAATCTCTTCAGGAGGCGTCGCTCATACGGACAACCGGTAGCGACGATAAATAAACGTAATAAAAAAAAGTTTGAATCCTATATCGTCAATGGTGCACTCTGACGCATTTAAATTTACGTCTTGGATTTTAAACTTCAATATTTTCAGAGATATGAATTTGACTATTTTTCTGTTGTGCAGAATATATGTGGCCTCCAAGTTAACAATCCAACGCTTCGTCATAAACCCCACCCCTTTATGTTTTAAGAGCAATTTTTGAGTTTTAATTTATTTTTTATTTTTGTGACAATCTGCAGGACCGGACCTTCAGGGCCTTATAGAAGCTACATGCTTGATTAATACCAAGCATTGAAATTGTGTACACTACCCATGGGAGACGAATATGACGTGTAGCCGTCGGTTGAATTTTTTTCTAAATGTCAGTGTGACACGAAATTGTAAAAAATCAAATAGTTAGGATAATCAGTTTTGGTTGTTGATTGGTTTATAAACTCCCATAGGATGACTAAAACTGTCGGATTAGATATAGCAGAGAGCGCACAGTGTATAAACTCCCATAGGATGACTAAAACTGTCGGATTAGATATAGCAGAGAGCGTACAGTGTATAAACTCCCATAGGATGACTAAAACTGCCGGATTAGATATAGCAGAGAGCGCACAGTGTATAAACTCCCATAGGATGACTAAAACTGCCGGATTAAATATAGCAGAGAGCGCACAGTGTATAAACTCCCATAGGATGACTAAAACTGCCGGATTAGATATAGCAGAGAGCGCACAGTGTATAAACTCCCATAGGATGACTAAAACTGCCGGATTAATATAGCAGAGAGCGCACAGTGTATAAACTCCCATAGGATGACTAAAACTGCCGGATTAAATATAGCAGAGAGCGCACAGTGTATAAACTCCCATAGGATGACTAAAACTGCCGGATTAGATATAGCAGAGAGCGCACAGTGTATAAACTCCCATAGGATGACTAAAACTGCCGGATTAAATATAGCAGAGAGCGCACAGTGTATAAACTCCCATAGGATGACTAAAACTGCCGGATTAAATATAGCAGAGAGCGCACAGTGTATAAACTCCCATAGGATGACTAAAACTGCCGGATTAAATATAGCAGAGAGCGCACAGTGTATAAACTCCCATAGGATGACTAAAACTGCCGGATTAAATATAGCAGAGAGCGTACAGTGTATAAACTCCCATAGGATTACTAAAACTGCCGGATTAATATAGCAGAGAGCGCACAGTGTATAAACTCCATAGGATGACTAAAATTGCCGGATTAGATATAGCAGAGAACGCACAATGTATAAACTCGCATAGGATGACTAAAACTGCCGGATTAGATATAGCAGAGAGCGCACAGTGTATAAACTCCCATAGGATGACTAAAACTGCCGGATTAGATATAGCAGAGAGCGCACAGTGTATAAACTCCCATAGGATTACTAAAACTGTCGGATTAGATATAGCAGAGAGCGCACAGTGTATAAACCCCCATAGGATTACTAAAACTGTCGGATTAGATATAGCAGAGAACGCACAGTGTATAAACTCCCATAGGATTACTAAAACTGCCGGATTAGATATAGCAGAGAGCGCACAGTGTATATATCCCCATAGGATTACTAAAACTGTCGGATTAGATATAGCAGAGAGCGCACAGTGTATAAACTCCCATAGGATGACTAAAACTGCCGGATTAGATATAGCAGAGAGCGCACAGTGTATAAACTCCCATAGGATGACTAAAACTGCCGGATTAAATATAGCAGAGAGCGCACAGTGTATAAACTCCCATAGGATGACTAAAACTGCCGGATTAAATATAGCAGAGAGCGCACAGTGTATAAACTCCCATAGGATGACTAAAACTGCCGGATTAAATATAGCAGAGAGCGCACAGTGTATAAACTCCCATAGGATGACTAAAACTGCCGGATTAAATATAGCAGAGAGCGCACAGTGTATAAACTCCCATAGGATGACTAAAACTGCCGGATTAAATATAGCAGAGAGCGCACAGTGTATAAACTCCCATAGGATGACTAAAACTGCCGGATTAGATATAGCAGAGAGCGCACAGTGTATAAACTCCCATAGGATGACTAAAACTGCCGGATTAGATATAGCAGAGAGCGTACAGTGTATAAACTCCCATAGGATGACTAAAACTGCCGGATTAGATATAGCAGAGAGCGCACAGTGTATAAACTCCCATAGGATGACTAAAACTGCCGGATTAGATATAGCAGAGAGCGTACAGTGTATAAACTCCCATAGGATGACTAAAACTGCCGGATTAGATATAGCAGAGAGCGCACAGTGTATAAACTCCCATAGGATGACTAAAACTGCCGGATTAGATATAGCAGAGAGCGTACAGTGTATAAACTCCCATAGGATGACTAAAACTGCCGGATTAAATATAGCAGAGAGCGCACAGTGTATAAACTCCCATAGGATGACTAAAACTGCCGGATTAATATAGCAGAGAGCGTACAGTGTATAAACTCCCATAGGATGACTAAAACTGCCGGATTAGATATAGCAGAGAGCGCACAGTGTATAAACTCCCATAGGATGACTAAAACTGCCGGATTAAATATAGCAGAGAGCGCACAGTGTATAGACCCCCATAGGGTTACTAAAACTGCCGGATTAAATATAGCAGAGAGGGCACAGTGTATAAACTCCCATAGGATGACTAAAACTGCCGGATTAAATATAGCAGAGAGCGCACAGTGTATAAACTCCCATAGGATGACTAAAACTGCCGGACGATTAAATATAGAAGAGAGGGCACAGTGTATAAACTCCCATAGGATGACTAAAACTGCCGGATTAAATATAGCAGAGAACGCACAGTGTATAAACTCCCATAGGATGACTAAAACTGCCGGATTAAATATAGCAGAGAGCGCACAGTGTATAAACTCCCATAGGATGACTAAAACTGCCGGATTAAATATAGCAGAGAGCGCACAGTGTATAAACTCCCATAGGATGACTAAAACTGCCGGATTAAATATAGCAGAGAGCGCACAGTGTATAAACCCCCATAGGATGACTAAAACTGCCGGATTAGATATAGCAGAGAGCGTACAGTGTATAAACCCCCATAGGATGACTAAAACTGCCGGATTAAATATAGCAGAGAGCGCACAGTGTATAAACTCCCATAGGATTACTAAAACTGTCGGATTAGATATAGCAGAGAGCGTACAGTGTATAAACTCCCATAGGATTACTAAAACTGCCGGATTAAATATAGCAGAGAGCGTACAGTGTATAAACTCCCATAGGATGACTAAAACTGCCGGATTAGATATAGCAGATAGCGTACAGTGTATAAACCCCCATAGGATGACTAAAACTGCCGGATTAGATATAGCAGAGAGCGTACAGTGTATAAACCCACATAGGATGACTAAAACTGCCGGATTAAATATAGCAGAGAGCGTACAGTGTATAAACCCACATAGGATGACTAAAACTGCCGGATTAAATATAGCATAGAGCGCACAGTGTATAAACCCCCATAGGATGACTAAAACTGCCGGATGTTAAATATAGAAGAGAGCGCACAGTGTATAAACTCCCATAGGATGACTAAAACTGCCGGATTAAATATAGAAGAGAGGGCACAGTGTATAAACTCCCATAGGATGACTAAAACTGCCGGATTAGATATAGCAGAGAGCGCACAGTGTATAAACCCCCATAGGATGACTAAAACTGCCGGATTAAATATAGCAGAGAGCGCACAGTGTATAAACTCCCATAGGATGACTAAAACTGCCGGATTAAATATAGCAGAGCGCACAGTGTATAAACCCCATAGGATGACTAAAACTGCCGGATTAAATATAGCAGAGAGCGCACAGTGTATAAACTCCCATAGGATGACTAAAACTGCCGGATTAGATATAGCAGAGAGCGCACAGTGTATAAACTCCCATAGGATGACTAAAACTGCCGGATTAGATATAGCAGAGAGCGCACAGTGTATAAACCCCCATAGGATTACTAAAACTGCCGGATTAAATATAGCAAAGAGCGCACAGTGTATAAACCCCCATAGGATTACTAAAACTGTCGGATTAGATATAGCAGAGAGCGCACAGTGTATAAACTCCCATAGGATGACTAAAACTGCCGGATTAAATATAGCAGAGAGCGCACAGTGTATAAACTCCCATAGGATGACTAAAACTGCCGGATTAAATATAGCAGAGAGCGCACAGTGTATAAACTCCCATAGGATGACTAAAACTGCCGGATTAAATATAGCAGAGAGCGCACAGTGTATAAACTCCCATAGGATTACTAAAACTGCCGGATTAAATATAGCAGAGAGCGTACAGTGTATAAACTCCCATAGGATTACTAAAACTGCCGGATTAAATATAGCAGAGAGCGCACAGTGTATAAACTCCCATAGGATTACTAAAATTGTCGGATTAGATATAGCAGAGAGCGTACAGTGTATAAACTCCCATAGGATTACTAAAACTGCCGGATTAAATATAGCAGAGAGCGTACAGTGTATAAACTCCCATAGGATGAATAAAACTGCCGGATTAGATATAGCAGAGAGCGCACAGTGTATAAACTCCCATAGGATGACTAAAACTGCCGGATGTTAAATACAGCAGAGAGCGCACAGTGTATAAACTCCCATAGGATGACTAAAACTGCCGGATTAGATATAGCAGAGAGTGTACAGTGTATAAACTCCCATAGGATGACTAAAACTGCCGGATTAGATATAGCAGAGAGCGTACAGTGTATAAACTCCCATAGGATGACTAAAACTGCCGGATTAAATATAGCAGAGAGTGCACAGTGTATAAACTCCCATAGGATGACTAAAACTGCCGGATTAAATATAGCAGAGAGCGCACAGTGTATAAACTCCCATAGGATGACTAAAACTGCCGGATTAAATATAGCAGAGAGCGCACAGTGTATAAACTCCCATAGGATGACTAAAACTGCCGGATTAGATATGTCATAGAGCGCACAGTGTATAAACTCCCATAGGATGACTAAAACTGCCGGATGATTAAATATAGCAGAGAGCGCACAGTGTATAAACCCCCATAGTATGACTAAAACTGCCGGATTAGATATAGCAGAGAGCGTACAGTGTATAAACCCACATAGGATGACTAAAACTGCCGGATTAAATATAGCAGAGAGTGCACAGTGTATAAAATTCCATAGGATTACTAAAACTGTCGGATTAGATATAGCAGAGAGCGTACAGTGTATAAACTCCCATAGGATTACAAAAACTGCCGGATTAAATATAGCAGAGAGCGTACAGTGTATAAACTCCCATAGGATGACTAAACCTGCCGGATTAGATATAGCAGATAGCGTACAGTGTATAAACCCCCATAGGATGACTAAAACTGCCGGATTAGATATAGCAGAGAGCGTACAGTGTATAAACCCACATAGGATGACTAAAACTGCCGGATTAAATATAGCAGAGAGCGTACAGTGTATAAACCCACATAGGATTACTAAAACTGCCGGATTAAATATAGCATAGAGCGCACAGTGTATAAACCCCCATAGTATGACTAAAACTGCCGGATGATTAAATATAGAAGAGAGCGCACAGTGTATAAACTCCCATAGGATGACTAAAACTGCCGGATGATTAAATATAGAAGAGAGGGCACAGTGTATAAACTCCCATAGGATGACTAAAACTGCCGGATTAGATATAGCAGAGAGCGCACAGTGTATAAACCCCCATAGGATGACTAAAACTGCCGGATGATTAAATATAGAAGAGAGCGCACAGTGTATAAACTCCCATAGGATGACTAAAACTGCCGGATTAGATATGTCATAGAGCGCACAGTGTATAAACTCCCATAGGATGACTAAAACTGCCGGATGATTAAATATAGCAGAGAGCGCACAGTGTATAAACCCCCATAGGATGACTAAAACTGCCGGATTAGATATAGCAGTGAGCGTACAGTGTATAAACCCACATAGGATGACTAAAACTGCCGGATTAAATATAGCAGAGAGCGCACAGTGTATAAACTCCCATAGGATTACTAAAACTGTCGGATTAGATATAGCAGAGAGCGTACAGTGTATAAACTCCCATAGGATTACTAAAACTGCCGGATTAAATATAGCAGAGAGCGTACAGTGTATAAACTCCCATAGGATGACTAAAACTGCCGGATTAGATATAGCAGATAGCGTACAGTGTATAAACCCCCATAGGATGACTAAAACTGCCGGATTAGATATAGCAGAGAGCGTACAGTGTATAAACCCACATAGGATGACTAAAACTGCCGGATTAAATATAGCAGAGAGCGTACAGTGTATAAACCCACATAGGATGACTAAAACTGCCGGATTAAATATAGCATAGAGCGCACAGTGTATAAACCCCCATAGGATGACTAAAACTGCCGGATGATTAAATATAGAAGAGAGCGCACAGTGTATAAACTCCCATAGGATGACTAAAACTGCCGGATTAGATATAGCAGAGAGCGCACAGTGTATAAACCCCCATAGGATGACTAAAACTGCCGGATGATTAAATATAGCAGAGAGCGCACAGTGTATAAACTCCCATAGGATTACTAAAACTGCCGGATTAAATATAGCGGAGAGCGCACAATGTATAGACCCCCATAGGATGACTAAAACTGCCGGATTAAATAAAGCAGAGAGAGCACAGTGTATAAACTCCCATAGGATGACTAAAACTGCCGGATTAGATATAGCAGAGAGCGCACAGTGTATAAACTCCCATAGGATGACTAAAACTGCCGGATTAAATATAGCAGAGAGCGCACAGTGTATAGACCCCCATAGGATTACTAAAACTGCCGGATTAAATATAGCAGAGAGGGCACAGCGTATAAACTCCCATAGGATGACTAAAACTGCCGGATTAAATATAGCAGAGAGCGCACAGTGTATAAACTCCCATAGGATGACTAAAACTGCCGAGATTAAATATAGAAGAGAGGCACAGTGTATAAACTCCCATAGGATGACTAAAACTGCGGATGATTAAATATAGCAGAGAACGCGCAGTGTATAAACTCTATAGGATGACTAAAACTGCCGGATTAAATATAGCAGAGAGCGCACAGTGTATAAACCCCCATAGGATGACTAAAACTGCCGGATTAGATATAGCAGTGAGCGTACAGTGTATAAACCCACATAGGATGACTAAAACTGCCGGATTAAATATAGCAGAGAGCGCACAGTGTATAAACTCCCATAGGATTACTAAAACTGTCGGATTAGATATAGCAGAGAGCGTACAGTGTATAAACTCCCATAGGATTACTAAAACTGCCGGATTAAATATAGCAGAGAGCGTACAGTGTATAAACTCCCATAGGATGAATAAAACTGCCGGATTAGATATAACAGAGAGCGCACAGTGTATAAACTCACATAGGATCACTAAAACTGCCGGATTAAATATAGCAGAGAGCGTACAGTGTATAAACTCCCATAGGATGACTAAAACTGCCGGATTAGATATAGCAGAGAGCGCACCGTGTATAAACTCCCATAGGATTACTAAAACTGTCGGATTAGATATAGCAGAGAGAGCACAGTTTATAAACTGTCCAGTGAGTTTCCTGGTCTCTGATTGTTTGCTTACGACCGTGGACAGTTTCATAAAGTCCGTGCGCACAGTGTAACTAGTATAACCAGTATAATCCGTTTTTATCCAGAAAAACCGTGTCATTGATGAACGCTGTCAAACGTTTGATGGGCGCTAGGCTATGCTAGCCAACTCGTGAACATAACTTATTTAATATACCGTCACACATGTAGTAAATACCCTTTTCGAATTAGGTCACGTACTGTTGATAAAAACCACAGGGTTTGTATCCAATCAAGACGTAACCTGTCAAAAAGACCACCTGTCAACACAGATCAAGTTTTGCCATATCAGTGGGTGGTCACTATTGACAGGTACCACTGTAATGCACTATGTAAGTTATCATAAAGTATGCCGTTACAGACGGATCTGTAGCCCAGTGGTAACACTCTGGACTGGTAATCCAGGGATCGTAGGTTCGATCCCCCGTCTGACCCTAATAAAATTAACAGTCTTTCAGATGGGACGTTAAACCGAGGTCTCGTGTCGGTGCTTTACACCGTGCACGTAAAATAACCAGAGGAGACCCTGGAATGGGTCTCTGTATCATTGCACTATCCTCCAAACATTTAAAATGACCAATCCCTTCAGGAGGCGTCGCTCATATGGGCAACCGGTAGCTACGATAAATAAACGTAAAACACACCCCCCGTTGACACTGGATAACAGTTAATCAACGCTGCGTTCCAGTAAACCACCACCATTGCAATATATAGTTTGTGAACATCTACATGAAACTGCCAATTCTCAGAATTTCAATCCGGGTTTCTAATATTGAACAGGTCACTTTATTATTCACTATTGTGTGCTGTGTTCAGATCTGTATTATATTCATTTTATAATTTGTGTTCCTTATATAGAACATATGGTTGAAATTTAATACATTCGTCGTTGTGTAGTGTATACATTTGTATTATAAAACTTAACAGTTCAATAGATATTATAGATTAATAAGCCCATGAAATTTGATCCAGGTAAAAAATAAATAGACAAAGAAAAAGTTGAAAGGTCATCATACTGCACTGCATGCGTATCAGGTGTACACCTTTAGGAAACACATTAATTCAATTTAATTGGTTAAAATCATATACCTGCTCAAGAAAACGAAATTTCCCTATATTCATGTGTCCAGATTTTTATGCCAGTGATTTTAATAAAATATTTTAAAAGTGATTTCTGCACATTTATATTATTACTGTTATTTATATTACGAGTTCACGGTTACGGAGAAATGGAGATACGAAGAGAGACGAAGGGAAAAATGACAAGTCAAAATAAGAGTACAGTCAAACCTGTGTTAGTGGTCACCTCTCCTGCCACACACGGACCTGGGTAACATAGATTATATGTGAAGTATTAATGCGGAGTTGATAACATATATATATATTGAATATACAGTCAAACCTGTGTTAGTGGTCACCTCTCCTGCCACACACGGACCCGGGTAACATATATTATATGTGAGGTATTAATGCGGAGTTGATAACAGAGATATTGAATATACAGTCAAACCTGCGTTAGTGGTCACCTCTCCTGCCACACACGGCCCTGGGTAACATAGATTATATGTGAGGTATTAATGCGGAGTTGATAACAGAGATATTGAATATACAGTCAAACCTGCGTTAGTGGTCACCTCTCCTGCCACACACGGCCCTGGGTAACATAGATTATATGTGAGGTATTAATGCGGAGTTGATAACAGATATATTGAATATACAGTCAAACCTGCGTCACCTCTATTAAGCAGCCAATCTGTATTAAAGCAGCCAGTTTCCAGATTCCCAATATGCTGTGTTACTATACAAATGTCCTCTATTAAGCAGCCAACTGTGCCAAGCATGCAACCACGTTTTGTGATTACTTTGGATGGCTGCCTTAGACAGTGTTTTCAACAATATACATTCAATCTGTTTAAAATGGTGGATTTTATTACTGCAAAACTTACCTAATACTGGTTTTGTAACGAATAGAGTTTCACTATGGCAACCGTTTTGGAAATTGTGACAGTCCGTTTGCACAGAATTATGACTTTTACATTAGCACGTATTGAAGCTTTTGTCTAAATGCAAAATGTGATTTTGGCGAGAAGATGTTACGGGCAAATTTGAAGAATATTAATGTCAGTAATATAGATATGCAAATCGAAATATTTTGCTTATAAATCGATCCGTTATCAATGATTCGAATTCACTGATAACAAAACTCTTAACATTTTAATGCCGTTTAAATCTATTTCCATTTAAGTTTTGTTGTATTTGTACAATGCAAACACAGCTAAAGGCCATCACATGTATCGTATAAAGTGTATAGGATTGATATATCGTATTCTCGATGCTTACTTCCTATGTTTGCACACATGACTTATCAAATAAACTATTTTCAACAAATCGTATAAAACGGACACTCGGATACAGTGTAATGTCTCATTCAGACGGATCTGTAGTCCAGTGGTAACACGCTGGACTGGTAATCTAGGCATCGCAGGTTCGATCCCCCGTCTGACCCTAATAAAATTAACAGTCTTTCAGATGGGACTTTAAACAGAGGTCTCGTGTCGGTGCTTTACATTGTACACGTAAAAGAACCAGAGGAGACTCTGGAATGGGTCGCTGTCTGTAGCATTGCACTATCCTCCAACAATCTAAATGACTAATCTCTTCAGGAGGCGTCGCTCATATGGGCAACTGGTAGCGACGATAAATAAACGTAAAACACAAACACGTGTAATTTCGTTTTGTTATAATAGGGATACGACTCTAAGATGAGTTCCAGATTGTTTCAATCGATGTTTGTTTATCCTTGTATCAACTAATAGACAATGTGTGGGTCACTTAACATCGTGTGAAACAGTTTGATTGTATGCTTATTAACACAAACAAAATATACTAAAACACCGCACACGTCACAGTGAAAGTCCGGTGGTTTATAAGTTAGTTCATACCCAATTGTAAAAGTATATTTATACAGTATCGACTAGCCGAGTAATAAGCGAACATGTACATACACATCGTCATTGTTCAAATAGTGTTGTTAATATGCTACCTGTGAAAGTAAACAGCCATGTAGTGGCCCGTACACTATACATCATTTATCTCAAGCGTCGTCTTTATTTTTGGGGATATTCGCCTTTATGTTTCGAGATATTCGCCTTTATGTTTCGAGATATTCGCCTTTATGTTTCGAGATATTCGCCTTTATGTTTCGAGATATTCGCCTTTATGTTTCATGATATTCGCCTTTATGTTTCGAGATATTCGCCTTTATGTTTCGAGATATTCGCCTTTATGTTTCGAGATATTCGCCTTATGTTTCGAGATATTCGCCTTTATGTTTCGAGATATTCGCCTTTATGTTTCGAGATATTCGCCTTTATGTTTCAAGATATTCGCCTTTATGTTTCGAGATATTCGCCTTTATTTTCGAGATATTCGCCTTTATGTTTCGAGATATTTTCGAGATATTCGCCTTTATTTTTCGAGATATTCGCCTTTATGTTTCGAGATATTCGCCTTTATGTTTCGAGATATTCGCCTTTATGTTTCGAGATATCGCCTTTATGTTTCGAGATATTCGCCTTTATGTTTCGAGATATTCGCCTTTATGTTTCGAGATATTCGCCTTTATGTTTCGAGATATTTTCGAGATATTCGCCTTTATTTTTCGAGATATTCACCTTTATGTTTCGAGATATTCGCCTTTATGTTTCGAGATATTCGCCTTTATGTTTCGAGATATTTTCGAGATATTCGCCTTTATGTTTCGAGATATTCGCCTTTATGTTTCGAGATATTCGCCTTTATGTTTCGAGATATTCGGTTTGCTACGACCTGCCTGAAGCTTTTTCATTCCGTTCTCCTTTCATTTTTTTTAAATACTGCAGTGTTTTACAAATATGACGTAATGTAGAATTAAGCAAAGAGCCAATCAAATCGATCGATACAACCTACCCACAAGCACTATTGCATTTATGGTTCCCAAATCTGAACCAGCCGGCGTAAAGGTAAAAATTACACATTCATGAAATTACTAAATAGAGGCAGTCGACAGGGTATATAATAGGTTGACAATCCATACACAAAATAAGTTACTGAAAACATGGTTTTACGCTGACATACGATTGCTATTTGGTTTGTTGACATGGTATACGGGTATATTGTGCCGACCAGGAGCAATATTCCCATCGCATGCGGGTATAGCTTGTCAACAGACCACAGGTGGAAGTCGTGATAGCGCAATGGATGCGCGTTCGCTTCAGATGCGAAAGGTCCGGAGTTCGAGCCCCGCTGGAGCCGTTACGATTGTGCCCTTAGGCAAGGCATTTAAATTCCACATTGCCTCTTCTCTCTCCTTCATGGCGATGTATTCCATCAGAAATGAGGTCTGGATAGTGATTAATATAAGTTGAAAGAACATGTTTCGCAATCGAGCTAAAATAAATTTGTATAAACCAACAAACCAAATAGTTTATGTTATGTTATATTTCGGGTTTTACGCATGCATCAGCATCATTTTGGGCTATATCGCCGGCGGGCAGTTTACCTAACAACACCTTTCCTGGGCAGGCTCCAGCGGTTAACCAGTACTTGTTGCACCAACCTCCGTAAGAAACTGCCAACTTTTTCATATAAATGAGACACGGCCTGAACGCAAACCAAATAACATATAATATATACACCGAACATGTAGAAGAACAAGATCGAGCGCCCACTCTATCTTGCACTACCCCCAAAAGGTGAAATAACTAATATAATTCTTGATGCGTCGCCCCAATTAACCAATGGGCGACGATGAATTAACCAATGGGCGACGACGATAAATTAACCAATGGGCGACGACGATAAATTAACCAATGGGCGACGATAAATTAACCAATGGGCGACGACGATAAATTAACCAATGGGCGACGATAAATTAACCAATGGGCGATGATAAATTAACCAATGGGCGACGACGATAAATTAACCGATGGGCGACGACGATAAATTAACCAATGGGCGACGATAAATTAACCAATGGGCGACGACGATAAATTAACCAATGGGCGACGATAAATTACCAATGGGCGACGATAAATTAACCAATGGGCGACGACGATAAATTAACCGATGGGCGACGATAAATTAACCAATGGGCGACGATAAATTAACCAATGGGCGACGACGATAAATTAACCAATGGGCGACGACGATAAATTAACCATGGGCGACGACGATAAATTAACCGATGGGCGACGATAAATTAACCAATGGGCGACGATAAATTAACCAATGGGCGACGACGATAAATTAACCAATGGGCGACGATAAATTAACCAATGGGCGATGATAAATTAACCAATGGGCGACGACGATAAATTAACCGATGGGCGACGACGATAAATTAACCAATGGGCGACGATAAATTAACCAATGGGCGACGACGATAAATTAACCAATGGGCGACGATAAATTAACCAATGGGCGACGATAAATTAACCAATGGGCGACGACGATAAATTAACCGATGGGCGACGATAAATTAACCAATGGGCGACGATAAATTAACCAATGGGCGACGATAAATTAACCAATGGGCGACGATAAATTAACCAATGGGCGACGACGATAAATTAACCGATGGGCGACGATAAATTAACCAATGGGCGACGATAAATTAACCAATGGGCGACGACGATCATAAATTAACCAATGGGCGACGACGATAAATTAACCAATGGGCGACGACGATAAATTAACCAATGGGCGACGATAAATAAACGTATACAAAATCAAAACAAAAAAAGGATATAGATTGTCCAGGACAGCGTGCGTCCATTGACGAGTGCGGCGGAATTTCGAAAATAAAACTACAGCGAATAAAATCCGATATACGGTTTAAGAGAGCACAGTTGTTCTAGCTTTCCATTCGGGAGTACCGAAGTAACTAATTAACGTGTTAAATATCCGGACCTAGCTAATATTGACTGATATATTTAATATATATATACTAAATAGCAATACATACAGAAAGCGAACTTTAATAAGTGAACACTTGTTTCGTTATATATAGCTTACTTTACTGACATGTGTACTTGTGGAGCTATATTTATGAGCTTTATCTTTGAGTGAGATTTAAACATTGCGACTATTTTAAGGAAGAACGGATAATAAAAATAACACAAGGCTTTTTAAAACATTTAAACTTCTCGCACTGAATGTATGACAAGGAAAGTATGTTATAATGAAACTGTCTATTATAGACTATAGAGAGCTATTAGTTACAAACACCGGTTATTTAATATTTATGGTGTATGTTTACCGTGTGATGAACACACAGCTCATCGGGGACATTGGACATTTGAATATTGGCAACCACAAAAATATGATTAATTTATATTATGGCATTGAAACAAGACATCACGCTAGCGTCGACTATTCAATGGATTAGTTTAAATTATTTTACACTTACAGCCCTGGTGCAGTTAGAAAGAGGTAGGGCGAGTGGTAACTGATATTGGAACGATCGAGGCAAGTAACAATGTGTATCGATAATCTTAGAATCTCATTTGATAAGAGCTTAGGTAGACATTGTGTTTGTAAATGTTTATTCTTCCGAGGAATAAGCGGACGCCAAACCATGTTTTGTTTTTGTAAACGCTGATTTGCAACCTATATAGTAATTCGTTGCAACGGTATTTTATAGGTATGTGAAGAAATGTACTGAATATTCTTGGAAATGTGTTATTTTTAGAACATTTTACAAACATCAGTATTCATGAATCTGTGAAATAATTGTAATAACTGTACCTGTTGACAAATTACGTGTAAAATCGTGTGTTTTTGTTCTTTATATGGAAATATAACTTCAAATACGTGCTTTTTTATTTTGACAAATTATTAATACTATAGGTAATCATCTAAAAATTGATATTGTGTTTTACGTTTATTTATCGTCGCTACCGGTTGCCCATATGAACGCGCCTCCTGAAGAGATTAGTCATTTTAGAATTTTGGAGGATAGTGCAATGATACAGACAGAGACCCATTCCAGAGTCTCCTCTTGTTCGTTTACGTGTACGGTGTAAAGCACCGACACGAGACCTCGGTTTAAAGTCCCATCTGAAAGACTGGTAATTTTATTAGGGTCAGACGGGGGATCGAACCTGCGATCCTTGGATTACCAGTCAAGCGTGTTACCACTGGACTACAGATCCGTCTGTATATTGATATTTTGTCAAATAAAAACTACTGATAGGTATACCGAATTGTTTATGGTGAACAGAAATACATTTATAACGATATACCCGATGCACACTATCTATATGGAACACGTTGTTAACTCGTGCTTGACGTTTCTACGATGTTACTTAGCGCTTAAATATTCATTATAGCGGGAAATGGGTATGAATCACGTGTAAATATCTGAACTGTCATTAAGACGTGCTAACACCCTGTTGAACAGAAAACTATACATGTATATGAATCACGTGTACATATCTGAACTGTCATTAAGACGTGCTAACACACTGTTGAACAGAAAACTATATATGAATCACGTGTAAATATCTGAACTGTCATTAAGACGGGTTAACAAACTGTTGAACAGAAAACTATACATGTATATGAATCACGTGTAAATATCTGAACTGTCATTAAGACATGCTAACACACTGTTGAACAGAAAACTATATATGAATCCCGTGTAAATATCTGAACTGTCATTAAGACGTGCTAACACACTGTTGAACAGAAAACTATATATGAATCACGTGTAAATATCTGACAGTTAATGAAGACATACACATATTGTATTGCAAGAGGGACAATGTATGAATCACGCGTAACCACGTGTTTTTCGCTAGTGATTTTGATTGTGATTATCAGTGGTATGCATTATACACGTGGTGATACTCGACAACCTCTCAAGCTCTCGTTCTTAAGTTCCACGAGCAGAGACGCCAAACTGTTTGCCGGGGCCTTCTTTGTGGCACTTAATTATGTGAATGTTAATTCTACACTACTGGAAGGATACAGACTAGATTACATATTCAATGATACGAATGAAGATTCTCTGATTGCTATCAACTCTATGACCGAGCATCATGGCACGGGTATTGTGGGGTTTATTGGCCCGGACGCCTCGTGTCATTGCGAGTCTACTATCGCTGCTGCCTGGAATCTTCCTATGATGGCATATGTAAGTACACATAGATTGTTCGTCTTTTCAGCTAGTTCCGCGCATGCGGACTGTCCTTTTCTCGCACAACGACTTGCCAATACACATGTTTCTAGCTAGATCCGCCCATGCGGAATGTCGTTTCCTCGCCCACCTACTGCCCAATACACAATGTTTCCAGCTAGTGCCGCCCATGCGGAATGTCGTTTCCTCGCACACCTACTGCCCAATACACATGTTTCTAGCTAGTTCCGCCCATGCGGAATGTCGTTTCCTCGCACACCTACTGCACAATACACATGCTTCCAGCTAGTTCCAGTCATGCGGAATGTCGTTTCCTCGCACACCTACTGCCCAATACACATGTTTCCAGCTAGTTCCGCCCATGCAGAATGTCGTTTCCTCGCACACCTGGCCAATACACATGTTTCCAGCTAGTACCGCCAATGCGGAATGTCGTTTCCTCGCACACCTACTGCACAATACACATGTTTCTAGCTAGTTCCGCCCATGCGGAATGTCGTTTCCTCGCACACCTACTGCACAATACACATGCTTCCAGCTAGTTCCAGTCATGCGGAATGTCGTTTCCTCGCACACCTACTGCCCAATACACATGTTTCCAGCTAGTTCCGCCCATGCAGAATGTCGTTTCCTCGCACACCTGGCCAATACACATGTTTCCAGCTAGTACCGCCAATGCGGAATGTCGTTTCCTCGCACACCTACTGCACAATACACATGTTTCTAGCTAGTTCCGCCCATGCGGAATGTCGTTTCCTCGCACACCTACTGCACAATACACATGCTTCCAGCTAGTTCCAGTCATGCGGAATGTCGTTTCCTCGCACACCTGGCCAATACACATGTTTCCAGCTAGTACCGCCAATGCGGAATGTCGTTTCCTCGCACACCTACTGCACAATACACATGTTTCTAGCTAGTCCCGCCCATGCGGAATGTCATTTCCTCGCACACATACGGGCCAATACACATGTTTCTAGCTAGTCCCGCCCATGCGGAATGTCATTTCCTCGCACACCTGGCCAATACACATGTTTCCAGCTAGTACCGCCAATGCGGAATGTCGTTTCCTCGCACACCTACTGCACAATACACATGTTTCTAGCTAGTCCTGCCCATGCGGAATGTCATTTCCTCGCACACATACGGGCCAATACACATGTTTCTAGCTAGTCCCGCCCATGCGGAATGTCATTTCCTCGCACACATACGGGCCAATACACATGTTTCTAGCTAGTCCCGCCCATGCGGAATGTCGTTTCCTCGCACACCTACTGCACAATACACATGTTTCTAGCTAGTCCCGCCCATGCGGAATGTCATTTCCTCGCACACATACGGGCCAATACACATGTTTCTAGCTAGTTCCGCCCATGCGGAATGTCGTTTCCTCGCACACCTACTGCACACTACACATGTTTCTAGCTAGTCCCGCCCATGCGGAATGTCATTTCCTCGCACACATACTGCACAATACACATGTTTCTAGCTAGTCCCGCCCATGCGGAATGTCATTTCCTCGCACACATACTGCACAATACACATGTTTCTAGCTAGTCCCGCCCATGCGGAATGTCATTTCCTCGCACACATACTGCACAATACACATGTTTCTAGCTAGTCCCGCCCATGCGGAATGTCATTTCCTCGCACACATACTGCACAATACACATGTTTCTAGCTAGTTCCGCCCATGCGGAAGGTCGTTTCCTCGCACACCTACTGCACAATACACATGTTTCTAGCTAGTTCCGCCCATGCGGAAGGTCGTTTCCTCGCACACCTACTGCACAATACACATGTTTCTAGCTAGTTCCGCCCATGCGGAAGGTCGTTTCCTCGCACACCTACTGCACAATACACATGTTTCTAGCTAGTTCCGCCCATGCGGAAGGTCGTTTCCTCGCACACCTACTGCACAATACACATGTTTCTAGCTAGTTCCGCCCATGCGGAAGGTCGTTTCCTCGCACACCTACTGCACAATACACATGTTTCTAGCTAGTTCCGCCCATGCGGAAGGTCGTTTCCTCGCACACCTACTGCACAATACACATGTTTCTAGCTAGTTCCGCCCATGCGGAAGGTCGTTTCCTCGCACACCTACTGCACAATACACATGTTTCTAGCTAGTTCCGCCCATGCGGAAGGTCGTTTCCTCGCACACCTACTGCACAATACACATGTTTCTAGCTAGTCCCGCCCATGTGGAATTGTCTTATCCTTAACCCCACGTGACAGTTGTCTTTAACTATCACGTGACCATCAGACGGTGTTGTGATATCGTTGTATTTAATAATGATAGAGTTTAGGAATTATTTTTGCTAAAAGCAGAACTTTATTTAATATCACTGAGCAATTTTGAATGGAGGACACAGTGTCTATTTTTAAAATTTATGCCATTTCCGCTCAACAATTGGTCTATTTATCATTCATAAGCACACTCGAAAATCGGTTGGATGACGTTCATTAAATTGTCTGTGTCTGATAGACGTTTTCATAGTAACACGGGCGTATTAAAGTGTCCATAAATGCGTACACATGTAGAATAGTTCAGGGTGTATGTTTCGGATGTAGGTACAACCATTTGCACTGCCGATTCAAGGAAAGGAGTTGGCAATTAAACGTGTGTCCTGGCTAGCAGGAGTGTGAGAAAAACTATATATCTGTATGCAGAGTGTCGTTTCTAACGACATCTTCCAGGGGCGTAGCTTGGCTGGAATCCATATGTAATGTATATAATTTAACCCTGCATGGCCTCCGATGTTTATTGCAGATTTGGTATTTTTGTTATTATTATCAAGCTACACGAAAGCTACGCAATGTCTTCTGACAACTCGGGTGGAATATCATTAGCTTAAACAATATTTATTTCTTTGAATAAAAATAGTCAAATATAAATAATATATAGACCATGGTCCACACCAGTGCATATTAAGAATACTTACTCTTAGTTTTCTTTCGCTCTCACGTGAAATGTATGTAGTATATAAAGTTGAACAAATTTGAATGGAATAGAATTCGTCCATTTTCAACATTTATGCCATATTCCATTGGTCTACATTATACGCACAATCGTGACTCGGTTTGATGACGTAAGTTGCCATCATAATGGGTTACAAACCCCAACTGAAACCTACCGCAAGCCTAACTCGCCAACGCGTGACCATAACGTTAGTGTCAATCGTTGTCCTATCATTATTTGGAAACAATATTGTTCGTCAAACGCCACTGTTTACTCTAGCAGCCCAGGATATCACTGTAACCTATCATCACTGATTTGCACGGATTCGAGCCCCACTCAGACCGTGTCTCTTTCAATAACGATGTTGGCAGTTTCTTACGGAGGTTAGTACTGGTTAACCGCTGAAGTCTGCACAGTTGTGTTGTTAGGTAAGCTGCCCGTCGATCACATGGACAACATGTAGCGACGTTAAATAAGGTATGTGAAGTACCATGGTTTGTAGATGGTAGTTTGTTATTCAGATGTTTATTCGCGAATACACAGCCAGATATTTATTCAGACGTTCATTCAGATGTGTATTCGATTCGCGAATACACACCTAGATGTTTATTGAGATATTTCTTCGCGAATTGACAGCAATGTGTTTATTCAGATGTTTATTCAGATGTAGTGACGTTAAATAAACTTAACACAAACAACAACAGCCCAGGAACACTAGTAATTGGTGAATTGATACATTATGCCACTGGAAGTAGTCGAAAATGAAACATATTCGTTTATCCTCGACTCATTGACTGACAGACTCAATCACTGACTGATATTAAATGAACGTTTCCTCGTCGTCTCGCTATATATAAAACTTCTTGCTTTACCAGACTGGCCCTAAGGTACGTCTAACCTATCAACATACGTAATTGTTTCCATATGCCGATAAAGCAATATATAACATAATTTGCACTGCAGACGGGTACTATCGCCATTGCATATTGTTCGTATTTCACTAGTGTAATAACTATGCAAATGAGCACTGTATGTATTCATACGCTCTGTAAGCAACATAAACTACCAACATGGCGTGCAATTCTGGTGTCACTGAAAATAACCATCGAGCTATAAACACTAAATCCTGCACGACGGGCTATTAACACTACCGATCCTGCCACATCGCTGAATTCTTGACAACCATGTCCAGCTACAGTAGCAATTCCAATGTAAAACTTGCTAAGAGTTGTGCAAATAGCCGGTATTTAAATGTCAACGTTACGTTCAACATAAATCGGAGGATAGTGCAATGATACCGACAGAGATCCATTCCAGAGTCTCCCCTGGTTCTTTTACGTGCACGGTGTAAATCACCGACACGATACCTCGGTTTAATGTCCATCTGAAAGACTGTTAATTTTATTATGGTCAGACGGGGGATCGAACCTGCGATCCCTAGATTACAAGTTCAGTACTTATTATAGTGTCACCCCTATTTAAAGGGCCAGCCATTGCTGACTTATGTGACATCACTTTTTATGAACATCAGTACTTCCCGAATCCTATGCTTGTATGTTAGGCGCCAGACGCATATGGTGAATTAACAACGTACTTGATGAATTCGTTTTTATTACTTAGATATAAATTCCTGTATTAATATAATAGTTCACACATAGTTTATACAAATTTATATTAGCTCGATTGCTAAACAAGTTTTACAACATTAGATTAATCGCTCTCGATACCTCATTCTTGATAGAATCCATCGCCATGAGAGAGAGTGAGATTGAGAGAGAGGGGGAGGGAGGGAGGGAGAGAGAGAGAGAGGGAGGGAGAGAGGGAGGGAGAGAGAGAAGAGAGAGAGAGAGAGAAAGAGAAGAGAGAGAGATAGAAGAGAGAGAAGAGAGAGAGAGAGAGAGAGAGAGAGAGAGAGGAGACAATGCGGAATTTACAACGACACACACAGTTATAGAGTTCATGACCGCCATCAATATACATTGCATTGTTTTATTTTATTGCACACCAATAACAATCACGTCATATTAATTAAAATATTGTACAGTGCCATTCTTAGTAGCTGAATTATAAGAGACTGTTTTAAGATTATAATACTAACATGAAAAATGAACCATTCAACCATTGGGAGCAAAACGCCAACACAGAGGACATAGCTCACACATACAGCTCTATTTATATACACATTCATTTATTCTTCTGAGAATAAAACAGTAGGTTTTGGTAGTAAATTGAAACCAACACTCTATTACTAAAAGTGCATACAACTATTTCTAATAACCGAGTAATTATTAAATTCTGGTTCAGCAACTGTTGCTTTGTTAAATAAATCAATTCTTAAATCAACACTATTGTAATTGACATTGCATAAATGAAGTGCATTTCATCTTCTAATCATATATCTTTACAGAATGGACATAACCTGTCCTTTCATATCTGCCAGTGTTCGATTAATTATTGGTGCAACACCTATAGCAAACGATAATTGAACAGAAACAAAATGTACTTACAATATTATTTGTATTTCATTATGTTGACATCAACAATTTCTATGTACGTAATTTATTTCCGTTCCGTTTATTAAATCCTAGCGGAGCATTTACAACTGTCTGGCGTTTACAATTGTATCCAATTATCGTATTTTTAGACACGGTTACTACACGACTACATCATATATGTCCACAATTTGGACATATTCTGTAACACCAACTATTAAATATATTCCCACTTTGGTTACAACATTATTGAACAATTCTATAATATACAAGTGAAACAGGCATGTTATAAATTCTGTATCAGTAATTAGAAACGACAGTTATTTGTCTAACTGATGTGGGTTGCCACCACATGGTAAGGCTACAGCAGCTGAGGGGGGCACGTTTTGACATCTCAAGAAACAAGCAAATTAGACAGGGAACCAGTAATGATATAAATGTTATAGTCTCTCCATTTCCAAATGTTCGGCTTAAAAAGTTTTCTTCAAGGAAAGTTATAAATATATAAATACGTTTTACGTTTATTTATCGTCGCTACCGGTTGTCCATATTAGCGACGCCTCTTTAAGAGATTAGTCATTTCAGATTTTTGGAAGATAGTGCAATGATACAGACAGAGACCCATTCCAGAGTCACCTCTGGTTCTTTTACGTGCACGGTGTATATATAACACCGACATGAGACCTCGGTTTAAAGTCACATCTGAAATGCTGTTAATTTTATTTGGTTCAGACGGGGGATTGAACCTGCGACCCCTGGATTACCAGTACAACGTGTTAACCACTGGACTACAGATCCGTCAGCTAATACCGTTTCTTTTGAATTAACTGGATAAATGACGTCATCAAATATTCCAGTTTGTATATTTTCTATAAAAACGGACGTTATGTTCTTGTAAGTGTAAAAACTATTCAATCGCACACTTTTCTCGTCCGCCATAATTCAAATACTGTTGATCAAATTATCTGATCTTACCACATGCCCACAGCACAGTGAACTCGGTGTCTAAACGGAACATAGAATAAGTGACGGACATAATCATATACCAGTCAATGAAATGAAATATTCTGTTTCGGTAGCATAGGAGTGTATCGTAAGTTGACACTACAAATTGCCGGCAGCTTATTGAAGACTGTTACACGGATTTGATCATACAAATTAGATTGAATGAATAAACTGAATACTGTCTCTTATAGAGCCATATCTACATATCGAAGATTCTACAATGTTCCTTTGGAAACTATAGTTATTCTATTAAGTACATTTCGTTTGAAGCCGTGTATGTACTATCTGGGAGAGAAATCATGTTGGATGACCCTAATATTAACAGTCTTTCAGGTGGGACTTTAAACTTATGTCTCGTGTCAGTGCACGTGAAAGAACCAGAGGAGACAGAGAAGCCGTAACCTGTCAATAAAGACCACCTGTCAACACAGAACAAGTTTTGCCATATCAGTGGGTGGTCACTATTGACAGGTACCACTGTAATGCACTATGTAAGTTATCATAAAGTATGCCGTTACAGACGGATCTGTAGTCCAGTGGTAACACTCTGGACTGGTAATACAGGGATCGTAGGTTCGATCCCCCGTCTGACCTTAATAAAATTAACAGTCTTTCAGATGGGACGTTAAACCGAGGCCTCATGACTGGAATGGGTCTCTCTCTGTATCATTGCACTATCCTCCAAAATCTAAAATGACTAATCTCTTCAGGAAGCGCAGCTGAAATGGGCAACTGGCAGCGACGATAAATAAACGTAAATAGACACATAACTACTGTAGTGTTGAACACGTTATATTAACGTTACATTCAGTTCTCCACATTACCTCAGGTAATATGTATACGTAATGGCATATTTTATCTTGTGTGAAAAAAATGTGCTAGACGTGGATGGAGTGATAAATCAAATGAAGCTACATGTAAAAGGTATACTGAATGAAGTAAATAGTGAACAACAAAATAGAAGATGAAAACACAGACTGCTATTATCAGGGTTGGTCCGTGCAGTACCCTGTGGCCCATGGCATATTCATATATTATAGAGGCGGCAACACGTGCTAATTAAAAATGACAATTTGCTTGTAACAGGTTTCGTTGAATATTACTCAACACCAGGTAAATGCATGCGTAAATGTTTACAAGACAATTTTTCAGCATATTGCTGTACTGGATGTTTCTTGAAACATGTGCAGCGTGCTGTCTATGGTGAACGTCAGTACGGCCGTTTGCAATAAATGTTGGCTTAGTACGATCGTCTGTTATAAAGGCTGGCTTAGTAAGATCGTCTGCTATAAAGGTTGGCTTAGTACGATCGTCTGCTATAAAGGCTGACTTAGTACGGTCGTCTGCTATAAAGGCTGACTTAGTACGGTCGTCTGCTATAAAGGCTGGCTTAGTACGGTGGTCTGCTATAAAGGCTGACTCAGTAAGATCGTCTGCTATAAAGGCTGACTTAGTACGATCGTCTGCTATAAAGGCTGACTTAGTACGATCGTCTGCTATAAAGGCTGACTTAGTACGATCGTCTGCTATAAAGGCTGGCTTAGTACGGTGGTCTGTTATAAAGGCTGGCTTAGTAAGATCGTCTGCTATAAAGGCTGACTTAGTACGATCGTCTGCTATAAAGGCTGACTTAGTACGATCGTCTGCTATAAAGGCTAACTTAGTACGATCGTCTGCTATAAAGGCTGACTCGGTACGGTCGTCTGCTATACAGGTTGACTCGGTACGGTCGTCTGCTATAAAGGCTGACTCGGTACGGTCGTCTGCTATAAAGGCTGACTCGGTACGGTCGTCTGCTATAAAGGCTGGCTCAGTACGACCATCTGCTATACAGGTTGACTCGGTACGGTCGTCTGCTATAAAGGCTGACTCGGTACGACCATCTGCTATAAAGGCTGACTCGGTACGGTCGTCTGCTATAAAGGCTGGCTCAGTACGACCATCTGCTATAAAGGCTGGCTCAGTACGGTCGTCTGCTATAAAGGCTGGCTCAGTACGACCATCTGCTATAAAGGCTGACTCGGTACGGTCGTCTGCTATAAAGGCTGGCTCAGTACGACCATCTGCTATAAAGGCTGACTCGGTACGGTCGTCTGCTATAAAGGCTGGCTCAGTACGACCATCTGCTATAAAGGCTGGCTCAGTACGGTCGTCTGCTATAAAGGCTGGCTCAGTACGACCATCTGCTATAAAGGCTGGCTCAGTACGACCATCTGCTATAAAGGCTGGCTCAGTACGACCATCTGCTATAAAGGCTGGCTCAGTACGACCATCTGCTATAAAGGCTGGCTCAGTACGACCATCTGCTATAAAGGCTGGCTCAGTACGACCATCTGCTATAAAGGCTGGCTCAGTACGACCATCTGCTATAAAGGCTGGCTCAGTACGACCATCTGCTATAAAGGCTGGCTCAGTACGACCATCTGCTATAAAGGCTGGCTCAGTACGACCATCTGCTATAAAGGCTGGCTCAGTACGACCATCTGCTATAAAGGCTGGCTCAGTACGACCATCTGCTATAAAGGCTGGCTCAGTACGACCATCTGCTATAAAGGCTGGCTCAGTACGACCATCTGCTATAAAGGCTGGCTCAGTACGACCATCTGCTATAAAGGCTGTCGGCTAGGCTGGCTCAGTACGACCATCTGCTATAAAGGCTGGCTCAGTACGACCATCTGCTATAAAGGCTGACTCTTTATGGCTCAGTACGACCATCTGCTATAAAGGCTGGCTCAGTACGACCATCTGCTATAAAGGCTGGCTCAGTACGACCATCTGCTATAAAGGCTGGCTCAGTACGACCATCTGCTATAAAGGCTGACTCGGTACGACCATCTGCTATAAAGGCTGACTCGGTACGACCATCTGCTATAAAGGCTGGCTCAGTACGACCATCTGCTATAAAGGCTGACTCGGTACGGTCATCTGCTATAAAGGCTGGCTCAGTACGACCATCTGCTATAAAGGCTGGCTCAGTACGACCATCTGCTATAAAGGCTGGCTCAGTACGACCATCTGCTATAAAGGCTGACTCGGTACGACCATCTGCTATAAAGGCTGGCTCAGTACGACCATCTGCTATAAAGGCTGGCTCGGTACGACCATCTGCTATAAAGGCTGGCTCGGTACGACCATCTGCTATAAAGGCTGACTCGGTACGACCATCTGCTATAAAGGCTGGCTCGTACGACATCTGCTATAAAGGCTGACTCGGTACGACCATCTGCTATAAAGGCTGACTCGGTACGACCATCTGCTATAAAGGCTGACTCGGTACGGTCGTCTGCTATAAAGGCTGACTCGGTACGACCATCTGCTATAAAGGCTGACTCGGTACGGTCGTCTGCTATAAAGGCTGACTCGGTACGGTCGTCTGCTATAAAGGCTGACTCGGTACGGTCGTCTGCTATAAAGGCTGTCACGGAACAAGAATACTACTACATACATGCATACAAAATAAAACAATGGATTTTTCTAAAACTGTTTTTCATCGATATCTATATATTGTCATGTTGAATTGAAACCTGTTGGCAATATATTTATGTAATCCAAGTATTAACACAACCCTTGTGATCTTGTTTTATATTTGTATCGATATATAGTTCACCCCACCCATTAAAAACATTAATAATAAGAAACATTTAATTTCACATTTGTCAAAGATAGTTGAACTGGGTGGAATTTGACGTATTGGTATACGATCATTGTAATATACAGCATGTCGTAGATAAGATGGGTTGATCTTAAATTATAAACTTTACTTCAGTCGACGGATTTCTTAGTCGTTTTACAAATGGCTTCTCTGAAAATTGTAGCGTTATTAATATGAAACGAAATGATGTCAGCTCCATTGAATGAAATCGATAGTCGTTTTGTACAAGATAGGAAATATGTTTGCAGTCACTGTAGATGGTTCATATGTTACTGGAAATTAAACAGACGAGAAACAGGTTTTGTACTATTGTCACTTATTAGTTTCACATCGGTACAACTTCCGGATTCAAATATACCTTCCTAAAATATTTGAAAAATCTGGTACAATTTCCGGATTCAAATATACCTTCCTAAAATATTTGAAAATTCTGGTACAACTTCCGGATTCCAACATACCTTCCTAAAATATTTGAAAAATCTGGTACAACTTCCGGATTCAAATATACCTTCCTAAAATATTTGAAAAATCTGGTACAATTCCGGATTCAAATATACCTTCCTAAAATATTTGAAAATTCTGGTACAACTTCCGGATTCCAACATACCTTCCTAAAATATTTGAAAAATCTGGTACAACTTCCGGATGTTTCAGTTTTATGCAATACTCTGAAACGCCAGAACATACACCGACGGATCTGTAGTCCAATGGTAACATGCTGGACTGGTAATCCAGGGATTGCAGGTTCGAGCCCCCGTCTGACCCTAATAAAATGAACAGTCTTTCAGATAGGACTTTAAACCGAGGTCTCATGTCGGTGCTGTACACCGTGTACGTAAAAGAACCAGATGAGACTCTGGAATGGGTCTCTGTCTGTATCATTGCACTATCCTTCAAATCTCTAAAATGACTAATCTCACCAGGAGGCGTCGCTCATATGGGCAACCGGTAGCGACGATAAATAAACAAATAGAACACAGAACAGACACCATATCGCATCAAGTCAACATTTACCTTTCCGTCTTAGAATATTCGAATCTGGAATCGATTCCGGCTGTTTAAACTTTATTCAAGACTGGGAACGCCGGC
This sequence comes from Archivesica marissinica, assembly GCA_014843695.1. Lineage (NCBI taxonomy): Eukaryota > Metazoa > Mollusca > Bivalvia > Venerida > Vesicomyidae > Archivesica > Archivesica marissinica. Next base: position 75,819,149 of record CM026404.1, read on the forward strand.
AAGACTGACAGGTATCTAATCACTTCGTATTTAAACATGGGATGTGTCAGTGTGGGTTTCCGTGTTTATGATCGTCGCAGCTTGTTACATATATGCCCGACCTTCCCCCAAGTGTGCAGGGTGCACACCGCTAAAGTCTGTCCTCTTTCATTGTACCTCAACCATCTTTCACAGTTGCACATTTCAAAACAGATATTCAACTGATAACACATGTCAGTTCTGTAAACTCCAGGGTTTCTGTTGTAAGTCAACCACACTACAGTCATAAAGTTTAAACGTTATTTATTTTACAACGATTGCGAAGCAGGTTCCTAACAACTTATATTAATCACTCGTTGGCGCGGATGAAGGCGTAAATGTGGTAATTCGTGTGGGATGAAACCGGAGTACCCGGAGAAACCCCACATGTCCGATCTGGCGACCACCGTGCGGATGAAAGTGTGTGTTTTACGTTTATGTATCGTCGCTACCGGTTGCCCATATGAGCGACGCCTCCTGAAGAGATTAGTAATTTTAGATTTTGGAGGATAGTGCAATAATATAGACAGATACCCATTCCAGAGTCTCCTCTGGATCTTTTACGTGCACGGTGTAAAGCACCGACACGAGACCTAGGTTTAACGTCCCACCTGAAAGTCTGTTAATTTTATTAGGGTCAGACGGGGGATCGAACCTGCGTTCCCTTGATTACCATTCCAGCGTTTTACCACTGGGCTATATATCCGTCTGTGTAATGAAAGCATACACGTGGTCATAACGTCATAGCATCACCATGCAACATGTTTCCCCATGCATGTGACAAAGTTTACAAACATCGGTTTATAAATAGAATGCATAGAGATCACATGTTTACATATCCATGCGCGAGGGCAAGTAGTACTGAAATAAACACCCACAATAAGAAATGCATAAGTTTACATATCCATGCGCTAGAGCAAGTAGTACTGAAATAAACACCCACAATAAGAAATGCATAAGTTTACATATCCATGCGCTAGAGCAAGTAGTACTGAAATAAACACCCACAATAAGAAATGCATAAGTTTACATATCCATGCGCTAGAGCAAGTAGTACTGAAATAAACACCCACAATAAGAAATGCAAAAGTTACATATCCATGCGCTAGAGCAAGTAGTACTGAAATAAACACCCACAATAAGAAATGCATAAGTTTACATATCCATGCGCTAGAGCAAGTAGTACTGAAATAAACACCCACAATAAGAAATGCAAAAGTTTACATATCCATGCGCTAGAGCAAGTAGTACTGAAATAAACACCCACAATAAGAAATGCATAAGTTTACATATCCATGCGCTAAAGCAAGTAGTACTGAAATAAACACCCACAATAAGAAATGCATAAGTTTACATATCCATGCGCTAGAGCAAGTAGTACTGAAATAGACACCCACAATAAGAAATGCATAAGTTTACATATCCATGCGCTAGAGCAAGTAGTACTGAAATAAACACCCACAATAAGAAATGCAAAAGTTTACATATCCATGCGCTAGAGCAAGTAGTACTGAAATAAACACCCACAATAAGAAATGCATAAGTTTACATATCCATGCGCTAGAGCAAGTAGTACTGAAATAAACACCCACAATAAGAAATGCATAAGTTTACATATCCATACGCTAGAGCAAGTAGTACTGAAATAAACACCCACAATAAGAAATGCATAAGTTTACATATCCATGCGCTAGAGCAAGTAGTACTGAAATAAACACCCACAATAAGAAATGCAAAACCTCTCTTGGTTCCACAATAAAACATCATCACGGTATGGTCTGCTTGTTTGCAAGAACTACTTTCTAATACGATATAATGCGTCAATAGTCGTAGATGGGTAGGATAAGGCAAATAAATATGTTTTGCATGAGGTAGTTGTTGTTGTTGTTGTTGTCCGGAAATTGCGTTTCATTTTGCGTGACAAAACGTTGTCTTGGAGAATGGTGATATTGTACAATGCATGACGGAGATTATCTAATATTATAACACGACCCAGCTAATAACATACATACTTGTAGAGTAAAATCTACCTCGAGTTATTCTGCGATATACCTACCTTGAACTATGCTGCGCGCGCACCGTGTTTTGGCTATTCCATTTATACAATGCGTTTGCATACTAAAACTGAGGATGAAAGTTCCCACACTAATATTAAAGTGGTATATTGTATATACATATAACGGTGAAGTTGAAAAGGCATGGCAAACAGGCGTAAAGTTGTATGAATGAAAGTCACGTGATGTTTGTAAATACTACCGTGGGAATTCGCGGAAGTGAGCTATTTTTAGAATCAGATAATCTCTTGTCCGTCTTGTTTTTCTGTTAAGTAACGTTTCAGTTACTATTCTGTACAGTTTTATTTGACAAAATAAATAAAATTATTGATCAGTTACAACTTTTGTTCATTTATGCACTAGATTGATATTTTCCATAAAAAATAACGTCATCACCCCTTACGCGGGAGGAAATTTCGAAAGCCAAATTCAGCGGAGTACCACGGCGTTTGAAGAAAATACTCCTTTGATTCTCGTCTAAAATTATTAGAAGTAAGTCGTGTTAGAATCGAAATAATAAGTATCAACCGTGGTATATCGCAGAATAACCTTTTTATTTACCTATTTCTTAAAATAAACATAGCGATGAGGCATGTGATGAAGTCAATGCCGATGTTTGTGTTGTTTGTGATATGGAAATGGGGATGATTAAATAACGCAGAAGAAAAGGAAGCAAGCAATAATGCTGAATTCTATAAATAGCATTGGAACACGTGATTGCATGAACTGTATTGCTAAATTATGTCTCTACTCTGCAGATGCGGAGCTAACGAATCCAGTCATCACTACACATTCCAATGTCCTCGTTATTCAGACACCAGAATAACCATAGCCAACACCATAAGCCCGTTGACATTTCTTTTAAAGTTCTTTTGTATGGTGATGATAATCTAAGCGAAGAGATAAACAAGGCGATATTTGATGCAGTTCACCAGTTTATTACAGCAACAAGGAGATTTGATAATCATAACGGCTAATGTAATGTATGTATCTTCGTTCTTCCAGCTTCGTCTAAACGATTCCCACCTCGCGTGCTCTCTCTCTATCTCTCTCTATCTCTCTCTCTATCTCGCTCTCTCTCTCTTCTCTCTCTCTCCTCTCTCTCCTCTCTCTCCTCTCTCTCTCTCTCCCCTCTCTCTATCTTCTCTCTCCTCTCTCTCTCGTCTCTCTCTCCTCTCTCTATCTCCTCTCTCTCTTCTCTCTCTCTCTCTCTCCTCTCTCTCTTCTCTCTCTCCCCCTCTCTCTCTCTCTCTCTTCTCTCTTCTCTCTCGTCTCTCCTCTCTCGCTTTCCTCTCTCTCCTCTCTCGCTCTCCTCTCTCGCTCTCCTCTCTCGCTCTCCTCTCTCTCTCTCTCCTCTCTCTCTCTCCCTTCAATTAATCTGAGCTAGTCCGATTGATTACTTCATCATCCTCTCCATATTAGTTTTTATTTACATTTACATCATTACAGTTGAATAAAACATGTCACGTAAATAAATGTACAAATGTATATACACTCTGCCATAGTTTAAGAATATTATGTTTGTCATGGAGAAAAGCCTAATAAGCTTTTAACTTCTGATTTAATCATCTTGTATTTGTATATTAATGTTACAAGGTGATGTAAATATTGCAGAATACAATACGTTTAAACTAAAGTATGTCATCTCTTTGCACGCATACAGTTCAAATAAATATAGCAGACGACAATTCAATAATGTGTTTTTCTTATAATTATGTAACGGAATACTCTGGAAATAGTTCATGGAATTGCAATAGACTTGCGTCGTCGTAACCACACCATTCTAATGAATTCCCATGCTATATGTCACTGGTGTGTTCGCCGCTATAGAGTGTAAAGAGTAGATTAGTGTAGAGAAAATGTGACATTTAAACGCCTTGTCTAAGGGCACACCCGTAACGGCTACAGCTGGGTACGGACACGGGGTCTTTCGCACCTGAAACGAATACGCTACCACTGCATATCACGACTTCCACAAAAGAGTAATATCATTTTACCTGTGCCACAGACCGAAAACTCTGATATACATTCACCAAATACAAGTATTTACATGCAAGGTCAATAGGTTAACGAGCTGTACTAGTTGGCAGTATATGATATCGGACACCGTCTGTCTAAGGTAATTTAAAATCCAGCGAAAACGATTAGCCAAATCGAGTCGTTCATT